>JANFAE010000048.1:0-400201 GCA_024613145.1 Pisolithus marmoratus
CCCTGGTACACAAAAACAAGTCCTCACTGTGTTATGTCTGCCATTCACTGGGTTGTGTACCTGAAAAGAAGACCAGGCCGTTCAAAGTAGACTATGCTAAGGTGCTTGTCCAATGGGTAAGGGAGCATTCTACCTACAGATCTGCCACTAATTCATATCTAGCGCACTCAACAACCGCTGGTTGCAGACGCTAATATGGACATTCGTGACTGCAGCTCAAAGCAGGCCCTTGAGAGGATTAGAAGTGTTATCCATACTACTGTGGTCCCATCTTGGCTTGGGTCAGTGCCGAAGAATTTTGGAGACACTTCTGCAGGTGTGATCAAAGCTGACGAGTGGCGATCACTCGTTACCGTATATATTCCCATTGCTCTTATCAGCCTTTGGGCGAATCCTGAGGCCGGGCTAAAGCCTACCCTTGATCATACAATGTCTCTAGTTTCTGCTATCCATCTTGCATGTGCATGGACTATGACTGTCGAGCGGTGTAAAGATTGATGTTAAAAGGAGTGTGGGAGGAGCCTAGAATAGACTCCTGTTGGAAGGGGGTCTCAGTTCGACCCAGGAGGCTAGAGTTGCCTGGTAGAGGGGTCCAAGAGTAGAGGAAAAGACCAAAAACGCGCCCTAAAACCCAAGAGAGACTCAAGAAAACCTTTATAGAACATCAAGGGAGGAGAAATAATATTCTGAGCCCTCAGGCTCAGAATTCCGTCTATCTCGTCTGTGGTGGTACATCTATTATTGTTTCTAAGTATGTACAGGTGCTCGAAGTACTCGCGCAGGCTTATGTAAGCCACAATGCGTCCAAACACAAAGTAAAAAGATAAAGAAAAGGAAAGAAAACAGACCAGTAAGTAAAAACAATGAAATAAAACAAAATACCTAGTGGAGAGGATACTCTCCCTACAGCGGGCGTCTGCTTATTGCCAGAACATCGCTAGCTATGTGAAGAACCTGAAACAGTTCTACCCAACTTTCAACCTACGCCCAAACCACCATGCTGCCTTTCATGTTTATGACTATCTCCTGCTATTTGGACCCGTCCATTCGTGGTGGACATTCCCATTCGAACGTCTTATTGGAGTCCTCCAGCGTCTCCCCAGCAATCATAAATCTGGTGAGTTCATATTCTCCATAATGCGTAATAACCTAACAAACTCTTTTCAGGGGAACTGGAAACATCTATGCTCCAGTCTTTTCTCAAGGGTGCAAAGCTTCGAGGCTGGATGTCACAATCAGACTGCCCACCCATAATTTGCGAATGCAAAGTCCTCCTCGATCGTGCATACCGTACCCCAGACAATGTTGACAATGATGGTGACGAGGTTGGCGTCCCCACCTCGAAGGCAACAAACATTCCCGAAGATTTACATGCCCTCATCGGACAACGCAAAGCTGTGATGCGTGCTCGGCTCAAACACTCACCAGGGGTTTATTATTGCCAATCATCCACTCACATTGGGAATTCACTCATCTTATTCTATCCTCAGGGCAATCAGTCGCTATCACCTGTGCCAGGAAGTATCAAGTTTATCTATGAATCTGAGGGATCTTGGCTCTTTGCAGTCCAGCGACAGTGCCCATTGACCATTGCCAGCACTGACCCTTATGCTGCGTATCCGCATTTCCCTGCGAAACTTTATTCACCTGTTCTTGAAGAGAAGCTAGAAACCGTGCGAGTGGCTTGGGCTGTCGGTCACTATGCGCGTTGGACTGTTTCAAGTGAACATGCGGTAGTCCTCTCACTATGTAGGGTAAGTGGTTACTACTATGGTTGGCTTACTCTTGCAATAATCTCACGTTAATAGGATTAGAAGGTCATATAATGTATCTACAAATCAATAGGATTTGTAGGATTTGGGTGACGGACTTGTACACTTGTATATGGACTCGTACACTAGACCATAGTACGGCAGGCCAAAGTCGGGTGATGATCAGGCAACCATTGGGCGAGCATCAGGCGAGCATCAGGCAATTCATTTATTCCATAGGCGACACATGAAGTTTGATAATACATTTTGTACATGAATATTCCTTCAAATTTGACCACTTGCCTATTGTTTGCCAGTATTTGGAGTTTTGACCCCTGTTCCTGCCCTGAATAAACTTCAAGTTTAGTCCGGTCATGAACCCGAAGACAAAACTTGAAGTTTTCATGACCATATTCTCGGTGCTGAAACTTCACATTTGTGACAACATTTTCACCTAAGCAGCATGACCGTTTCCTTGTCAAGTTTTCACCTTCATTTTTTCGGCCCACGATACTTCAAATTATGCCAGTGCATAAATGTCAGGTTAAATTTATAATTTCCGATTCACATTTCCCACGACGTTTACGCCTGGGCTAAATTCTGCTAACCACGTTGTGTGAGCTCCAACCGAACCAGGCTCCTACACAGCCCTTCCGCTGGGAGTGTGAGGGCATATTCTGGCTCTCAGTGTATGCCGAGGCAATGTCCGAGTTTTGAACCCCGCATAATCTTATTTCCCTCACACTCCCAGCAGGGGCTGCAAGAAAACATTTGTAAACAATCGCAGCCACAGTGGCACGACCTGCAGACCTAGAAAAAAATACACAACACCGAAATTAGGGTTACATTTTTTGTGGTTATGAGTTCCCTATATATGTAGCAATACATGTCACACTGCAAGCCCTGCCTGTGACCTAATCACTGAGTACATGGCACCATCCCCTGCACCTAATCCATAGTTGTGCATGTGTGCCACGTCCCCGACTCGTTAGCATAGAATGTAGATATAGACAAACATAAAGCTGGTTTGAATATATTCAACGTTGCTGATACAAGGGATCTGGAAGGAGCTTTCAATGTGTTTGACAAAATATGTACAACTGTGTTGCCTACAGCCCATCCTCCCCAATGGTAACCATCTCATCATCTAGGTACACTAACATGTGGCATCAGCGCAGACTGTTTGGTAGGCACTCCCCAAGCAGCTCAAGCTCCCCTGGGTCCCCCAAGTCTCTACCTATCAACTTTACATCTGGAGCCTGCCATGAGGGGTTCTGTGTTGCTTGAACTACCCTTTCCCCCTCCCCCTCAAAATTGCCCACATGATATCTTGTCCTATGATGCGTCTAACCTCTTGCAAATCAGGATTCTGATACTCCCTGTTGAGACCTTTCCAACAGTGCTTTTCGCGTGACCGCCACTGCCATTGTTCCGGTGTTATAAGCATTTTGGTGGATAGTAGGATAGTTGGGACCAATTTGTGGATACCTCAGGATTGGGTGCACGTATTCCCCCAGTCTCTTGTTCACCCTACTCTCCACACCCCCCTCTGTCGTTCCCCTGCATTTTGTAGCATTGCGCTGAGCCATTGGTTGTCGACACCCTGTCCTCCTCTCCCTCCTGCTACCTCTGTTCGTGTTTGACACATATCTTACCCAATTCCAAGCTGAATCTCTCGATTCTTGGAGAGATGCCTCTACTCGATGCTATCGACTGGATGACACCGGAAACGCGACATGTGCCCCCATCATTCCCGAGATATTTTGTTTTTCGTGTGCTCCCCATCGAGAACCCTTCTGAGACACTTCTGAGACTTTCAAGACTGTTCGAGATGCAAGACACTCCTTTAGATGTAGACATATCTCAGACATCTTACATTTGTTTTCTTCACATTTTTGCAGTCGAGCGAGGCTGCATAGTTGAGACATAAGCCTTCAAGTCGCACGGAGTGACTAAATCCAGTTTTCAGGGTCGAAACCACTCCCAGATGCATTGTACAAGACTCCCACACCCCTCCCACTGCTTTCGTGTGCAAGATCCACCACTACTGACCCCTAGTTTAGACATTCGAGGTCGCTACATACCCCTTTTCCCCCTTGAGACTTTTTGCAAATGTGCTCATACTCGCTGCATGTCCCCTGTGTCAGATAATTAATCCTCAGTATGAACAAGCTACTATATATTAATATGTACCTGTCAGATAATTAACTACAGGTGATCAGTAAGTGTAAAGGCTAAATAAAAAGGGGAACTTACTCCTCAGTATGAACAAGCTACTGAGGAGAGGAGAAAATTTACTCTACTGTATGTATGCATTTTTGCTTATGTAAGCAACAAACCTTCGCACTAAATATGAACTACTAAAAGGCAGTTTAATATCCCTGTTGGTATCGCAGAGTAGATACCGGCATCCCATACTAGGGACTCCAAGGTAGCAGAACACTCTCCAGTGCAGTAGATTATTGTAGAATAATATTCACACACAGTATATAAGCCCGAGTAGATAGGGCGAACAATACAATCAATTATCTTATCAATCCTTCCCACGATCGAGCTACTACTCTACAGGTTATGAGCCCCGGCTCGTCGCTATAAACAAAACCTCTATCGAATTAACGCTATCTAATAAAAACTTCGCGTCACTATGTCGGGGAATGCCGACGACTTTGTTAACATCACAACAAACACAAATAACGCTAGTGGAGCCGGCAGTAGGGTACGAAACCTCGGCGCTATCTCTTCATACAAAGTAGATACGCTTAAAGACAACAATTGGCATGCATGGAGAATCAGAATGCAAAAGTTCTTATGCCTGCATAAAGTCTTTAAGTATGCCGAGGGGAGCTGCCCGAAACCAGAGGACGACTCCACTAACAGTGCCGAGATATCAGCGTGGGAAGAAGAAGACCTTATCGCGCAAACCCTCATATTAACAAATATAGATGACCAACAGATGGACCATGTCATGCATGCCGAGACAGCGGCACAGATGTGGGAAAATCTTAAAATGGCTCATCAGACACACAGCGTTCAAACCGCTCTCATTGCAAAGAGAGAGGTATTGAATGCCAAATGTCCAGAGGGTGATAACGTCGCGGTGCATATTAATAAACTCAAAAGGATGCGGAACGACCTGTCAGCCATGGGGAAACCAGTCCCGGACGACGAATTCAAAGACATTCTATTATTAAATATGCTGGAGTCTTGGATGACGTTTACCACATCGTATATGGCAGGCCGGATAGCCAGCAAAGGAGTTGATTCGGTCACAGTGGAAGAGCTTACCGCAGTACTGGTAGATGAATTCAAACGAAGGCAGGGGACTCCACAAGATCAAACATTATTTACTCAAAGGAAAGTAAATAATAAGCGGAAAGAACCTACAAAATCCTGCAGTATCTGTGGACGCGATAACCACACTACTGACAAGTGTCGTCATAAGGGGAAACCCAAATGCGGCTACTGTCAAAAGTTAGGTCACACGGAAGATGACTGCTGGAAAAAGCATGGCAGGTCGCCTAAAAAGGCTAAACCCGGGCAGGCTAATTTTGCCTCGATCATGGAACTGCCTACACGTGATACACAAGATGACGAGCAGGTATTACACACAGATGGGAAATGGACATCTGACAGTAGTAATACTAGTACATATGACGCATTCAATGTATCGTACAAAGGAATAGACGAGCGCGTTGAATGGTACACGTGGGTAGCCGACTCAGGGAGTATGGCACACATAGCAAAAGATAAGATAATGTTTAGGGAGATGGTCCCTATACAAAAAGTGATCCGGGGTATCAGAGATCACAAAATAACAGTGTATGGAGTCGGGACAGTCGTGCTACAGGCACGAGTAGGTAACAGAACTTCCGTCATAACATTGCGGAACGTACTATATGCCCCCGATGCTGTACATAATTTGATTTCATTAACGCACCTCGATAAGGAGGGCGGCTCCTCTCACTGCAAGCATTTCACAATTTTTCTTCAGAAAACATGCTAAAAAAATTGAAGAAAGTGATACTCTTTTTTCACAGGTGTTTTCAAAGAGAAAAGGCAAAAATAATATTTTCTTTTCTTTGCATGACTTGCCACAAAACATTGATTGATGGTAATACTCATTACTGCAGAAGCTAATCAGCACTACCATCAATTCATGTTTGTCCACAGAAAAGACAATGAAAACAAAATATTATATATGCATTTTGTCTGTGAACACAGCCCAAATAAAAGAGTATCTCTTTTTTCAATTTTTTCAAGATATTTTGGCATGAGAAATTGTGAAATGCTTGCAGTGTCTGTTTCCGGGGGAGGAAAAATGAAATTATATGATCAAAGTAAGAATCTATTTGCCATAGCTAATATACATGGTGGAATATACAAACTACGCGTCCGCAGGCATGAACCTGCAGAGCGCGCGTACCAAGCATGGACTTGGGACGACTGGCACCGGCATTTCGGGCACATTGGAGTCAAAGGACTCCAGTGCCTTCAACGCGACCGGTTGGTGAATGGACTCACCATGATGCCGTCGCCGATTATCGATTGTCCTGCGTGTATAGAAGCGAAGCAGACTCAGCTGCCGTTCCCAGAAAAGTCTGTGCCGCGAGACACACAGCTGGGTGAGATGATTCACACCGACATGTGGGGACCAGCTCGAATAGAAGCCCTAAGCGGGCGCGCGCGCTGGTATATATCATTCATAGATGATGCTACTCGATACTGTGAAGTTAGGTTCATGGTTAATAAGGGGGAGGCATCAACTAAGCTAAAAGAATACCTCACATACCTTGAACGCCAACTAGGGCGCCGGACGAAGGTTGTATGAGCCGATAACGGGAGAGAGTATGTCAATAACGAAATGCTCACCTGGTGTCGCGATACAGGCATTGACCTACAAGTCACTGCACCTTATTCCCCAGCACAAAACGGCATCGCCGAACGTTTCAATCGAACGTTGGGAGAGCTTGCTCGTGCCATGAGGATTGCAGGAAACGTTCCTGCATTCCTCTGGCCCGAGGCAATCACCCACGTGGCGTATGTCCGTAACTGTTCCCACACACGAGCATTGGTGGGGGCAACTCCATGCGAGAGGTGGACAGGGCGCCGTCCTGACGTGTCGCATTTCCAAGAATTCGGGTGTCCTGTGTGGATAATGAACGAAACCGTCAGTATTAACAAACTGGACGCCAAGTCCACACAACATACCTTCGTGGGTTTCTCAGATGGCCCACGCGCTGTCCGATTCTATGATGCCCGCACACGATCCATCAAAACCTCCCATAATTTTCATTTCCTGAAGGACCCGGTCAGTCCACCAAACGCTCCACCCACCTTGAAAGCCGGTATGCTGTGCGAGGGGGAGCTGGAGCCCGAGGACGTGGCTGACGGGGACGCGCAGGATACCGAGAATAGTAGAGACGAAGCTAAAAGAGATCAAGAATGCGTCAGTAAACGAAAACGGACAGATAACAAAAGAGACACTTACCAGAGAAGTAAGAGGCCCAGGGTAGTGAGGGACTACCGGGCACTTAATGATCCTATGCCCGAGTTGTCAGAAAACAAAAGCGACGACTCACCTGAATTATCTCGAGACCCCGACGAGGGAGAACTCGAGGAAAGCCCTATCACTGCAAGCATTTCACAATTTTTCCTCCCAAAATATGCTGAAAAAATTGAAGAAAGAGATACTCTTTTATTTTGGCTGTTTTCAAAGAAAAAAGGTGAATATAATGTAATGATTTCTTTGTCTTTTCTGCCAAAAAATATGAATTAATGGTAATGCCCATTAGGTTCTACACTAATGGGTATTAGCATCAACCAATGTTTTTTAGTAAATCATGCAAAGAAAACACAGCATTATTATTGCCTTTTCTCTTTGAAAACATGTGTCAAAAAAGAGTATCTCTTTCTTCAAATTTTTCAGCATTTTTTCTCAAGAAAAATTGTGAAATGCTTGCAGTGTATAGAATGCTCAGTGTTAGTGTATGCAGCACTAAATGAAAGTAGTGCCTTACCTGACAACCCGAGAACGCTGAAGGAGGCGCATGACTCACCTGAGTGGCTGGAGTGGGAAAAGCTGTCAAGGCAGAAATAGATCAATTACACCGAATGGGGACGTGGGAACTAACCGACTTACCAAAGGGTAGGATGCCGGTAGCCAACAAATGGGTCCTCGTTCGAAAGTATAATAAAGAAGGCAGATTAGAAAAATACAAGGCATGCCTGGTAGCTAAAGGGTACTCACAAATACCGGGGATGGACTACACAGATACATTCTCACCGGTAGTGAGGCTGGAAACAATAAGGGCAATAATAGCGTTAGCGGTTTCCCAGGACTGGGAGATCCAACAGATGGACGTAAAGGGGGCTTACCTAAACAGCAAGCTAAAAGAAGAAGTCTATATGAAACAGCCCAAAGGCTTCAAGGACGGTACACAACACATGTGCTGGCTAATAAAAACATTGTACGGGCTGAAGCAATCCGGAAGAGAGTGGAACATCGAACTGAATAGACAGTTAGTGCGAGGCGGATTCAAGCGCCTATGGTCAGATCCCTGTGCGTATGTCTGGCAGACAACAGAAGGAATAGAAATCATTACCGTATGGGTAGATGATCTCTTACTGTTCACGTCGAGACAGGGGCTTATGACATCATTGAAAGCACAACTACAATCTATGTTTGAAGTTACCGACCTCGGAGACCCGAAGAAGATAGTCGGTATAGAGATTACACGAGACCGGGAAAAAGGAACTTTATTAATAAGTCAAACCCGGTACATAGAATCTATACTACGGGCGCAAGGGCTGGAGAGCACAAACAGTGTAAGGACACCTGCAGACACGAAGGTTCAGATGTTCCCGGAGCAGGAACGGGAGGAAGCGACTAACCAAAATAAGTATGCTTCCCTGATTGGATCTTTGATGTATGCCGCGGTTGCCACACGGCCTGACATCGCCTACACCGTAAATAGACTGGCCTCATTTACAGCAAACCCAGACCTAAGACATTGGGTTGCGGCCAAACAGATACTGAGGTACCTACAAGGCACAAAGGACTATGGAATAATGTATTGTGCAAAGAAAGGTGATACTAGTACTGCTACCCAAATATTCCAAGGGTATGTAGATGCAAGCTTTGCTAATACTGAGAACCGCGCGTCTGTCACGGGCTATGTATTCTTAGCTCAAGGGGGAGCCATTGTTTGGGGCTCGAAGAAGCAAACCTTAATCACACTGTCAACAACCGAAGCGGAATATGCCATGCTGGCTAAATGTACTCGAGAGTGTGTATGGCTACGAAAGCTATATGCAGAACTAGGGTACAGACAGACAGAGCCAACTAAGATAATGACAGACAGCGAGGGAGCCCGAGCCTTAGCATATAATCCCCAATTTCATGCCAGGACGAAACACTTTGACATATCTCATCACTACACGTGTGAGAAGATCGACCAGAAGAAGGTTGAGATTTGTCATTGTTCCGACAGGTACCAAACTGCCGACATATTTACCAAAGCGCTACCTAGGGACAAGCACGAGAGGCATACCCGAGAGATGGGTATGACCCCGGCTTGAGGGGGAGTGTTGGTATCGCAGAGTAGATACCGGCATCCCGTACTAGGGACTCCAAGGTAGCAGAACACTCTCCAGTGCAGTAGATTATTCTAGAATAATATTCACACACAGTATATAAGCCCAAGTAGATAGGGCGAACAATACAATCAATTATCTTATCAATCCTTCCCACGATCGAGCTACTACTCTACAATCCCAACACCCTGTGCCTACTACCCATCTATAGTCAGTTTGAATTTGTGAAATTTATATTGTCTTAGCTGCACTCTACTGCTCACAATGATAACTCCCCACAAAAAACCAGTCGTGCTGGGACTTTTAGTGTAAGTGGGCATGAGGCTGATTAGGTGCAGGGGACAGTGCCATGTACTCAGTAATTAGGTTACAGGCAGGGCTTGCAGTGTGACATGTATTGCTACGTATATAGGGAACTCATAACCACAAAAAATGTAACCCTAATTTCGGTGTTGTGTATTTTTTTCTAGGTCCGCAGGTCGCGCCACTGTGGCTGCGATTGTTTACAAATGTTTTCTTGCAGCCCCCGCTGGGAGTGTGAGGGAAATAAGATTATGCGGGGTTCGAAACTCGGACATTGCCTCGGCATATACCGAGAGCCAGAATATGCCCTCACACTCCCAGCGGAAGGGCTGTGTAGGAGCCTGCAACCGAGCCTAAGTTAAAGTTTAGTAACCGCATTCGTTATCACTGACATGGGCGGGCCGCACCTGCAAGACAGCTGAATTACAGCATGCGTATCCTACAGTTTTTGAATTGCATTTGGATTGTTGGAAGGCTCGGCAAACAGCACGCGTGCCCGTTACGGTACTTAGCAGTTTGCAGATGCCGGCCCCGCGGCCGGCGCCTGTGAGCCCGGCATGGAGTGTTGGACAGTCGGGGAGTTGAGCAACTGGCAGTACGCGTCTCAAATGTGGGGAAGTGTGTGGCTCCTTGACATTAGGCGGACTTTGTCAGATGGCCTTTGGATAGCTTCCATGGCAGTTCTCGGTGATCTCTTGATTATCGATCTGATGGCTTCTTTTAGTTGGGCACTTTCAACTCGTGGTATTCCTTTGCAATCAAACTCTACTTCTACAGCCTCGGAACGCCAGAGAGCTCGCGGAGCAGGCTTAAATTTTCTTTGACTTCTGGCACTTTGTTCAGACCCTCATAAAAAAGCGGCTGTTCGGTGAGTGTGGTGATATGATGCTATGATGGTGAAGCGGTGTCAAGTTGTGCAGTGTGTACAATTCATGAAAGGCTCTAAGATGAGCATAATTATAACTTGAATTTTATCCCATAGCCTCTCTCGGTCACAGGTCGTGACGGCTGACTAGGAAGATAAAGGTGAGAGACTTGGAACGTGGAGCCGAACTCAGACAGTGGTCACAGCACTCAGGCCCGAGGGCGACCGCTTGTTAGGACCACTTAATCGAGCAGTGATCTACGAACAGGGTAATAAGTCCGGGCCTGCATGGGCTTTCTTCCATGCGGAGTGTTGTTGATGGGTCACTGCGTGCACGGGCCAGTGCAACTTTCGCAGATATAACGTAGCTTAGTCAACACGATACTATGTCACAACGGTCTTACCACTAAGTACCAGATGGTTATCTGTATATTCTTAGCTGTTGTCCAGCATCATGTGTTGTTGGAGTCAACAGCTTCCGCCATCCTTACCCATAGACCCTTCTAGATCAAGGAAAAAACCACAATGTTGAACATCCTTACGTTCTATGAAGCTGAAGATAGCCAGTACTCACATCCACATATAAGGTAAGGTGATGTCTGACGACCACCTTTTCCTGTGAATTGCGTCCTGTCCCTGTGGCGCACCCTTCAGGTCGAGTTTGGACGTCTTCTGCCAACGTTATAGAAGAGAAAGTTTGCAACAGGCAGACGAGGAAGAACGACATTTCATTGTAGGCGAACTGCAGATTCCGATTAACATCATGAAACGGTGCCATGAACGTGTCACTCACTTGTTGACCTAGACAAATTCTAGGACCAGCATTGAAAGGGAGAAAAATAAACGGGTTCGAGGTTAAGTACTTCAATCGTTCATCGAGGAAGCGGTCCGGATCAAAAATCTCAGCTACACGTTTATCAATCTCAGTTGTTGTTCAGCACTGAACGGGATGAGCGGACCATCGGGACCCCAAAGGTCTTTTCGACGATGCATAAGGAATACAGAATACGGGATCCTGTTGTGTGTCAGTGAATCATACGTCTCCGGTCGTGTGCACCACCGACCGCGTCCCCGGTGGGATGTAGATAGGAGGACCGCCGTTCACACCAGGCCATACCGCTGCTTCTGCGCTTGTCCTACAAAGTAAAAAAAGTATGTCAGTCACAGTGTGTCAGTCACGGCGCTGGTTAAGGCAGCTAATCTAACCTAGTGTTGAAAGGGCTGAAAAGAAAAAAGCCGTAAGGTAAGATCGATCATACTACCAGCAGGCAACTTACACAGGAGCATACAAACGAAGCGTTTCTGCATATTGGCATGTGACAACTGTCCTACACAAAATATGAGGCGACGCACCGTTGATGACGGCTCGCATATAGTTCATGTCTCGCACGTCATCGTACGTTGGTCTTCTGGAGCTCCCGACTTTACTAAGGACTTCCTCACGCAGTCGCTCCAGAACTTTCGGGTGTTGGGAAAGCATGTAAACGAGGTATGTCAGGGTAGACGCCGTCTGCCATAGCTTGGAGTGAAACGAACAAAAAAGAAGATCGGCCAGGTAACTTACGGTATCGCGGCCTGCTATCAAGATGTTCACGATCTCATCCCTGATGACAGTGGGATCTGCATTAGATTGTTGAGTGCAGATTCAAGCGAAGGATAAAGAAACGCCTTGCCTTCAGTGCAGTTAACGAGATGTCCTAGCAACGTATCTTCGAGAACCCTTTTATCCTCGGCGCACACCTGTCCTGTAGATTGCTTTCCCTTCATTTCCAAAGCCTCCTTGAGGATCGGATCGATGAACCTGTAGCAGACCACCATTTTCTTTTGAATTCGATCGCTCCAGAACTCAGCTAAGCGCCAAATCGATCCGAAACGACCTCTGAGAGCAACCTGAGATTGCGCTTCCGCAAACGCACGGGCAAAAACATTGGACGGATGGTTTGTATATTCCTTGTTTTGTCCTGGTAATGAGTCTTCTGGATATAGCAGTCCAGCGGAAAGAGAGCCAACACTCTTCCCGAACAAAAACTCAGTTGCCGAGTCGAGAGTGAACCGGCCGACCATATCCTTGCGTTAACAACCACTGATGAGTAAAGTAAACCCTGGGTTTAAATGTCATATACCTGGAAATCCACTGGGTAGCCCTCTCGGAGTCTAGCTTTCGTTTGGTTGAGAGCATCTTCGGCATGTGTTTCAAATATATCGAAGTGGCTAATTCGGTCCTTGCTGAAGAACGGTCGTGTCATCGAACGATGGAATCTACGTAGTTCGCGTTGGGTATGAGCATGTGATCATCTGGGAGCTACGTTAGCACGCTTACTTCCATATTTCCCCTGCATGCAAAATCGAGTAAACACTTCAGCGGTGCGGATCGGGAGAACACGGGAGAGGTATACCGTCCGAGTTGAACACTCCGGTTCCAAGCAGACCGCTTAGTTGGTCCCAAAGCAGCGGACCTGAGACTGTTGTAAAAAAAAGTTTGGTTGACTTGGAAGCAACTCGCCTTTTTCGAAGGAATTGAACTGTGTAGCAAGAATTGCCTGCCAGTAATTGGTTAGTGTGATGATGGTAGGACGACGAGGCGTCATACTTTGATATGTTCGGGCTCCATTGTAAAAATCTGTACACGATCTTAGATAGATGTCGCAAAACTACGGGGAATTCTGACCCGGTCCTCGAACATGATCCTAATATTGAAGAAGGGGCCATACTGTTGAGAATATTGGACAAACGGTGATCCTAAAACCATCGTACTTCATTAGCGGAAAAGGGGATCAAGGAACACCATGCTGCGCATACCAATAGGCCCCTTCCGAAACTCCCGAGCGATTGTGAGAAGGATGTCGAGGCTACCAGGCCACCTGCTCTTCACTTGCGGGGCAAGGACAGCGCCTCGACGTGCTGCTTCCCTCCTAGCACGTAGGTACGTGTAGAGGGCATTACATGTCAGTGCTACGGGGATGGAGAACAGATACGCGGAGACCCTGAGCCAGCGGGGGGCTGGATTTTTTAAGATAATTGCCCAGATCCTAGAGCCTGCATATACGATGGCTAGAGGGCTGACTAGGCGGTGGAATCGACGTCCAATATAGATAAAACCTGGAGGGATCTCTGCCATGGTCTGTCTTCACGAAGAGCAGGAGGACACAACTCCGGCAGTTTTATAAGCCACAGTAGTCCTGTGTCCCAGACATGATTATGCTGGCACGTCCAAGTCCGGCGACATGAAGTTATGAAAATCAAATTTGGATCACCCCTAACACGTTGCTCGGCACACCAATTACAACGGGGTTCTTCAGTCGTCAATCCACTTTCGTTGATATACTGGTGACCGCTGGCGTCATTATCGTAAGGGAGCGTTTGAGACGAACTGACTTGAATCTCAACGGTACGCAGGGAGTACTGATTGTGTAGTATCTTCTCTTATCCGATAATCTGCTGGTCATAGATGACACGATTTGCCCCGCTTCCGGTGTAAATCAAAAAGAAGGATCCCGAGGACTTCTGCGCATCGTGTGACATGTTTGTCATTTCAATAGAAAAAGGCAGCAAGGACACACTTTTTGGGATCTGACGCACTCACAACTTGTCTCACGATTGCACAACAAAACGGGGTAGTTACAGACCACGTACTCGCTGGATAACCTTGAAAATACTCCACCGTGTGGAGCTATACTTCGGTGCCGATAGACACCCTATTGACTGCGGCGCCACTCTATCACAAGGTCAGTGCATGGAGAAATATCATCCATTGGCGGCAAGAGTGTTTAGGTGATATAAAAGGATCAAGTCGTATCATATTGGCTGGCAGAAGCTCCCTAAAGGTTGTAGGGCTAGGGAAAGAAAATCCACAGAGAAGGCAGTCTACTAGTGCAACATTAGTTTTTCTTTGACCACTGCGACATCCATCGGCGCTTAGAAGCACTCTGGCAGGGAGAAAATAGGTAGTAGGTTTGCAGCTCAACTTCACGCGGAAAATAAAACAACACATACTGCGGTGAACAATACCCGGACCAGACTCGTCGTATTCCTGCTTGGAGCACCACAAGTTCTGGAAGGTGCTGAGGGAGGCAAGGATAGACCCTCCGATCCAGACCGAGTATTTGCGCTCGGGAGGAGCAACGATCTTGACCTGTAGCCCAAACCTCTTCAGAACCGATACTACGACTATCTGGTATCTACACAAACCTTCATACTCGAGGGCGCAAGCGATGCCAGCTCCTTCTGCATACGGTCGGAAATACCAGGGAACATGGTTGTACCGCCCGACAAGACGACGTTCCCGTAGAGATCGCGACGGATATCGAGATCACACTTATAAATAGAGTTGTACCTGAAAGACGATAAGGGGTGTTGCCCGATCACAGCACGTCAAACTTACGTAGTCTCGTGGATACCGGCAGCCTCAAGGCCAAGGAATGCAGGCTGGAAGAGGGCTTCTGGTGCACGGAAGCTTGCACTTCGTTTAGATGATGTCACTTGTAGGTGCTGAAACCTACTTACCGCTCATTACCGATCGTGATCACCTGGCCATCGGGAAGTTCGTAGCTCTTCTCGAGGACAGATGATTGAGCGGCTGTCTGCAGCTCCTGCTCGAAGTCAAGAGCGACGTAGCAGAGCTTCTCCTTGATATCCCGAACGATTTCACGCTCCGCAGTGGTCGTGAAGGAATAGCCACGTTCGATCAAGTTCTTGATCAAGAAATCAGTCAAATCACGGCCGGCCAGATCCAGACGCAAAATGGCGTGGGGAAGAGCGAAACCCTCGTAGATGGGAACTGTGTGGGTGACACCATCACCGGAGTCCATGACGATACCGGTAGTACGACCGGATGCATACAATGACAAAACTGCCTGAATGGCAACGTAGAATGCAGGTGCATTGAACGTCTCGAACATGATTTGGGTCATCTTTTCTCGGTTGGCCTTGGGGTTGAGTGGTGCCTCCGTGAGTAAGACGGGGTGCTCCTCTGGGGCGACACGCAGTTCGTTGTAGAACGTATGATGCCAGATCTTCTCCATGTCGTCCCAGTTTGTTACGATACCGTGCTCGATAGGGTATTTCAGAGTCAGAATACCACGCTTCGATTGAGCCTCATCACTGAGAAGCATGTCAGCGGTCTAACCATTCCTACAAGTAGATTGACGTACCCGACGTAGGAATCCTTCTGACCCATGCCAACCATCACACCCTGGTGGCGCGGGCGACCAACAATTGAGCTGATCGCGCTCCGATGAGAGAGGATCGCAAAATGCAGTGAAATCATGACTTACGGGAACACAGCACGAGGTGCATCGTCACCTGCACAGGAAAGAAGATCAGAGAGCTTGACACGCACGTAGACATGGTATTCATACCAGCGACTGGAGTAAAACGGTGATCAGTAAGGTACGGGGGAAAGGATCTGAACTAGACTTACAACCGGCCTTGCACATGCCGGAACCGTTATCGATGACCTAGATACGGGGTAAAAAAAAAACTAAAGCATGAACAGAACCGTAGCATACCAGTGCCGCTACTTCGTCCTCCATGGTGTGTCGAACAGAAATGCAAGGTTGATGGGTGTCGGAAAGTGAGAAGATTCAAATTGGAAGGCAAGTCAAAAGTCGTCGGAGTATTTGACCAGTTCAAACCCAGAGAGGCGATGAGCACTGCGCTTACGTAATCAAAACAGACATAAACAATGCTGCGGTGATGACATGCAGGGCGTTGCACAGCCACAGAGCTGTGGACTGCGCGGATCACTTGGGGGACAGCACCCACTCAGGGGCTAATATTATTAGTCCCCCCATGAGGCTCGCAGTCCTCCCCCCCTCAAGACCATGGACCACACCTCGTTGCTGACTCGTGTCGCTCTTTCCCTACGACCGCTTGGACGGTTTGCTCTCCCTCACACAGTTGACTTGCACTAAGTATGTCACTATGCATGCTTATCTCTCTCCTCGACAGGTGCTGACGTTCACAAGAGGATTTGACACAGCTGGTGACTGCGTATCATGGCACCTTCCTTTCCCAAATTCGACCGATTGAGGGCTTTTCGGGCTGGCTTCCGTCAAAGTCCTGCGTCCCACACGGAGCCTCCGTCAGAATCCTTGGCAGGTCTACGTCAACCACAAAAGCCGGCTGAGCCAGTTTTCAACCCCATCCAGTCACCTCCGCGCAAGGTGGTCAAATTGTTTGACGAATGCGCAGTTCCTTGTACAGATTCGCTCGCTTCAGATGTCCTCCGTGGGAGAGATCGCATCATCTCGTTTTCTGGTGCCTCCCAGCTAATTTCTGGTGACATTTCGTCACGCAGCCTCACATCTTTGAATTTCGCCCGGGTTGCATTTTGCCAAGCAGAGCGCTATCACGGCAACGTTGCCGGTGTGCTCACCTCGTTAGGCAGTCGACAGACGATGGAGGTAAGTCGGAACTCAGAGGTTGAAATATTATCGGGGCACAACGATGGGTCGGTGTTAGTTGGAGAGGGCGTTGTCTTGATGCTTGTCGTGATCGTTTGCTCACCTGGAAACCTTCTCGTACAGGAAATCGTGTCCATCCGTGCTGGGTGGTCGAGCGATATCCAACTGGATGTCGAAGACATATGCCGAGCACCGCTCTTTGACAAGTCCTTTAAACCAGTCTCTACAAAGTACGAGCTTCCCAGGCCCGACCACTTCAAACACATCCTACAGTATGTTTCTGTTCCACCCTCCTTGATCCACCACCAAGGCCTGCCTTTTCATTCAGGGAGTTGCAAACGTTCGAGTGTTGTGCTGCTGTGGTCTTCAGCTGCTCTCCAGAAACCATAGCTTGCTTCAAAATTCAAGACCGTCTTTCTGATAAAACTGTTTTCGTGGTGTTCGACCCTCAGCCGCGCCGCTCTCACCCGCACGGTGCAGCTCTCATCTTCAGCACCTCGATGACCCAAACTGCACTGACTCTTAGTCGTATTCTGTGTACCGACGATTACATGCCTTCGATGCCCTGCGCGTTTCAACCCCAGCTTCTTGCTACGGGACACATATTTGTGCCCAAGAAACAGCGGTTGGAACCTCAAAGGGCGGCTACCGCGCCACCACCACAAGCCTTGCGAGCCGAAGTGGTTGAGCTCAAGCGACAGACAGTAACTTTAACTCCAGAAATCCAGCGTTTGGAAGCACAGGTTGAGGTCATAAGAAAGGAAAGGCTCAAAGCCGAGCAGGCTGTCGCACGCGCCAGGGAATTGGCTGAACAGGAGCGGCGCTTCAGTTCGGCCACTTCACAAACAGCCAGCACCGTCGGCTCACCGCGACTACCATATATCAAGCGCTGCGTGAAACCGAAGGAATCGCGTAACAATGTTAGTGACACTCCACAAAGCCCTCGGATGCAACCGATGTCTCCAAGGATGCGAACGTCGGAAGATTTGAGCGAAGAAATAGAGCGCGCCTTGAAAATGAAGAAGGTCTTGGACAGCGAGAACAACCAACCCCGTCGACCGCCGCCTACCTCATACCACAATGTGCAATACATCTTCCGATGCGGGATTTGTCTGGATGACGTACCCAAGGATAACGTCGCCCAAGTGGAATGTTGTGCACATATGATTTGCAGAAATTGCCTGAGGGACTTCATTTGCACGAAGATAGAAGAACACCGTTTTCCCATATCCTGCCCCATCTGTCTAGCCTCTGGCGGACGTCAAGAGCCTGCACGTACGTCTGTTTGCAACATCAGCAGCTAATATGAGCGACTTTTCTGATTCATTCTCAGCGATAACACGTTCTCTCGTTGAACAAATCGGTGTCACAGAAGAACATTATCGCATGTGGGTCGAGATGGAAATGGCCCAGTTCTCCGTATTGTTGCACTGCAGGATGTACGGTATCTTCAATGGTGCACTTGTGCAACTGTTCTTGACCATCCGATTTTCAGGTGCAAGCAGTCGGCGTTCGTGGATCGGCAAGACTATGATGCCATGCAAAACATTGTCTGTCCCGTCCGTCACTGCAACCACGTCTGGTGCAAGGATTGTCAACAGACGGTTATTGTCGGAGGTCCGAAACATTCATGCGATGGGTCTGCTGAGCTAGACTCTTTAGTGAAGCGCAAAGGCTGGCGCTACTGCCCGAGTATGTCGCCAAAATTCCTCAATTACGGCTGTACACGCTTGAACAGACTATCCTAGGTTGTAAAACGCCCATTCAGAAGGTTTCTGGGTGCAATCATCTGATGGTATGTAGGTTTTGAGAACTCTGTATTGCAGATAATCTAATTATTCCATTAAGTGCATCGTTCCTGGATGCAACACTCATCTCTGCTATGTTTGTGGAGGACTCATCGTGCGCTCGGCTCTGCGAGACGAAGTGAGAAATGCAATCACGAAGCATTACAGCAAGAAATGTTTGCTGTTCGAAGTCCCTGGAGCTTGATCATTCCCTACGGCGTGAGGTTTCACGTATTTTTTTTCAGTCGTTTTCGTTATGTCCGGTTCTGCGATGGACCTGGTTCAGCTAGGCTTACATTATCTAGATTTATGGTATGCAAATGCGCATTCCAGACTATTCTGACGTCTACAATACTGTCACTTGTTATGGTGTAACGACTCGTAACGATCCATTTATTATATGACTTCGACTTCTTCCTGGTATGTATGACTCTGATGTCGCGAACTAAGGGTGTGAGTAGGTTCCGGAGAGTGGTAATATGTACAATACCTCCCTCACTGCAAAGTGACCAAGAACTCCTCTTCCCGCGAGCATGGTGCTGACAAGTGAGAACATCGTAACCGTGTATGAGGGATCCGCCGAGATATACATATGCCCTCGAATCATTAACGTTGTTTTCCATTGCGACTATACATCCAGAGCCAACAGTCCACATTATACCAACCTCGCCAGCCACTCTAAGCACCTCCCAATGCTCTCCCTCACTCTCCACGCACCCCAAATGCCAACCACAATACCAACGTCCAAAGCTCCCATCTCTAAAGCAGTAAACATATATCTGGGTGCGAAAACTTTCCACACCATTAAATGTCTCCTTAGCCCTGCTGCAAACGCAGCACTCCCCAGTAACAATGTATTGAAGTAAGCTGACAGACCTAGGCATGACCTCAGGACCGACAGCACGACATTCTGATGCTTTGCGGCTAGAGGGGGAGACGGAGGCAGGAGAGGCGGAAGGTTCCACAATGCCAGAAGCGGGGCCGCCACGCCAGCTAGGAAATAAGGTCCAAGGGTATTCAATATCACCGTAATCTGAGAATACGGAAACTGAACACTAGAGACCAGTACGAACGCAGTTTTCCATTGGATAGACGGTACGGTAGGCTGGTGCCCTGTCCCGTAGAACGTATGAGTAGCCAACAGTGCAAGGGGCACGATCTCAGCAAACTGGACTTCGCGCTTGAGCGTGAGCGGGTTAAGATTTAAATTGGAAGGGAACACTGCGGTAGACGTGCCAGGAGCGGACGGAAAGCCATTGGCGAATGCCACGTTCAATCCCCGGACGTCCCGAACACTGTCAACGATCTCCAGATAAGCAAGTAGCGACACGGTAAATAGGCCCAGGACGACTTGTCCAGTGAGCTGCATGCAAAGCCACACAACGCTCAGGAAGATCGACCAAAATACGATGTAGGGCGATCCGAAGGCGTTAGCAAATCCCAGGAGAGTGACTTGCGTATCCGAACCCGGGTTATCAGAATGAGACGATTTTAATCTGGGATCGGCAAGAACGGGAGATTCCTCGTTCGTCTCTGTCGCAGTGCTCGCTATCGTCGGCCGTCCAGTTCTCCGGATATCCAAACACACCGGGGCGACACTCCAAAACGTGAGGCCTCCAAAGATCACAAGTACCATTGTGGCACTCGCCACCGCCGTCCTCCCATTCCTGAGCCACACGTTCCCTACGTCCCCAGCCCATTCCATCGAATGAATCCATTCGAGGATCCAAAACGTCGTTCCGGCGAGCAACGCCGCCAATGTCGTCCACGGTAGAAACACGGCCGCAATCCCATTATCAGATTTCGAAACCGCCAGCACGTGACGTATGATATGAGGTATCGACACTGCCATGACGGGTGCGAGAACCAACGCGAGGATGGGAGGAGCAGAAGAAGTCGAGGACGCATAGAACGTAACGGCACAGTAGGGATGTTGCTCCTCTCTACAAACGGTACTTAGCATCATAAGACGAACGCATATAGCAAACAGCGCGGAGAACCCGAGAATACGGTTGCGAAGGCGTGGCGTGGGTGCTGTGAATCCGATAAGAATGCTTGGTACCAGGGAGGTAAGACACAAGAACAGGACGATGCGATCCTCCCAGACTGTGAACGAGTTAGATGCAAAGCATAGAGTATGAATAGCGAGAAGGATCGGTATAGATTTTATCGTGTCGAAAGTAAATCGAGGTTTGCAGGTATGAACAAGCGTCAAAGACGATGCAAGAGCACCGCCGAAGAACATGAGATGGTGCACGTGAACTCCGTCCAGATGACTCCGAACGACAAGGTGCATGAAACCGCTTACAACCGAACCGAGGGCACCGACTTTGAAGGCGGTGAGGAAATTGTTTTCTAGTTGTTGTTCTCGATCCTCTCCTGAGTTCCCAAGAAGGTTATATAATGCATAAGAAGCGACGATACTTGTAAACATCACGGTGAGGCCTGCACCCATGAGCGTCAAGCTGAATTGTGCCCAGAGTGAACGACACGTCGATAACGAGAGACGATTAAACGCGAACAAGGCCGAGACTCGAGTATTGAGTGGTGCGTCGTTTGCTTCCGACCAAGCATTGACCAAGTCAGACCAGACACCATCTAGTTCGCCGCCGGATGTGCTTGCCCGATAGGCGTCCAAGTACCGTTTAATCTGGTGTGCATTCACCTCCAGTGCTCCTCTCACGCTCGAGTCCCCTCGGTCAAATAGTTCCGGGATTATGCTGCCGAGGTTATTGAACGGGATTGGAAGACCGAGGAGCAGTGAAATCGTCGGTAAAAGGTCAATTTGTTGGATGGAACGATGGGGGACGCGTTCCCCTGGAAACGTTGTCATAGGTAGAATTTCAGGTGGTAAGGATGATGAAGACAACGAAAGAGGTGCACCCCTGCTGTATATCCAAACTGCGGAGGAAGTCTCGAGGACGCTGTCACCGCCGTGATTGCCTGTATGATCCATACCGTGATCACCGAGTAAAACCAATAGGGTATCTTCGTCGATGATGCGGACGAGTTCACCTAGGAACGTATTCATTTGTTCGAGCTTGGCTTTCATGACGGGGTGGTCGGGACCGACGCGATGTCCTGCGTGGTCGACTCCGAGACCGTGACCGATAGCAAGTGTCCATGGTTCCGAGCTCTGTTGTATGAGGGGCGGTAGGTGGGAGATGACGCCCGAGTCGACTGTGTGGAGGTCTTCGACGTCGAACGAATCAAACGGATAAGAGAGGTTGTGATCGAGAAAACTTGGAAAGAGTGCAAGCCATGTATTATCGCCAACAAATGCAACCTTATAAAATGAATACGGGCGACGCTGGGTAATTCCGTGAACTGACCTTGTTGCCCACTTGATGAAGCAGAGAATCCTCCTGCACGCTTGACCCTGCAAAGCTTTCTCCGATGTCGACAAAGGTGGGTAGAGACCCTGTGGTAAGACCTTTGATGCGTTGTAGCGTCGTCGTCGGTGGGTCTGCATACGCGTTGAAGATGAAAGAATGATGCGGATGTGCTGCAGTGAGTTCTCGAGGGAGTGTGAGGATATTGTGGTGGTTCGGCGAAGGAGGGTCTGGTGGATGGTCCGACACGAAATCAAATCGCAGGGCGTCGATGACGAGCAAGACAGCGCGTTTGTGCGTTGCAAACCGAGTCCATTGTTCGTATTCTGGTTGAGATTTGTTGGGCAGGGCTAGTCGGCTGAGGAGAAATCCTCTGGTGAATAGATAAATTCCAGCAATGTGGACGAAAACGAGCCAGCAAGTTAACCGCACCGCAATCATGGAAGTACAAAAGTCATGGTGCTTGACACGCACAACATCCATTTGCCAAAGCTTGTATGTATCTACCAAGTGACCTAACTCTCCGGGGGTACGTCGTATTCGCGAGTGTCTCGTAGTCTCACTCTCCCTCTGATTTCCGCTCAGCTGCGCAAACCTGGCTGGTGGCTGGTCCTCGCAGACGACAAGTCTAACCGGATTGTGGTTCCCCCCTTGAAAATAAGGGATGTTCCTCTTTCGGACCCCTCGAGGTAACGCAACTATCGTGGCTACAAACTCCAATTCAAGGCTCCGCCTAACGTGGGCCTGTTCACCTGGAAAGTGTACTTCGTGAGCGACACGTTTATCGGCGGAAAGGTCTGTAGCGATATTGTGGTAGGTTTCTTCGCCAGAACAGTTGACTTGACAGGCACTTAGCTTAAGATTGATGATGATGCCTCTGTGCTGAATGCTGAGGAACAGCACTTGGAGGATGAAATCTCTGACCCGGAGGAGGATAGTGATGATAGTTCAACTGGGTGATGAGGGCGATATTTCTGCAACCTCGATTTCCTTTGCGTCTCATCGACTGTGGAAACCTCTCGTCGATTGCGTCGTTAACGGGCGAATCTTCAGCCTCCGCATTTCTGCTCTTTGTGGCATCGATAGGCAACAAAGGTAAATCCTTTAACCGAAGTCCACCTACAAAAACACAATTGACGAGGGAGTTACGACGCGTTCACCGATGACTAAAGTCGAGATCAGGCATTGATCAACGAGGATCGATGAGAAGGTACCCGTAAAGCGCATGTCGACAACGCCCAGAGAGCACAAACTTCCGATGGCTTTCTGTGCCTCCTCAGCGCGTTCATCGCCAGTTTCTCTCAGTTGTCGCACGACATCAGAGGTTGTCCACCTCTTCAGTAGCAGTGTCCGGCGCAGAACAGGGAAGCTGTGCTTGTAGGCTACGTCTTCCCGGAACGGCAGCCTGAGCGATGTAAGTATGTATCTAACCGTATGACAGCAATTGTCAGAGACAGCCAGTTTCGTGCTGACACATTGCTAAGGTAGGGAGAGGAGTTCGAAGCAAAGATTTCTGCATTGTTGACCAAGTAAGCCCACGGCGGGTGTTCCAGCGTTAGACAACGTACCTTCCAACAGCGCCAGCGAGCCAACCTGCGGACTCCAAGAACCTGCACGCACGTCCGTTTGCAGCATCAGCAGCTAATATGAGCGACTTTGTGATCCACTCTCAGGGATAACACATTCGCTCGTTGAACAAATTGGTGTCACAGAAGATCATTATCGCGTGTGGGCTGAGATGGAAATGGCCCTGTCTTCCGTATTGTTGCACTGCAGGATGTACTGTATCTCCAATGGTGCGCTTGTGCAGCTGTTCTTGACGGTCCGACTTTCAGGTGCAAGTAGTCGGTGTTGGTGGATCGGCAAGACTATGACACCATGCAAAACATTATCTATTCCCGTCTGTCACTGCAACCACGTCTGGTGCAAGGATTGTCAACAGACGGTTATTGTCGGAGGTCCGAAACATTCATGCGGTGGGTCGGCTGCCAGTGAGCTAGACTCCTTGGTGAAGCGCAAAGGCTGGCGCTACTGCCCGAGTATGTCACCAGGCTTCTTCAACTACGGCTGCACACGCTTGAACCGACTATCCTAGATTGTGAAACGCTGATTCAGAAGGTTTCTGGGTGCAATCATCTGATGGTTGGTCGTCTATGCCATGTTTGTGGAGGGCTCATCGTGCGCTCGGCTGCGCGAGACGAAGTGAGAAATTATGCAATTACGAAACATTATAGCAAATATCTGTTGTCGAAGCCCCTGAAGTTTGATCATTCCCTACGGCCTAAGGCTTCACATATTTTTGGGGGTTGCTTCGTTATGCTAGGTCCTGCGATGGACCTAGTTCAGCTAGGCCTACACCATCTAGATTTATGGTATGCAAACGCGCATTCCAGGCTGTTCTGGCGTCTACAATACTGTCGCTTTGTTATGGTGTAACGACTCGTAACGATTCATCTATTATATGGCTTCCACTTCCACCTGGTACGTAGGACTCTAATATCGCGATTCTGAGGATGACGTGGGTAGGTTCGACAGACTGGTAATATGTACAACTCCTCGTACTGCAAAGGGATCAAGAAGCGCTCTCCCTCCATGCTGTAGACGAGCGTGATGCTGACAAGTGAGAACACCGTAACTGTGTGAGATCCGCCGAAATATATGGGCCAGACGTGATTCACGTCTGGCCCATATGCTTTGAGGGATAAAATCTAGAGGTGGAACGACAACTTGCTTCATCGCGGAGTTAGTTCCCCAATGGGTGGGTTAGGGCCGAGGTGAGTGGTGATCCTATAGCAACCAGCCGTAACAGACACGTTCGTGAAGACGGAAGCAGAAATTTCCTAACGAGCTGCCAATTTTTATATGAGGCCATAATGGAGAAAAGGGTGTCACCGGGTCATATGTACCCGCATTGATCCGAATGGATCAATCCCAGCGAACCTTGTAGGAGAAAGGACGTGAATGTGTGGACCGTCCAATTCGGGAAGATGGACATCCTACCATGAGACACAGAGAGATAGCTTAGGGACGTTTCCCCTACAGTCGAAGCTAGCCAGAGGCGTAACATGAAGTGCCGTTCTTTGCCATTGGCCACTACCAAAACTGTATGGATTTGGACCCCAGTAACATTTGCAAATTTGCAAGATCAGTGTGTTCCTGCTCTTGCTCCGCAGTGGAACTTTTGGCAAGAATCAAGAACGTGTGATTGCAGAGGATACAGTTCCCAATATTTCCAAAATTTCCATCTGTTAGCTTCCACGTTCCTTCGAAGTGTGTACATGGTTAGTACCGATTGGACCACCTTTACGAATTGTGATCTTCAGTTAGTTGACAGGATTTCACACACATGCAGGTGGCCCGGACTGCCTCCGGCAGATCTGTGAGCACCGATAAACCCTGGAGGGGTGTGACATTCTCATCGCTTCGGGAAGTACCCCACGAAGTCCACCTCAGGAATAATACAAATGTGCGAGGAGGCAAAATACCAAACACGTACCCCGTCAGGAATTTCTGGGGTAAAATAATGACATGTGTGTGCACACCATTGGTCCCTGAGATCGACACCGATGTCCAGTTCACGATGATCCTATACTTTCCTGGACGAGTGGAATGGGGCATATGTAAGGAAGAAAACGGGACACACGGCTCTGCATCTAACCATGCCACTGGGCAATTATATACACCCGACGGCTGGTCGAATCCCAATTGCGACATGGGTTATTTGCCGGAATTCAAAAGGCGGATAAATCTGGGAGACATTGCATCGGTGGCTCACAACAAGCCATATTGCATTCAATCTAACATTGTCAGTGGGAACTAGAGCATTATCTTATAAGTAAATCATTTGACGCAAAAATCCTATGCGTGACCTAGGCATAAATATGCTCCTTGGAGACCCATCAGTACGCGCTGCCCTCCTACATAAAATCACCAGGTTTAGTTCACGGATCCAAAGATTCGGTATACCGGGGAGAACTAAAAGCGGTGGGGTATTCAACTCACATATTTGGATGGTGGTGGGCTCAGAAGTCAATCGCAGTTGTGGTTGCAGGGATATTGGAACAGTAGCGACCTATGTTTGCGAAGGTAATAATATCTCAGTGGAGGAGTCTTCCGATGATGGAGCATAATAGTACGCAACACGCGATGAACACTGTTCAAATCTAGCGGAGTTCGGATGGCCGGACGGCGGAGCTCGGAAATGGGTTGATAGGTCGACCACCTGCAGGCTATGGCGATGCTTCCGGTTGAGCCGGGTTTGCTGTTTCTCTAGACATGACCTATGCTGTCATGCCGGTGCTGTCACCAGCAAATCCGTGGAGGGACGGCCTTCCGGCGGTGTATAAATTTACGGTCGAGACCTGAGTCCGCTGTCCACTGGGTGAAGTTTCCTTGCATCTTATTTCACAACTCGTTTATGCAAACGGTATAGCTAACACATCCTGCCAATACACGTACATACTGATCACAGCTAGATTTAGACTCAGACTTGGAACTGCACATCTACTTGACTAGCGGCTCCAAATTAAAGTAGTACCCTTCGCCAACCATGAGTGGTAAGGGCTTGAGTTCAACCTGAAGCAGAGGTTACTGTAATGTGTGATAATAATGATTACTTGAAGTACCTGAGTGAAATATTCCGGGTTGGAAAGATACCAAGCGAGTGATTCATCTGGGCTCAAGATGCTATGACGAAGTGTCCACACATTACACAGCCGGCATGTTCAGAGATAAGATGGCCAACTTACGTATATCCCCTACGGAGTGGGTGGTGGATAACTTTCCACTTCTCACCAGGTTCTCCATAATATGCGTATACTTTGTCTTCTTTGGGGCGAGTATTGGCAGTATGGACACGAAGAAGATAGAACTGGCTATCTTCCTCTATTACTTCCCACTGCAGAATAACTACTAAGCTTCAAACGGGGCATGAATGGAGTTACGTAGCTTACTATGGTGCCTTCAGAGGAAAAATTTGGAGGTGCAACGACAACTTGTTTGATTGCAGAGAGAATCCTCGGGTCAACCCCAATGGCTGGGTTAGGCCGGAGGTGAGTGGTAATCCTATAGAGACCAGGGACACCAGACATGCTGAAGACGATTCAAGCAATGATGGCAGAAGTAATATTCAATGAGAAGCTTTTATAGCTGTTTTCATACCAGGTCATCGAGAGAAGGAGGTCACGTATGTAGAGGTGTATGTACCTTCATTACATGTAATCGGATAAACCTTGTAGAATAAAAGAAGACGTGAATCTATGGGCGCTTCGATCAACGAAGATGGACACCCCACCATGAACAACACATTGATGGCGACAAGTGCACCCCGCGTCACAGGACGCAGAGGTACCTGGCCACATTTGGATGTTTAGATTCATCTCCCCTACAACAGCTAGCGAGAGGTGCAACACAAGGTATTACTCACCATTCTTCGCCATGGACTGCTGGATCGTCAGCGACATTTGCAAATTTGTAGGATCACTGTGTTCCTCCTGCTCCGCAGTCCCTTTTACAAAACTCCAGTTAAGATTTTTGAAAATATCAGGAACGTGCATTGGCGGATGGTGGATTTCCAATGGCATAATCCCCACCTGACGACACCCGTCCTCTTTCGAAAATGGATGGTCAACATCAATTGGATCTCCTTTATGGATCGTGGTCTTCACGCTGGTAGGGCTTTCACATATACACAGGTGCTCTGGACTGCCTCCAGCAGATGGATGAAAACCAAAAAAACCATGAAGGAGCATAACGTTCCCGTCGCTTCGGGGAGCATTCCCCCAGGAATAACACCAACGTGCGAGGAAGCGACTCAGAAATACCAAATTTGTGTCCCCTCAGGAAGTCCTTTATCACTGGTCCCTGGGATCAGTACTAATGCCCCGTTCACAGTCAAGGGCAATGGTAATGTCTTCACGCTGGCAAGATTTCATATGTACGTAGGTGGTCCGGACTGCCTCCGGCAGATCGATGGGCACCGATAAACCCTGGAGGAACGCAACATTCTCGTCGCTTTGGGGAAGTACCCCTCGGGAATAACACAAGCATGCGAGGGGGCGAAATGCCAAACGTGTATCCCGTCAGGAATTTCTGGGGTGCAGCAAGGACACGCTTGTGCTCGTCATTGGTCCCTCAGATCGATACCGATGGCCAGTTCACTGTAATCCTAGATTTCGTGGACGAGTGGACATGTGACCATATGTAAGGAAGAAAACGGGACTCACGACTCCGTACCTAACCATACCATTGACCTTATACACATATACATCCGAGGGCTGGTCGAATCCCAACCGCGACATGGGTCATGTTTTCAAAAGGCGGGTAACACTGGGAGATATTGGATCGGTGGCTCACAACAGCACTGTCAGTGGGAATCAGGGTATGATCTTATAAGTAAACCATTGTGAAAACAGACACGAAAATCCTCCACAGGTATGTAATGCATGATCTAGACACAGATGTGTTCCTTGGAGGCTCATCAGTGCGCGCTTCCCTGCTACAAGTGTAAAATGACCAGGTTGGTTCACGGATCCAAAGATTTGGTATATCGGAAAGAACTGAAAGCGGTGGGGTACGGATGGCGATGGGCTCAGAAGTCAACCATAGTCATAGCTGCAAGGATATTGGAGTAATACCAACCTAGGATTGCGAGGGTAATAGTATATCAATGGAAGAGTGTTGTGATGCTTGAGCATAGTGGGCAACATGCAGTGAACGCTGTAGTGGATTCCTGAAGAGGTACGTATGTATATGTCGACGCACCTGATTTGCTTGGAGGTATCTGCATCGCTGGCCGTCTACGTGTAGCTCTATGAAGGTTTCTTCTAGGCATGGCCTGTTGCCGTCATGCCAGTTCTGATGTCAGCAGTTCTGTGAAGGGACGGCCTTCCAATAATAGATAAATTCACAGTCAAACCCTGTATCTACTGGTTTGAGCATTAAAATGCTTGTGTCCGAATCTGGTAGGATTTACCTTCGGAAAGGGGAGGGGGAACACCCCCTGCACTGTACACATCATCGTTTCATCCGTCATCCGACAATACCCAGTGCCTGGTGGCTACACGGAGTGAGCTTTGTATGGTTTCTGAAATGTTTTACCACTTGTCATTGCTGATTAGCATGATGCCGGTAAGTAATTGTAACCATATTACATAGCCTCTTCGAGAAACTCGCCTTCTGGTGTCCGATATCGCTACTGTAAGCACCATCCAAGTACTGCTTGAAGTTCTTATGCGGGAAATGGCGATCGTGCGGGCGGAAGTAGTCTGGATTTTGGTGTGAACTCTGTAGGGTGGTTCACCAGTTAGTTATGATTGTCTCATGCCAGGATCAGTTCCATTAGAGTCACTTGAGAGAGAGCTGGCAAGAAGTGTATCGTTTGTCCGGAGCTGACTGGCAGTACTACTGCGCCTGCATCGCTGAACTCGTAACCGTTGGTCGGGCATGCCAGTATAATATTAACCGTGCTTCCTGCGTCCAACAAATTTTGAGGTTCAATGTGCCACCGCCTGCGACCTAGTGAGCTATAGATTTGAAAGTATCAGTTTCCACTGCCTTGGGAACAGCGACCGAACTATAGCACTGGCTTGGCAGCGTCACCTCCGAAACTTGTATGACTTGTATCAACGTGAAGTGCCAATGTAAGGGTTCCATGGTCTGCAACGTGTTGACATTCGTCGTGATTCAGCATGGCTGACGGAACGGAATGTCAATTTGGCCCGCCACTCCAGACGCAGGTCGAATTCTGCGGCACCCCGTCCAGTGCTTTAGCACACCACCGGACAAGCGAACGCTGCTTTTGTATTCCAATCGCATAATGCACGACGCGAGCGCCTTTGACATGAGGCCTCCAGCACGTTGTTTCATCGTGTTGGCCTTATTGAAACGCATGCCTCCCATGCCTTTTGACCAGGACAATCTCTCCTTGAGGTTCATATGAAACACAAGCGCTATATTGTAGCAAGTTTTCTGGATCCGAACCGAACCCCATGCCCCAACAACCAACACAAGGTTGAGGCGGTTCTCGTCATTCACACAAGATGCGTCAAGATTTTGGTGACGTCTTCAACTTTCTTATCGTGCGGCCGGTCGTCCTTTGAAATTCCGCGTTCTGGCACTTGCTGTGGCCTTCAGACCCATTTTTACCTTGCAGTCCGAAAAGCGTCCTGTATCCACTTCCTGTTCAACTTGGTTCTAACAAGTTAGCTATGTCACTTTACTCATTCGTTGGTAACAAGCTTCACCTCCAGCTCCAGGTGCGTGTGATTATCAGGAAATCGTGGCCTATTCTCTGCTCATGCCGTATTATCCAGCGTCTCGCACATCGTCATCCTCCTGTGCCGATACTTACCGTTTTCGTGCTCCTTACAAGCGTTCCCCTCGTATGCGCTAGCCCACCAACCTTTGCCACCAGTGTAGCGCTGTCGTGGTGGAAGAGGCTCACAAGGTTGGATCCTACCCCAGGTCGAATGACTGCTCTGTTTCAAGCACTCATGCGTGCACTCAACACGACATGTCTGCGTATCCGGATCACTGTGCGGCACCCTGCTCTATGGCGCAGTGGACGTTCAAAATGTCAAGGGTCCGAGACGTACCCTACGCCCCACGCAGAAGCTCGGTACTGGCAACTTGCAGAGCGGTATAGGCGAAGACTCTATTCGGGCGGCACACAAGTCCAGGTGCAAGTAGAATTAGGGTCCGCACACACACGCTCGTGTGTCGGTGCGCAGCTAGTGCAATATTATACACCCCGTCTACTCCCTGTGTACCGTGAAATGAGGAGGAATGCAAACTCCGAAGAACCGGATGCGACCTTCACGATATCACCGAAGACATACTGTAAATGGCACAGGATAGTATTCCCGGATCGTGTAAGCAGGTTTTATTTTACTAACTTTGTTCGTTACGCATAACCTTGTTACTCAGCCGCACCCTACTCTCACCCAAGCCGCTCGACGGATTAAACAGCACTCACCAAGGGACCTTCGTGAGATCCTCCGTATTTCACGACTAACCCCTGTTGGAAAGACCTTTCGTGCGGACGGAGATGAGAAGAGATGGCCGACGAGATACCATGACCTCTGGCAAGCATACCTTAACCAGAAAAGTATGGATTTGGTCATAGTGTTCGAGTGACCGTTGTGTGGTGGACTGGCTAAGTGCCCTAATATTGACTCATCAATACCTCTGAGCTCGCAACTCTCCCAACATTGCTTCAATTCCTGGGTTGTCGACAGACAGAGAGTTCTGGTGGCGAGGAAAATACTCAGGCATGCTGGCACGTCTGCACTTGCATCCCGTGAGGGTGACCTCGCCTAGGCACATATGGAGGCTTTAGCATTGGTTAGTCCACTTCTTACATTATCACTAGTAGTGTAGCGGGAACTTCGAACTTCGTTTTTGAAACGTTAATCTACTCTGATTTCCGCATCTCTGCATAAGCGTCCTTCTGGAAATGGACACAATTTCGCGATGACGTCCTGGTGAACATCGGACAGACGGGTCGAAATTTCTCCGCAGGTCTAAAAATCCCATGTGAGCGTCGCAAGTCTATGGGTGTCTCTGCAGACCTTTGGATGGAACACGCTCCATGTCGTGTACCAACCCAGATTACGGTTGATTCTGTCATACTTTTACTTTTGAGATAGATTATCACCAACCCTTGGAAGCATTGATAACCTGCGATTACATTTGTGCCTTCCGCATCAAGTTCCTTCTGACTCGCCTTCTCTGGCTTCCCAATCCCTCGCCCTTTCCCCACTGCAGGTACGGCACTTGTTCTCTCTCTACGCCTGCTATGCCACCCTCCTCACCCTCTCTGAAATCGAGCATACCCCATATCGGTAACTCAAGCTCGCCCTTGATCAGTACGCGTGCATATCCCAAAATGGACGGTGGAAGTGGAGTAAGGATATGAAGATGTGTCGACGGTGAGTGTGATGGCGTCGGTGATGGATCAGTAGAAGAGAAAACGCCACGTATGAGCGCGATACCAAGACAATTCAATGTTGACGGATGGGGTGGGGGTTGTCCGGGAGAGTAAGGTAATGCGGAAACACCTTGGTCCATAGGCGCTACCTCTGCCTCTTTTGTGCTCGTGTCATACGCTATGAGGCCGACTACTGCGCAATTGACAACGCTGGGTAATTCCGAGGGGACGACGTCCTCATATCCGGGGCCCACCAGGTATATCCTGTCGAACGCACTTTCGCAGCGAACCTCGAATGGATAACGCGCGCACAACGGAAGTGTAGCATCCCAGGAATCGGCTATGACCTGGCGCAGAGACACTGGAGACGGGACAGCAAATGGAATCGAGGTGGATGGTTGATGTTCTGCAATAAGCGGTGGAAAAGTCGCATGGAAGTAGGATAGCATGTTGATATTTCGATGATCGGCGGCCGAGAATACATGCATATTCGTCGCCTCTGCCTGTATCGCTTCTAATTGTACACGTACAACGTTCTCGGCTCGGCCGCAGAACGGGACAGTATCTCCGGCCAGCTCGGTCGATCGGGTGGGCCAACCCCATTCCTCCGAACCTTCAATTTCGAAAACGTGTGAGGGTTCGACTAATTCTTCAATCCGTGCGTTAAGGTCGGCACCCAGACCCTTCGTCCAGCCCATGGTGTTGACTACGAGCGGAATGACATCCTCGATGCGACCGTCATTAATGTCCATGTGTCAGGTAGCGTGGGGATATGTATTTCGAGTCTATATGTCTCCAGAAGGGATTGTATCGCAGAAAGATAGTAAGAAGGATTTGCGCGAGGGGTGGTGGATCCAATGTATTGCGCCCTGTAAGGTAAGCTTGGGTGAGTAAAGGGAGGTCCTGAGCGGAATATTGAGTTAAAATCTTCGACAGTGGAGGGAGCGACGCTACCAAAAACACTGTTCTCTATAATGCTGAGAGCAACCATCCCACCCGGAGTAAATTCAGATTGACCGACATCACACTCCAGGAACGCAACGCGCCGATAACTTTGGTGAGCAGCAATCGGGATGAGAAACAAAAATTGAGGTTACGTGGCAGCTCACCGGTTCAAGAGTCGATTGAGTAGAGTGCGAGAAAAAGTACTTTTTCCAGACTTCTTCGGTCCCTTAACCACACAGACCGGTATGACGGTAGTGTCTGTCTCGCTATTAGACGCAGGATCCATACATAAGAGACCGGTTTCCCAAGAGGGCGGAAGGGTGAAGGGTAGTACATCCTTCGTGCTGTGAGATATCTTGAACGACGGACGAGTGGGATCAGCGTGACCCGGACAAGTTGGCGATCACATACAAGACGTATTTCGGGGATTCCGATGTCTCTTGCGGGAGTATCCCGCGCTGGTTTGAAGACATTCTCGAAAACTCTGCATACGCGACTCAAACCTTCCACACCCGTGTCCGCGTACTGAATCAGCACGACCGTCGCATCTGGGCTTGCATGAACACTGGATGGCAGTGGTCGCTTTGAGTATCTTTCCGTAGGGACCCAGGAGATTACTGGTATGGGCGACGACCTGGGCGCGAATACTCGGTGGTGCGTCGTTGAAGGGCCGAGTGTGATGCCGCATAGGTTTGCATGACCTTGGAGTACAGTGAGGAGGTAGACACCGAGAAGCGCCGCGGATTCACTGGCATTTAGCACCAAGACTACCCCGTTGTCGCCTTGGAACCCCGTCGCAGATAAATCATCTTGAGTGAGAGGGAAAGTATTTTGGCCGAGAATAGGCGAAAAATTTGGATATTACGGTTGGTTCAGCAGGTCTGGGTGCTTCAGGTTCTTCGAGTTCGACGGGACGTGAAGGGCTCCACTCTCTGGATGCTTGGATTGAGGTCGGATGGGGCGATGACTGGGCAAACTGCTCGTCTGCTTGTCTTGCAGAGGCTTTGCGGGCTGCGACAGCACTCAACATGTTTTGCTGTCCCAGTATGGAAAGCCGGACGATCGCGCTTCGGCATGACCGAATTTGGCAAGTTTGACGGACACGACTTTCAAAGTTTCGAAGTTCGTTCACAAGAACTAGGACACCTTCGTCTGCCTTCGTCTGCGGCAGATGATGCAGACAATTAGACCTCTGACATCGCCTTAATAAATAAATGTAGCGTGTCAAGAGTACGGCCCCATTGTCAATCTTAGGACCATGGTCGAGGACCGGGTTAGATTTCCTAGCAGTTTAGTATGATCTATCTGAGATGGCGGACAGATTTTCACTACAGAACCTGAACATATCAAAGTAAGATACATTATCATCCCATTACCATCGCATTGAATACTGATCGGCTACTGTCAGGCAATTCTTGCTACGCAGTTCGATTCTTTCGAAAAAGGCAGGTTTCGTCCTATGTGTTAAATTGTTTTTACAACTGTTTCAGGCCCGGTTTTCTGGGACCAACTAAGCGCTCTTCTTGGAACTAGAGTGTTCAATTCGGACGGTGCACTTCTCCCATATTCTCCAACTCAGCACATACTGAAGTATTTGCTCGGTTGGGATGCAGGCGAAATATGGAAGTGAGCGTGCTAACTTAACTCCATAGATTATCACTTGCTCATATGCTCCGCGAACTAGGTTCCATCGCACGATAACACGACCATTCTTTAGCAAGGATCGGATTGGTCGCTTCGATCTATTCGAAAAACACGCCGAAGATGCTCTGAATCAAGCGAAAGCTAGACTCCAGGAGTACTACCCAGTGGACTTCCAGGTACACGCTACCGTAACTTGGGATTTCCTTACTGATCAGTTATAAATACAAGGATATGGTCTACTGATTCACCCTTGACTCCGCAACTGAGTTTTTGTTCGGGAAAAGCGTCCGTTCGCTTTCCGCTGGATTGGTTTATTCAAAAAATTCGCAACTAGGGAAACACACGAATCGTCTTGGCGCTTAGCTGAGTTCTGGAGTGATCGCATTCGGAAGGAGATGGAGGTCTGCTACAGGTTCATTGATCCCATCCTCAAGGACGCTTTGGAAATGAAAAAGATGACGAAGGAGGGTGATCAATATACAGGACAAGTGTGCACCGGAGAGAAAGAGGATCTTGAGGATGCATTGTTAGGGCGTCTCGTTAAATGCACTGAAGGCAAGGTATTTCCTTATTCTTCACTTGAATCCTACTCAGCGATCTACTACAGATCTCACTGTTGAGCTACCGGCTTGATATGTGTTTTTGTTTGCTTAATCCATACTCCCAGACGGCGTCTGCCCTGACCTCCCTAATTTACATGCTCTCCCAACACCCGGACATTCTGAAGCGGCTTCGTGCGGAGGTTCTCAGCAAGGTCGGGAGTTCCAGGAGACCGACGTATGACGACGTGCGAGAAATGAAGTATATGCGAGCTGTCATCAATGGTAGGTCTCATTGGTGGTTTGGCAAGGACAGTCATCATGTGTCGATGTACAGAAACTCTTCGTTTGTATCCTCCCGTGTAAGTTGTCCGTCGGTCTTCTCACCGTTACTAACCGATGCCGTCTCCTCAGCCCTTTCAACTTCAGGTCAGATTCACCTGCTGAGGGTCTCAGTATCGCACGCCTGACATGTTCTCTACTTTGTAGGACAAACACAGAAGCTGTAATATGGCCCGGCGTGAATGGCAGTCCGCCTCAACAACTGAGATTGATAAACTTGTCGCTGAGATTTTTGATCCGGACCGCTTTCTCGATGAGCGATTGAAGTACTTAACCTCGAACCCGTTTATTTTTCTCCCTTTCAATGCTAGCCCTAGAATTCGTCTAGGTCAACAAGTGAGTGACGCATTTATGGCACCGTTTCATGACGTTGATTGGAATCTGCAGTTCGCCTACAACGAAATGACTTTCTTCCTCGTCTGCTTGTTGCAAACTTTCTCTTCTATAACGTTGGCAAAAGACGTCCAAACTCGACCTGCAGAGTGCGCCAGAGGACAGAACGCAATTTAGAGGAAAAAGGGATCGTCAGACATCATCTTACCTTGTATGTGGACGTGAGTACTGGTTATCCCCAGCTTCATACCAAGAACGTAAGAATGTTCAACATTATTTTCCTTGATCTAGGAAGGCCTATGGGTAAGGATGGGGGAAGCTGGCGACGCCAACAATACGTGACGCCGGACTACAACTAAGAATATACAGATAACCATCTGGTACCTAAGAGTGATAGTCAAGAGCATTGTAACATAGTATCTTGCTGACTAAGGAACATTGTTTTTGTGAAACTGTGCCCATATGACCACTGCTCCCTGCCGAGTCATGTCATCAAGTGGTCCTGATACACGGTCGCCCTCGGTCTTGAGTGCTGCGACTGCTGTCTGAGTTCGGCATCATGACCTGTGACCGAGAGAGGCTATGTGATAGAATTCAAGTTATATAAGTTATGGTCAGATTAATAGAAGCCATCAGAGACCCTCTGAGAAAACCCGCCTTATCAAGCCGGGCTCTGCGTCACATGTCCGTGATACCGAATGCGGTTACTAAACTGTAAAGCTCGATCGTACCAGTGTTCACTTTTCTCCTCCTGCAGGCTGCCACGCCCCGTACTCCAATTTTAGGACATGGACAACGGCGCCCCCACTATTGGGACCGGACTCCACCAATCGTCACTGTGATCAGTGACTGTAACCCACAGAAGAATTCTGAGCGCTGAAACCACCATGACCTATATAAACAGGCGTGTCTACTTCTACTACCAATTACAATATGGTAGAGATCCCTCCAGGCTTGGTCCACATCGGACATCAACTTCCTCGCCTAGTCCTTCCTCTAGTGTTCGCCTATGCTAGCTCTAGGACCTGGGCAATCGTTTTTGAGGAGCCAGCGCCCTCGTTGGCTGATGATTTCCGCGTGTCTATTTCCCATCCCTTTGGCAACGGCGTGCAGCGTCCTCTATACCCACATACGTGACAGGAGGGAAGCAGCACGACGGGGTGCTATCCTTGCCCCCAGAGTGAAGAGTAGATGGCCTGGTGGCTTCGACATCCTTCTCTCAATCGCTCGGGAGTTTCGGAAGGGAGATATTGGTATGCATAGCATGCTATCTCTTGATGCTCTTTATGGTGCTTTTTTGGCTAATGAGGCACGAACGTTTTAGGATCACCATTTGACCAATATTGTCAAGAGTACGGCCCCATTGTCAATATTAGGACCATGTTTGAGGACCGGGTTAGATTTCCTAGCAGTTTAGTATGATCTATCTGAGATGGCGGACAGATTCTCACTACAGAGCCTGAGCATATCAAAGTAAGAAACATTATCATCCCATTACTATCGTAATGAATACTGATCGGCTACTGTCAGGCAATTCTTTCTACGCAGTTCGATTCTTTCGAAAAAGGCGGGTTTCGACCTATGTGTGTTAAATTGTTTTTACAACTGTTTCAGGCCCAGTTTTCTGGGACCAACTAAGCGCTCTGCTTGGAACTGGAGTGTTCAACTCAGACGGTACACGTCTCCCGTATTCTCTAACTCAGCATATGCTGAAGTATTTACTCGGTTTGGGATGCAGGCGAAATATGGAAGTGGGCGTGCTAACTTAGCTCCATAGATTATCACTTGCTCATATGCTCTACGAATTAGATTCCACCGCACGATGGCGCGACCGTTCTTTAGCAAGGATCGGATTAGTCACTTCGATATATTCGAAAAACATGCCGAAGATGCTCTTAACCAAGCGAAAGCTAGACTCCAAGAGGGCTACCCAGTGGACTTCCAGGTATATGATACCCCAATACTCAGGAGTTCATTTTAGTGATGAGTTGTTTAATGCAAGGATATGGTCTACCGATTCACTCTCGACTCTGCAACTGAGTTTTTGTTCGGGAAAAGCGTCCGTTCGCTTTCCGCTGGATTGGTTTATTCAAAAAATTCGCAACCAGGGAAACACAGGGACTTTACAAATCACTCAGCCAACGCCTTCGCTCGTGCGCTTGCGGAAGCGCAATCTCAGGCTATGCTGAGGACCAATTTCGGATCGTCTTGGCGCTTAGCTGAGTTCTGGGGTGATCGCATTCGGAAGGAGATGGAGGTCTGCTACAGGTTCATTGATCCCATCCTTAAGGATGCTTTGGAAACCAAAAGAATGATGAAGGATGGTGATCAATATACAGGACAGGTGTGCACCGGAGAGAAAGAGGATCTCGAGGATACGTTGCTAGGACATCTCGTTAACTGCACTGAAGGCAAGATATTTCTTTATTCTTCACTTGAATGCTACTCAGCGATCTACTACAGATCTCACCGTCATCAGGGATGAGATCGTGAACATCTTAATAGCAGGCCGTGATACCGTGAGCTGCCTGGTTGATCTGTGTTTTTGTTTGTTTAATCCATACTGCCAGACGGCGTCTGCCCTGACCTCCCTAATTTACATGCTCTCCCAACACCCGGACATTCTGAAGCGGCTTCGTGCGGAGGTTCTCAGCAAGGTCGGGAGTTCCAGGAGACCGACGTATGACGACGTGCGAGAAATGAAGTATATGCGAGCTGTCATCAATGGTAGGTCTCATTGGTGGTTTGGTGAGGACAGTCATCACGCGTCGATGTACAGAAACTCTTCGTTTGTATCCTCCCGTGTAAGTTGTCCGTTGGTCTTCTCACCGTTACTGACCGATGCCGTCTCCTTAGCCCATTCAACTTCAGGTCAGATCCACCTGCTGAGGGTCTCAGTATCGCACGCCTGACATGTTCTCTACTTTGTAGGACAAACACAGAAGCTGTAATATGGTCCGGCGTGAATGGTGGTCCGCCCATTTATATCCCACCGAAGACGCAGTTAGTGGTCTACGCCGTCGGACTCTTATCGTCTACTGACATACACCAGGATCCCATTTTCTGTACTCCTTATGCAACGTCGGAAAGATCTTTGGGGCCCCGATGGTTGGATCACCTTTCCTGCCGAACGGTAAATGTAACTGACCGACTTCCAGCTGACATCTTCGATCCGGACCGCTTCCTCGATGAACGATTGAAGTATCTAACTTCGAATCCGTTCATCTTTCTCCCCTTCAGTGCTGGACCCAGAATTTGTATTGGTCAACAAGTGGGTCTCCTGTTTAGACGTAATGTTCGTGCTGTTGATTAGAGTCCCCAGTTCGCATACAACGAAATGTCGTTTTTCCTCGTCCGTCTATTGCAAACCTTCTCTTCTATAACCTTGGCAGTAAACGTTCAGACTCGACGTGGAGAAAGTGCCCAAGGGACGGGACGCAATTCGCAGGACAAAGTGACCTTTCGCCGTCACGTTGTTTTATATGTGGACGTGAGTACTGGCTATCTCAGCTTCATACGAGACGGTTGAGTGCTGTGGCATTTTCTTTAATCTAGGAGGGCTTATGGATGATGGGGGAAGCTGATGATACCAATAGTGTTATGCTGGACACCAGTCAGGAGTACGCAGATAACTAGTAGCAATAGATGTGGCACTAGCGGTACTATGTCATACTTGTGCGGGCGGTCGCGTTGTTTGCAAAAGGATTTACTAAATAATCACCTTGCTCGCAGGAAGGTCACCCAGTGTTGGCTTCATGTGCAAAACGTCCACATGAATAAATACATGCCTGATATGATTGGGCAGTGGCCAGTGTCCTAAACCAGCAACAACATCCCTCATCAAGTCAACACCGGGTTCCGAAGTACGAAAACCATCGATGCAGACGACACCTAAAGGCCTCAACCTTGCAACACAAATGACCTCGGTGGCAACACCGCCCCCTAATGTCCAATGGTGTTCTGGGGACGAGCAAATTTCTTTTGTGTTGCTCACTAACTAGCAACAGTATGAGCCAGCAGCTGGAGTCCAGGACCAGACTACTCTCCTTTCTACAGGCCTCACCCCAGAGCATGTCCGATGTCATCATCAGGTAGTCCCAGCACTAGTCTCAAATACACGATCGCCCTCAGCTGCCTGTTTGAGCTTGGCACCCACTGCAATTTTGCCTTCCTACTAGAACCTACCGGATAGAATCTAAGTTTTATATGCTCAGACTAAAGCCCTTCATGAATTGTGTACTGCATAAGAAGTACAGCTCGACACCGCCAACATATATTTCACGGTCTTTCATGATCATATCAGTTATCACCACACTCACCGAACAGCCGCTTCTCACATGGAAGTCTAAACAATGAAGCGCCAGAAGTCAAAGAAATTCAAGCCCACTCAGCTACGCCTCTTGAATTCCCTGGCATTTTTGAGGCTGTAGAAGTAGAATCGATTGCAAAGGAAAACATTACGAACTGAAAAGACTGCCCAGTGAGGAAGTCATTAGATCAATCACAAGATCACTCTGAACTGCCGTGGATGCCACCGAAGTCATTAAAGCCATCTGAGAAAAAGATCTGCCTTATGTGAACGAATCACACTTCGCCATATTCGAGACGGCGTACTGCCAGTTGTTCAGCCCCATGACTATCCGACACCCAAAGCCGGGCTATTTGCTTCGCGAATCATCCGCCTCCTTATGTCCCTATGCCACGGAAGTATTTGCGCCTGCGCCGCAGGTCAGTGATAACGAATGCAGTTGAACTTTAACTTTTAGATTAGGCCGGACCTTTAAGAGGCTATTTCACTTGTCTCTTCTCGCACACACCATATTCCAAATAGACTTCGTACGTTGCTGCGGGACGTGAGCGAAATTAACAGTGCCCCCACTAATGGAACACAACCAACGAAGCGGCCTCCGCCCGTCGTTACCGCCATTAGGGACCATACCAGCTATTAGTAAGTACGCCTGGATCTAATTTCAGTAAGAAGGCAACCTATGTAATCCAGTTACAATGTGATCGGGAAAACTAAAAGAGCCCTGGGCGCTGGAATCACCACGACTGACCTACATAAGGCGTGTCTGCCTTTGCTACCAACCACAATCATGGTAGGGATCCCTCCAGGCTTGGTCCACATCGGACGTCAACTTCCTTACCTAGTCCTTTCCTCTATTACTCGCATATGCCTAGCTCTATGACCTGGACAATCGTTTTTAAGGAGCCAGCCCCCCGTTGGCTGATGATTTCCGCGTATCTATTTCCCATCCCCTTGGCAATGATATGCGACGTTCTCTATACCCAACTACGTCATAGGAGGGAAGCAGCACGGCGGGGCGCTGTCCTTGCCCCCCAAGTGAAGAGTAATTGGCCTGGTGGCTTCGACATCCTTCTCTCAATCGCTCGGGAGTTTCGGAAGGGGCACATTGGTATGCGCAGCATGGTGCTTTTTTCTACTGACGAAGCACGAGCGTTGTAGGATCACCGTTTGACCAATATTGTCAAGAATGTGGCCCCGTATTCAATGCTAGGATCATGTTCGAGGACCGGGTTAGATTTCCTCGCAATTTGGTAACATTTATGATCTTTCTGAGGTCGCGGACAGATTCTTACGACGGAACCCGAACACATCAAAGTTAGACACATTATCATCCCATTGCCACCGTACTGATCGGCTATCATTAGGCAATCCTTGTTACGCAGTTCAATTCTTTTGAAAAAGGCAGGTTTCGTCGTGTGGGATTTAAATTGGTTTTAAATAACAGTTTCAGGTCCGGTTCTCGGGGACCAAATAAGCACTCTGTTTGGAACTGGAGTATTCAACTCGGACGGTACACATTTCCCTATTATCCAACTCAACACATGCTGAAGTGTTGGGACGCAGGAGAAATATGGAAGTAAGTATACTAACTTAGCTGCATAGATTATTGCCTGCTTATATGCAACATGAACTAGGTTCCATCGCTCGATGACACGACCGTTCTTTAGCAAGGATCGGACTAGTCACTTCGATATATTCGGAAAAACATGCTGAAGATGCTCTTAACCAAGCGAAAGCTAGACTCCAAGAGGGCTTCCCAGTGGATTTCCAGGTATATGACGTCCCAACCCTCGGGATCTGCCTTACTGATAAGTTAATTCAATGTAAGGATATGGTCTACCGATTCACCCTTGACTCGGCAACCGAGTTTTTGTTCAGGGAAAAGTGTCCTCTCGCTCTCCGCTGGATTGGTTTATCCAAAAAATTCATTACCAGGGAAAAATAGGGACTGTACCAACCATCCAGCCAATGTTTTCGCCCGTGCTCTTTCGGAAGCGCAATCTCAGACTATGCTCAGGTCCAATTATGGACCGTCTTGGCGCTTAGCTGAGTTCTGGAGTGATCGCATTCGGAAGGAGATGGAGGTCTGCCACAGGTTCATTGATCCCATCATCAAGGATGCTTTGGAAACCAAAAGAATGATGAAGGAGGGTGATCAATATACAGGACAAGTGTGCACCGAGGAGAAAGAGGATCTTGAGGACACGTTGTTAGGACATCTCAGTTAACTGCACTGATGGCACGTTATTTCCTTGTTCTCCACTTGAAACCCCACTCAGCGATTTACTACAGACCTCACTGTCATTAGGGATGAGATCATAAACATCTTAATAGCAGGTCGTGATACTGTAAGCTGCCTGGCTGATCTTCGTTTTTGTTTGTTTAATCCGTACTACCAGACGGCGTCTACCCTGACATCCCTGATTTACATGCTCTCCCAATACCCGGACGTTCTGAAGCGGCTTCGCTCAGAGGTTCTCAGCAGGGTTGGGAGTTCCAGGAGACCAACGTACGACGACGTGCGAGAAATGAAGTATATGCGAGCTGTCATCAATGGTAGGTCTCGTCGTTAATACGTGAAGGACAGTAGTCATATGCCAATGTATAGAAACTCTTCGTTTGTATCCTTCCATGTAAGTTGCCCGCCAGTCTCCTGATCGCTAATAACCGATTGTGTTGTTTTAGCCCCCTCAACGTTAGGTTAGATTCAACTGCTGAGGGTCTCAATATGGTGTACCTGACACGTTTCCTACATTGTAGGACAAGCACAGAAGCTATGGATAGTGGCCCGGTGTGAATGGTGGCCCGCCTATTTATATCCCACCGAAGACGCAGTTAGTGGAGCGTGCAATCGGAACTGTATAATCTACTGACACATACTAGGACCCCATATTCTGTACTCCTTATGCATCGCCGGAAAGATCTTTGGGGTCCAGATGGTGGGTTCGTTCCATTCAGTGGCATTGGATGGCAACTATGACGGATTAACTTACAGCTGATATTTTCGATCCGGACCGCTTCCTCGACGAGCGATTGAAGTATCTAACTTCGAATCCATTCATCTTTCTCCCCTTCAATGCAGGACCCAGAATTTGTCTTGGTCAACAGGTCGGTCTCCTGTTAGCTGTAATATTCGTGCTGTTGATTGGAATCCACAGTTTGCCTACAATGAAATGTCGTTCTTTCTCGTCCGTCTACTGCAAACTTTCTCTTCCGTAACGTTGGCAGAAGATGTCCAAACTCGACCTGCAGAGGCCGCCCAAGGGACAGACCCCAAATTACAGGAGAAAGTGATCTTTAGACGTCACATTACCTTATATGTGGAGGTAAGTACTGGCTATCCCAGCATCATTCACCCAAGAAAATTGAATGCTGTGGCATTTTCTTTGATCTAGGAGGGCTTATGGGTGACGGGGGAAGCTGATGAGGCTATCGATAAGTGATGCTGAACGCCAGCCAGGAATATGCAGACAGCCAGTAGTGATAAACGTAACACCAGCTGTATTCTGTCCTACTTCATGTACCTTCCCATAAGTCGGCTAAGAAGTTGTGCGGGCAGTTGCACTGCTCGCAAAAGGGTTTATAGTGTCCAGTCGTGTTTTGAGTAAATTCCTTGCGTGTTACTGACTAAGCAACGGTGCCCACACATGGAGTCAATTAAATGAGGAGTCCAGATGAGCCTGGCTTTCCTCCTTGCTGCAGGCCTTGCCCACTCCCCTCGCTCCAGAGCAATATTGAAGACGCCGTGCCGTGGATCAACCCGTGAAATCGCACGCTCTGTGCTACCATACCATGATTTCATCTACGTCATAGAATGATGACGAATTCGGTTACATAAGCTTCAAGTTAGTCAGTGTCGCCGACCTGTCCGCTTGTTTCACTTCCTCTTATGTGAGTATCGCACGGTCCATACTGCGGATAAACGTTAAACTTCCGTTCGTGACGCATGAACAACAGCGCCTCACACTAGTGAAACGCAGCCTCCATTCATTAGTTACTGCGATCAGTGACTGTATCGGCTTATCATGGTGTTTAGTACTTACTGAGTCCAACGGGTCAGCAGGAAGGCATCCTACTATGTAATCCGGTTGCAATGTGATCGGGAGAACCAAAAGAGCACTGAGCGCTGGAATGTCCATGACCTATACAAAACGTGTGCCTGCTTCTACTCCTCGCAAGACCAACCACAGTTATGGTGGAGATTCCCCCAGGGTTGATCTACGTTGGACGCCAACTCCCCCACCTAGCCCTTCCTCTAGCATTCCCCTATTCTGGGTCTAGGATCTGGACAATCATCTTCGGGGAGCCAGCCCCCCGTTGGCTGATGGTTTCCGCGTATCTATTTCCCATCCCCTTGACAATGGCATGCAGCGCCCTTTACACCTACATAAGTGACAGGAGGGAAGCAGCACGACGGGGTGCTGTTCTTGTCCCGCGAGTAAAGAGAAGGTGGCCTGGTGGCTTTGACGTCCTTCTCGCAGTCGCTCAGGGGTTTCGGAAGGAGCACGTTGGTATGTACAGCGTGGTGTTTTCTTGATAGCCTTTATGGTGCTTTTTTAGTTGACGAAGCACGAGCGTTGTAGGTTCACCGTTCGACCAATATTGTCGAGAATATGGACCCGTCGTCAATGTTAGCACCGTGTTTGAGGACCGGGTTAGACTTCTTCGCAGTTTAGTACGATCTATCTGAGATCGCGGACAGATATTTACGACGGAACCCGAACATATCAAAGTGAGACACATTATCATCCCATTACTATTGTGCTGACCCACTGCCGTCAGGCAATTCTTGCTACGCACTTCAGTTCATTCGAGAAAGGCACGTTTCCTTCTACGTGAATTAAAGTGGCGTTTGTTGTTACAACAGTTTCAGGCCCGATTTTCTGGGACGAACTAGGCGCTCTACTTGGAACTGGGGTATTTAACTCGGACGGTACACTTCTCTCGTATTCTCTAACTCAGCATATACTGAAGTGTTCACTCGGTTCGGGACGCAGGCGAAATATGGAAGTAAGTGTGCACTTCACTATATGGATTATCACCTGCTCATATACACCGTGAACTAGGTTCCATCGCTCGATGACACGACCATTCTTTAGCAAGGATCGGATTAGTCACTTCGATATTTTCGAAAAACACGCCTCAGATGCTCTAAACCAAGCGAAAGTTAGACTTCAGCAGGGGTTCCCAGTGGATTTCCAGGTACATGACATCCCAACTCAGGAGTTGCTTTACTGATAAGTTATTCGATGCAAGGATATGGTTTATAGATTCACCCTTGACTCTGCAACTGAGTTTTTGTTCGGGAAAAGCGTCCTCTCGCTTTCCGCTGGATTGGTTTATCCAAAAAGTTCATTACTGGCTCAAAACGAGGACTTTACAAACCACCCGGCCAATGTCTTCGCACGTGCGTTTGCGGAAGCGCAATCTCAGGCTATGCTCAGGTCCCGTTTTGGATCGTCTTGGCGCTTAGCTGAGTTCTGGAGCGATCGCATCCGAAAGGTGATGAAGGTCTGCCACAGGTTCATTGATCCCATCCTCAAGGATGCTTTGGAAATGAAGAGATCGATGAAGGAAGGTGAGCAACCTACAGGACAGGCATACACCGGGGAGAATGGGGTTCTCGAGGATACACTAGTAGGACACCTCGTTAACTGCACTGAAGGTAAGGTATTTCTGTATTCTTCACTTCAATCCCACTCAGCGATTTACTACAGATCTCACTGTCATCAGGGATGAGATCGTGAATATCTTAATAGCCGGGCGTGATACTGTAAGCTGCCTAGTTGATCTGTGTTTTTGTTTGCTTAATCCATATTGCCAGACGGCGTCTACCCTGACATCCCTAATTTACATGCTCTCCCAACATCCGGACATTCTGAAGCGGCTTCGTGCGGAGGTTCTCAGCAAGGTTGGGAGTTCCAGGAGACCGACGTATGATGATGTGCGAGATATGAGGTATATGCGGGCTGTCATCAACGGTACGTCTTGTCGATGGTTTGGGAAGGACAGTCGTCATGTGTCAGCATACAGAAACTCTTCGTTTGTATCCTCCAGTGTAAGTTGCCCGTTAGTCTTCCGATCGCTATTAACCGATTATGTCTTTTCCAGCCCTTTCAATGTTAGGTTAGATTCAGCTGCTAAACCTCTTCAATATCGCATGCCTGACACGCATTCTAGGACAAGTACCGAAGCCGCAGTATTGCCTGGCGTGAGCGGCGGATCGCCTTTCTATATCCCACCGAAGACGCAGTTAGTGGTGTACGTAATGGGACTCCTAAGATCTACTGACACACACCAGGACGGTGTATTCTGTATTCCTTATGCATCGTCGGAAAGATCTTTGGGGTTCCGATGGTTGGATCACCTTTCCCGCTGAACAGCAACTATGACTGACCAACTTACAGCTGAAATCTTCGATCCAGACCGCTTCCTTGATGAGCGATCAAAGTATCTCACTTCGAATCCGTTCATCTTTCTCCCCTTCAATGCAGGACCGCGAATTTGTCTTGGTCAACAGGTCGGTCCCCTGTTTAGTGGTAAAGTTGGTGATACTGATTGGAATCCGCAGTTCGCATACAATGAGATATCGTTTTTCCTCGTCCGGCTGCTGCAAACATTCTCTGCTATAGCGTTGGCAGAAGACGTTCAGACTCGACCTGCAGAAGGCGCCAAAGGGACGGAACGCCACTCACGGGAAAAAGTGATTTTCAAGCATCACCTCACCTTATATGTGGACGTGAGTACCAGCTATGCCAACTTCATAGGACAAAGAAACTAGTAGAACGCTGTGACGTGTTTTTTAATCTAGGACGGTCTGTGGGTGCGGATGGGGGAAGTTGATGATGCTAACGATATATAAGCGCTAGGAACGTGCTGATAACCATCTAGTACTAGTAAGTGATAGCTTGGGCTTCTTTTCATGTTGAAGTCCAGCACTCTTCTTGTTTGCAGAGGTCCATATTGTACATATACAGTATTGCCTGTATAGCATCCCATGGTGTTTTGTATGAGAAAATCACTTGTGCTAAATTTTCAGCGCGCACACGTTGTTGCGTAAGCGCATCCGTACACGGCCACTAGTACTAGTGACGTAGTCATTCTGCATCACCAACACCCACGAGGGGGAAAGCCTATGTGGAGCACCGGACCCTCCGCTCTCTAGGCCCTAGACAACTTCCCTCCATCCGGAGCCATGACAGAACGTCATCAAGTGGTCCCTACAGTACACACACGATCGCCTTAGCGCTGTCTTAGCTGGCATCCACAGTTGCCATTTGAGCTGTGACCGAGAGGAACTGTAGGAAGGTTTTATATGCTCATACTAAAGCCCTCCATGAATTGGATACTGTGCGAAAAATACAGCTCGACGCAGGTAGGACGTCACGTACCTCACAATCACTTGGCGTCGTATTGCCACACGCACCGAACAGGTTACAACGAATTCTAACACAAAGCGCCAGAAGTCGAAACAAATTCAAGCCCGCTCTCCGCTACGCTGCCTGAGCTACCTGAGGTTTCGAGGCTGCAGACGCAAGGCTAACTGAAAGGAAACACAGCAAGCTGAAAAAGACTGCCCAGTGCCCAAAGGAAACCAGTAGACGACGCTCGAAACACATGAAGAAATCCATCAAGAGATCACTCACTGCCACAGATGCGAAGTCATCAACTAAGGACCCTCCAAGAGGAAACCCGTTGCGTGCAAACGAGACACAGTGTTGTCATATCTCCACATTCGAGATGGCGTGCCGTCGGCTATTTGCCTAGTGAAGCACTCGCCGTCTTATGCCCGGACGCCGTGTTAGCATTTGCACCCGCATCACACAACCATAAGAAACGAATGGTTATGTGCTCGTAAACCTACGTAAAACTTTGAAGCCTAGTTAGTCAGACCTGTTTTCTCCTATCGCGCCCACCAGTAGGCTTATGTATGTGCCTTGCTGCGGGACGTGAGTCACAGTGGCCCACTAGCGGGCCACATCTGCCTACCACAGTAAACCATGAATGACACGGATAGTGGTATCCCTGAATGCAATGTCTTGACTTGTGTAATCGTAATTTGATCGTGGAAACTGGAAGAGCACATGGCGCACAATGAAATCCTACTTATACATGAGGCGCTTCAGAGCGCCTGTCAACCGTCGCTTCTCTCGAAGACCAAGCATAATTATGGTGGAGATCCCTCCAGGACTCATCTACATTTCAGGTCGACTTCCTCGCCTAGTCCGTGTTCTAGGGCTCGCCTATGCTGGCTCAAGGATATGGGCAATTGTTTTCGACAAGCCAGCCCCCCGCTGGCTGGTGGTTTCCGCGTATCTGTTTCCCATCCCCTTGACAATGACATGCGGCATCCTTTACACCTACATACGCGACAGGAGGGATGCAGCACGTCGTGGCGCTGTCCTTGCCCCGCAAGTCAAGAGTAGATGGCCTGGTGGCTTCGACGTCCTTCTCTCAATCGCTCGAGGTTTTCGAAAGGGGCATATTGGTATGCGCAGCATGGTGTTTTTTTGATCACCTTCATGGTCCTTTTTTGGCTGACGAAGCACGAGCGTTTTAGGGTCACCGTTTGACCAATATTGTCAAGAATATGGACCCACATTCAATGCTAGGATCATGTTTGAAGACCGGGTTAGATTTCCTCGCCATTTAGCAGCATTTATGATCTATCTGAGACTGCGGACAGATTTTTACGACGGAACCCGAGCATATCAAGGTATGATGCTTTATGATCCCATCACCGTCGTGCTGATCGCTACGATGTTAGGCAATTCTGACCACGCAATTCAGTTCTTTTGAAAAAGGCAGGTTTCCTCCTTCGTGAGTTAAAGTGTAGCCTTTCATAACAACATTTCCAGGTCCAGTACTTTGGGACCAACTACGTGCTCTACTGGGGACTGGAGTATTCAACTCAGATGGTACGCTTCTCCCATATTCTCCAACTCAGCACATGCTGAATTGATCACTTGGTTTGGGCTGCAGGCGAAATATGGAAGTGAGAGTGCTAACTTAGCTGCATGGATTATCACGTGCTTATACGCACCATGGACCAGGTTCCATCGTTCGATGACACGGCCGTTCTTTAGCAAGGATCGGATTAGTCACTTCGATATATTCGACAAACACGCCGAAGATGCTCTCAATCAAGCGAAAGCTAGACTCCAAGAGGGCTACCCAGTGGACTTCCAGGTACACGACACCGTAACTTAAGGATTTCCTTACTGATCAGTTATATATATATAAGGATATGATATGCCGGTTCACCCTGGACTCGGCAACTGAATTTTTGTTTGGGAAAAGTGTTAGCTCACTATCCGCTGGCCTAGTCTATCCAAAGCATTCGCAGCCAGGACAAAACAAGGACTATACAAACCACCCAGCCAACACCTTCGCTCAGGCGTTCTCGGCAGCGCAGTATCGTGCAACATACAGGGGTCGTTTCGGCACATTTTGGCGCTTGACTGAGTTCTGGCGTGATCGCGTCCGGGAGGAAATGCAGGTCTGCCACAGGTTCATTGATCCTATCCTCAAGGACGCTTTGGAAACGAAAAAGTCGATGGGGGGCGAGCAATCTACAGGACGGGTGTGCAGCAAGGAGAGAGTGGATCTTGAGGATACGTTACTGGGACATCTCGTTGACTGCACTGAAGGTAAGGCATCTCTTCATACTTCAGTTGGACCTGGACTCAACAACCTGTTGCAGATCCCGTTGTCATTAGGGATGAGATTGTGAACATCTTGATAGCAGGTCGTGATACCGTAAGTTGCCTGGCTGATTTTCGTTTTCGTTTGTTTCAATCCATACTGCCAGACGGCGTCTACCCTGACATTCCTGGTTTACATGCTCTCCCAACATCCGGACGTTCTGAAGCGGCTTTCTGCGGAAGTTCTTACCAAGGTTGGGAGTTCCAGAAGACCGACATACGATGATGTGCGAGAAATGAAGTATATGCGAGCTGTCATCAATGGTACGTCTCGTCGTTGGTTTGTGAGGGACAGTCGCTATATCCCAACGCGCAGAAACTCTTCGTTTGTATGCTCCCGTGTAAGTCACATTGGGAGTCATCTGAGCTCTATTATCTGATTGCATCTTTTTCAGCCCCTTCAACGTTAGGTTAGCCTCAATTACTGTTGTAAGGTTCTCAATGTGGCGCGGCTGAGACACTTTCCTCTTTACAGGGCGAGTACCGAAGCAGCGGTATGGCCTGGTGTGAATGGAGGTCCTCCCATTTATATTCCACCAAAGACTCGGTCGGTGGTGCTCGTAACTGGACATGTATGATCTATTGACACACGTCAGGATCCCGTATTCTGTATTCCTTATGCATCGACGCAAAGATCTCTGGGGTCCCGATGGTTAGCTCACCACTTTCACCCTGCGACTGGTAGTCATAGCTGACCAACTTACAGCTGAAATTTTCGATCCGAACCGCTTCCTCGATGAACGAGTGAAGTATCTAACTTCGAACCCGTTCATCTTCCTCCCCTTCAACGCAGGACCCAGAATTTGTCCTGGTCCAACAAGTGGGTCTCCTATTGAGTTGTAATATCGGTGCTGTTGATTGGTATCTGCAGTTCGCATACAACGAAATGTCGTTTTTCCTCGTCCGTCTGTTGCAAAACTTCTCTTCTATAACGTTGGCAGAAGACATCCAGACTCGACCTGCAGCATGCGCCAAAGGGACGGGACGCCACTCTCAGGAGAAAGTGATTATCAAACACCACCTTACCTTATATGCGGACGTGAGTACTGGCTATCCAGCTTCACGGAACAAGGCAAATTGACCGTCGTGGCACTTTACTCAACCTAGGGGGGTCTATGGGTGCGGATGGGGGAAGCTGGTGACGCTAACAATATGTGATGCTGGACACTGACTACGAATATGCAGACAACCATCCCCGGATCCTGATAGGGATAGTTGACATTGTTGTAGCGCAAAGTATGATGTATTTGTAAGGAGATCTCCGCCTTCAGTCTCCCTGCATTTGTTCGTCATTGGTTCTTTTGTCCCGCCGTCCTGTCCTCATCGATGGTGGGTTATGTATTTGCATTGCCGGACATCCGGTTTCTATCCGTGCCCCGTTCCCCTTCCCTAGTGCTATGGTGCTCCGTGAGTTACATGTGGGCATCAACGGCAGAACCAATGGGCTCATTTGGAACCCGAAAGCACTAGACTGCGCCAAGAATAGATAATTGACCTAGGCTACGCGGAGTGTAACATGAGCAAAAGAGAGTAAGGAGTCTATACGTGAAGACAAATTCTGGAGTTGGAATGAACAAAAAGAAATGACAAAAGCCGGAATGAGTACTCGTGGGGATAGGCAACCAGTCACGATCGGAAGCGGTATAGTAATTTCATGACAGTTAGACTGCCCAGTAGACGCTGATCTTTGCCTCGTTCGCGTACATTGCCCATCCCGGGAACGTCGCGCTTACCCACAGGACGATACAATCCCCCACTCTTAGATTACGCACGAAGCTCCCGTCGGCTGACGACCGACCTCGTCCGCGATTCTCGAGTGCGTCTTGATCCTCAGCAGAAGTAACTCCGTCGACATGACTCCATTCCACTGTATGGTGGCTTGCCTCGTCCACCGCATGCAAGTTCCGTTGTAGTACTTTATCAGATGGAATGTGGGGACGATCTCGCTCATGTTGGTGGAACTGCACAGGTGACACACCCCTTGTCGCTTCCAATACCTTTGCGTCTGCGAACACGAGTGAAGATGGCCAGGCGATATACGGGTTACTAGTGATGTCCTGCTGTGGGGTCTCAACGGAGGCATCCCACCAGCTGTATGATCCGTAGTACGTTCCGTGCCATTCGGAAGGACTGGACGACCAGCCTTGGTCGTGGCTCCATAGGTCAAACACGATCCGACGGCATGGATGTAACCTGTGGTATAAGGAGAGGTCAGGGCCTGTGCCAAGGCGAATTCGCTTGGGTTCTTGAGGGGAAAAGACAAAATCACCCTCGGTGCCAGGTATTGCAAGAGGGAGGGTGCGCATATACATGTGATCGGCCGAGTCCCACTCCCTTGTACAAACAGGGTATTCCACTGTAACCGTGCTGTGGGCCCAATAATGTGCCTCGTCTAAGATTGTGTCGATAAGCTCATTGGGGAGGGGTGTCCTGAGTAGCAGAAAATAAGATCGAACAGTGAGGATATCTTGAACTGTTGGCTCATATCTCGCAGTCGTGCTAGATTGGAGCAGACCGGTAGGGGTCGGAGCTCGGGGTCTGGAATGGCGCTTAGGACGACCAACTTCGAAACAACACTGGACCTACGGAGATGAGCTATCTCCGGAGCCATTGTTGACATCCTGCTCAGTGTTGGCAGCATTGTTGCTCCCGGCCATCGGAGGCGATAAGAACGAGGGTACTAGGAACGAAAGGGCTCAGCGCAAGGGCACTCTGGACGAGACAGTGGGGGACGTCAACTGCTGGGTGGTGGTCTGAGGGTAAACGCGGTGTCAGCGCAAGAGGGACCCCTTGGCAAGGAGATATGCAGCGTTCTCAATAGCCGAGCCCGGCATCACCGCAATGGACTGGCACGAGGAAGCATGTCACAACCATGTAATGTGATGAACCAGAAGGCGAGGGATAAGGTGAAGTAGGAACAACCCCACTGGCAGGCTGTAAACACTTTCCTGACCCCGAACCCTGAGGAAGACATGGAAGTAGTAGCCTTGTGATGAATGCCATGCAGTGGACTAATCCGCCGCCACCGCCGGACGGCTGCGTTCGATGACTGTTCGGAAGTCTGACGAATCAGTGACGCTACCGGATGTTCTTACATCTCACCCGCAAGCCCAAAAACGACACAACGAGCGACAAGATGGAAGCTCGCGCACAAGCACTTCATCATTCTGAATTTTGTGATATCTTTCCCTAATACTGTCATAGGCAAAGCAAACACTCCGTTCCTCTCTCCCGCAGCACGCTATGATCCTGCAGTAAGTATGATAATACGGCCCAAAAGAGCACCAGGATTCCTACAAATAATCAATTTAGGGCTTCGGATGAATGAGTGTATGTTTTTGATGTAACTGAGTGCGCAGGTTTCACTACATTCTTTACAGGTTATCACCGACTTCTTGCGGTTCGAGAGACGTTTTCTTGTTCCCCATGGAATGACTCTGCACTTCGCTTTGGAAGTATGAAGTTGTCACCCTTCACTGGTTACGGGCCCTTCTAAACGGACGGTGACCTTGACATTAACCTATCTTTTTCCGACCTTTTCGCCGGTGCGAGCTGTCAGCACGGGTCGGCTTTGTCTGAACCTCTCCGGTCACGAAGATGTAAATGCAATCCCACACTCCTCCGCCTGTCACTGTCGAAGACGTTCTCTCCATAATCTAATCATTCTCCTCCCTAACGGACCCCCCATATATACCCGGAGGCATTCGAGTATGCCCGCATATGGTGGAATTGGACGTCAGCAAAAAGGGAAAGGCGCGTGGAATACCTCAGAGACAGACACACCTTGAGAGAGTTGGTAAAGATGTACAACACAGGCTGTTGGAAGATAATATCCTAACCGTGGGCTCCCTCGCTCTGGAATGTGATGCATACTGTTAGTTCGTCGCCCAGTATCGCATTCACACGCACCACAATCGACTTTTGCACAAGTTTGCTTTTCACACCGTCAATTATGTATGCAAAACACCATCACATCAACTGCACTGAAGGCAAGCCGTCGTCTTCATCTTCCCTAGAATCTACACTCAGCGATCTATTACAGATCCACTATTATTAGGGACGAGACCATGAACACTTGAATAGCAGGATGCGACATCCGCAAGTGCCTGGCTGGTCTTCGCCTTTGTCTGTTCAACTCAAGCTATTCCAGATGGCATCTACCTCGTTATTCTTCGTCTATATGCTTTCTCAACACCCGGATGTTCTGAAACGGTTTCGTGCGGAAGTCCTTAGTATGGTTGGAAGTTCCAGATGACCTACATACGATGACGCGCGAAAAATGAATTATATGCAAGCTGTCGTCAATGGTACGTCTCGTCGCTGGTTTTTGAGGGACGCTCATCGTCTGTCAATGTATAGAAACTCTTCGTTTGTACGCTCGCTCATTTGATATCCCACCGAGGACGCAGTCAGCGGTGCATACAGTTGGACACGTATGATCTACTGGTGCACGACAGGATACACATCGAAAAGGATCTGTGGGATTCCGATGGTCTACGCCCCGCTGAAACAGAAATGAGGCTAATCAACTTGCAGTTGAGTCTTTCGATCCGGACCGCTTCCTCGGCGAACAATTAAAACATCCAATTTCGAGTCCGTTCATCTTTCTCCCTTTCTACGGGAGACGCAGAATTTCGTCTAGGTCAACAAGTGGGTCTCCTGTCTAGTGGTGATGGTGGTGACATTGGTTGGCACCTACGGTTCGTATGCAGTAAAACGTCGTATGCCTCGGCTGCATATTACAAATTTTTCCCCCTGTGATGTTGACAGAAGACGTCCAGACTCGACCTGGAGAATCTGTCATAGGAATAGCCCCGCAATTCATAAGAAAAGTGTTCAAACACCTTACTTTGTATGCCGAGGCGAGTGCTGACATCCTAGCTTCATACGGCCGAGACAGTTGATCGCTGCGGCGTTTTCCTTGATCTAGGGAACTCTATGGTACGACTAGGAAAAGTTAACGATGCTGACAATATGTGGTGTTGGACACTGACACATTGTTGTAGTACGAGCTGGATAGACATTTAAATCCTTGCTTGGTTTCTGGTTTGAACCGAAGGGGCATGATACTTTCGTGCTGGTATTGGTGGTGCTGGAGTTGCTGGTATTGGGCTGAGAGCCTCTGTCCTCATCGCCATACGTTAGTCACGAGCTGGAGACACATGTTTGGGGTCTCAAAAACATGCAAGGTACTGCATTATTGGGCCTTCCTGGTACGTGCTCTTTGACAGACAAGGCAGAAGATCTTCTTTCTAGCATTCGTGGCGCGTACCTGAACTTGGAGGAGATATCAGTGCCTATCTTCGGTAATGATCACTTCTAACGGAACATACTCTTGACTTCTTGGCTTCCTTGGACATGCTGTAAGGTTACAGGGTTCAAGGCACCTGCTATGATTGTTCAAGCAAAATTACCCTGCGTATTTGTTCCATGACAAGTGAAGGTAGTGACGTCCCCCTTTATATTCGCGCCGATATAGGTGTACCGCAGCTGCGTGAACCGTCTTGCCTTGTGGCCCGCGGATAGTAGATGCCGCCGGATTTTCTTGTAAACCAAGCTTTTCCACCAAGGTGTCCACCGTCCTGCCAGTCATCTGAGATTTAGCACGGGGTTGTGGGTGGTGACCACAAAGGATTACATGGAGCGCTCGATATACCAAAATGTATCCGTCACTCTAGAAAGTTCAGCGAGAGCCACCGTACTAATTCACGAATTGACACCCGCCGCTGTCACACAATAACGTCTAAAGAATTGCATCTTGTGGTTTTCATGCCATATGTGGCACGTAGAATTACCTCCAGGTATATGTACCTTGCGGGGTAATGATCGTACGTCTATGTCGAACTGGAGCAACCTAATAGCCCAATGTAGGTGGGATCACGTAGAAACTTCAAGGTCGAATCAGTTGTCGAATCTCACGCGTAGGAACCAAACCGAACTGTGTTGATATCGATGGCTTGGCATTGATGCAGACAATGATCGGCGTGGCTAACTCAATTCTCGCAACTCTGAATTTGAATCCACTGTCAGCATTCCAATGGAACTTATGTGACAATCCGTTACTTTCCTGCGGCATTCGTGCGTTCCTGTCTGATTCTCCGAAGCATATAAGTACAGACTGGTGACCGCGTGTAACCTGATCCGTCTTCCCGTGGAGATCGACCATGGTGGGGATCCCTCCAGGCTTTATTTACATCGCACGTCAACTTCCTCACCTATTCCGTGTTATAGCTCTTATCTAGGCTTGCTCTAGAATTTGGGCAATCGTCTTCGAGAAGCCTGCCCCCCGCTGGCTGAGAGTCTCCGTGTGTTTACCTGCTATCCCTTCAGTGACGTGCAGTGGCCTCTACACCTACCTATGCGACAGGAGGGAAGCAGAGCGTCGAGGCGCTATCCTTGCCCCCCAGGTGAAGAGTATATGGCTTAGAGGCTTGGATATCTTTCTCCCAGTCGCTCGGACTTATCACAACGCGCACACCGGTATGCGAAGCACAGCGTCTCTTTCTCCCATTTATGGTGCCGTTTTTTAGCTGACGAAGTACGGGCGTTTCAGGTGCACCGTTCGACAAATATTTCCAAGAGTATGGCCCATTGTCAATGTGATCATGTACGAGGACCAGGTTGGACTTCTTTGCTGGTTTAGCAATATCTAAGTGAGACCACGGACAGATTTTGACGACGGAACCAGCACATATCAAGATATGATACCTTCTCGACCTACCAGCATCGCCAACGTACTGACCGGATACTGTCAGGCAGTTCTTGTGACGCAGTTCGATTCCTTTGAGAAAGGCTAGCGGCTTCTTATGCCGAATAAAGCAGCTTTCTTCACAACAGTGTTAGGTCCCTTGCTGTCGGACCAGGTAAGCACTCTACTTGGAACTGGAGTATTCATCTCGGATGGTACACATCGTTTGCATTCTTTTAATCCACGCCCACTAACCTATTTACTCTGTTTTGGACACGGGCGAAATATGGAAGTCAGCATGTTAGTTCCATTGGTATAGATTTTCCGTACTCACAAGCATCGTGGATTAGATTTCATCGTTCGATGACACGACCGTTCTTCAGCAATCATCGGATTAATCACTTTGATATATTCGAAAAACACACCGAAGATGCTCTTGGCCGAGCGAAAGCCAGACTCCAAGGGCCCCCGAAATTGTCTGGGCCAAGACGTGATCCATTGTTTTCGTGGCGACATTGGTGATGTTGATTGGAATCTGCAGTTCGCATACAACGAAATGTCGTTTTTCCTTGTCCATCTATTGCAAACATTCTCATCCATAATGCTAGCAGAAGACATCCAAACTCGACCTCCTGCAGAATGGGGCACAGGAATAGGACGCGATTCACAGGAGAGAGTCATCATCAGACACCACTTTACCTTGTATGTTGATGTGAGTACTGACTGTCCCAGCTTCATACACCGAGGTTAATCATTGCGGCATTTTCCTTGGTCTAGGAAGGCTTATGGATACGGCTGGCACAAGCTGATAATGCTGACAATATTTGATGCTAGACACCGAAACATTGTTGTAGCACAAACCTACTTGTCGAGCAATTTCCCTCCCCACAGGCTGGATACACATTTCGTATATCATTGGTTTTGACGGCAGTTCTTTTCGTAGGAATGCTTAATGAGTAATGAGTGGCAGCACGATCAATGAAGGAATCTTTGTTGATTTCTGGTTGAACAGATGGGCGAGATACTCTAGCGGTGGTGCCGGGGCTATTGGTAGCGGACCAGTCTCTATCTCGATCTTTCAGAGTTTGGACCCGAGCTGGAGATAGGTGCAGCATAAGTCGCCCTTCCTGATATGTATTCTAGGATGTAGTGGAAGTGTCTTCCAGCGCGCGTGGCAAGTGGCTGAATGCAGAGGAGCCATCAGTGTCAGTCGTGATCGTCCGTAATGATCATTTCTTGAGTCAAATGTACTAGTGAAATTGTCAGCTTCCTGAAGCGCTTTGTCACGCTGTTGATGCTTTGAGTAACCCCTGCACTCTCGCATGTAAGCTCAGAGGGTTCATGCCATTTGCGATGTTTTGTCCAAACAAACCATTGTGTCAATGTCCTTCCGCTGCAATCCCCCTGGTCGCGTGGCTTACCCTGGTGATGTTATCTACCACCACTCCTGTCACCTGGAACGCGCTGCTCAGACAAGTTACATGTCTGGTGGTGATGTTTCTTACCGATGCAGGTGAGCTACAGTTGCGTGAACATCACATTTGCTGGGCTGCAAGTCACTTATTTCCGTCAGTGAAGGCCAATTTTCCTGGAGGCTGAGCACAAGGTGTCTGCTGCCCTGCCATTCATCAGAAATGACAGGAGGTTGTTGGAGCCGGATGGTGACAGCGATGGAGCGCGCAATATATCAATATGTATCCGTCACTCTGGAAACTTCAGCGACAGCCATCGTACCACTTGTTCACAACTTGATACCCACTATATAGTACAGTAACATGCACGGATTTTCCTCTTGTGAATTTTCATGTGATATGTGGCATACTTGATGATCTCCAGGTGTACGTTACAGGTAATGGCCATCCATTTCCGAGTTGGCGCGCCATGGCCCAATCTAGATTGAGTATTCTGTAGGTTAATGGGATGATAAAACATATAGAGAACGTCTTCGACAGTGGTGGGCAGAATAACAGTATACCCATTATGTCGGAGTTCGGCATCGATTGGTCATCATGGAGTTGCAACCGCACCTTCGTGATCCGAGGGATTATATCGCGCGCAGAGACCAAACCCAAACTGCGCCGACTGCTCGTTAGGCATTGGCGAAAAGATCGCAGAACACAGGTTAAAATAGAAGCCGCTCAGAGTAGCATGTTACCAGAAGTAGGATGGTGCCCTGTATTCCCAAGGAAAATAGGGCGCAGAGTGATTCCATGTGGAATATACATAAGAACATCCAAGAACGGGCTCGGTGGCCGTGACTTGATTTACCCGTCGCCTTGAAAACAAACATGGTGCAATTTGTAGACTTAATCCGATAGAAGTAACGTGTACCAAGCCACAACTATCCCAAGACTTACAACTGATTAGTTCGAGCTGATTTAGGCCCGTGTCACGATACTCACCACTTGGTCGGAGAATCGTGCATTCTGCGTGGGAGCTGGCGCTGAGAAGCAGAACTCGTCTGCGTTGCCAGCCCCAAAAACATTAGATAATCTACCCTTCTCACGTCCCCTCCGTCTAATACCCACGGATCTCCGCCGATCAGTACTCGGCGACCATCACCGGGTGGTGAATCTAATAGCAATAATCCAGTGACTAGGGTTCTGCAAACGCAATTACCTAATTCCTGAGGTTGTAGGATGGAAAAGAACCCGACTCAGCTCACCATGGTACCAAAATTGCAGCATTGTGTCCGTTTCTACTTACCGTGAAAATCAACCATGGTCAGGATTCCTCCAGGTTTCGTCTACATTGCAGATCGACTTCCCCGCCTAGTACATCCTCTAGTTCTCGCTTATGCTAGCGACAAGATCTGGGCAATCGTTTTCAAGAAGCCCTCCCCCCGCTGGCTGAGTGTCTCTGTGTATTTATTTTCCATCCCCTTAGCAATGACATGCACTGTCCTCTACACCTACCTACGTGACAGGAGGGAAGCAGCACGTCGAGGCGCTATCCTTGCCCCGCGAGTGAAGAGTAGATGGCCTGGTAGCTTGGACACCATTCTCTCAGTCGCTCGGACCTTTCGGAACGCACACACCGGTATGCACAGGACGGTGTTCCTTGATCCCGTTTATGGTGACCCTTTGGCTGACGAAGTATGAGTGTTTTAGGGGCACCATTTGACCAATATTGTCGAGAGTATGGCCCCGTTGTCAATGTCAGGATCCTGTTTGAGGACCAGGTTAGACTTCTTCACCGGTCTAGCAATATCTGACTCAGGTTGCGGGCAGATTTTAACGACGGAACCCGAACATATCAAAGTATGCCACCTTATTGTGCCATCAAACCGTACTGAATGGCTGCCTTTAGATGGTTCTTGCGACGCAATTCAATTCCTTTGAAAAAGGTTTGTGGCTTCTTATGTCAAACTTTTTTTTTTTTCACAACAGACTTAGGCCCGGTGCTCTACGACCAAGCAAGCTCTTTACTTGGCACTGGAGTATTCAGCTCGGACGGTACACGTCTCCCACACACTCCTAAACTGTGTCCGCTAACGTGGTTTGAATGCAGGCGAGACATGGAAGTCAGCGTTCTAGCTCCATTGACATAGATTATCCGTACTCAAAAGCATCACGAACTAGGTTCCATCGTTCGATGACACGACCGTTCTTTAGCAAGGATCGGATTAGTCACTTTGGTATATTCGGAAAACACACCGAAGATGCTCTTGGCCAAGCGAAAGCTAGACTTCAAGAGGGCTACCCAGTGGACTTCCAGGTACAGGAATTGTATCTCATAAGTTCTTTACTGATCAGTAATCAATGCCAGGATATGGTCTACCGATTCACCCTTGACTCTGCAACTGAATTTCTGTTCGGGAAAAGTGTCTGCTCGCTCTCCGCTGGATTGGTCTATCCAAAAAATTCGGTACTGGGGCAAAGTAAGGAATATACAAGCCATCCGGCCAATGTTTTTGCCTGTGCATTCTCGGTTGCCCAATCTCATACTGCTTTGAGGGGTCGTTTGGGATCATTTTGGCGCTTGGCTGAGTTCTGGAGCGATCGCGTTGCGAAGGAGATGGAGGTTTGCTACAAGTTCATTGATCCCATCCTCAGGGCTGCTTTGGAAACGAAAAGATCAATGACAGAGGGTGAGCAATCTACAGGACAGGTGTGCAACGAGGAGAAGGGGATTCTTGAAGATACATTGCTTGGACATCTCATTAACTGCACTGACGGTAAGGCGTTCTCTGTTCTTCCCTTATATTTGCACTCAACGGTTTGTTAAAGATTTTACTGCCATTAGGGATGAGATCGTAAGCATCTTAATAGCAGGGCGTGATACCGTATGTTCCTTGGTTTATCTTCGCTTTTGTTTGTTCAATCGGAACTATGCCAGACGGCAACTACCCTGACATTCCTGGTTTACATGCTCTCCCAACACCCGGACGTTCTCAAGCGGCTTCGTACGGAAGTTCTCAGCACGGTTGGAAGTTCTAGAAGACCGACGTACAATGACGTGCGAGAGATGAAGTATATGCGAGCTGTCATCAATGGTGTGTTACCTCGTGTTTTGTGTGGGTCAATCGTCATATGTCAGCGGACAGAAACACTTCGACTGTATCCTGCCGTGTAAGTTGCCTGCTGGCGTTGGATCGCTATCAACTGACTACATCTTTTGCAGCCCTTTCAACGTTAGGTTAGATTCACTTGTCGCTTAGTGTTGTGTGTCTGGCTTACTTTTTGCTCTGTAGGACAAGCATAGAGGCTGTGACATGGCCTGGCGTGAATGGAGGTCCTCCTATCTATATCCCACCAAACACGCGGTCAGTGGCGCAAGCAATCGCACACGTATGATCTACTGATGTACCACAGGATTCCGTATACTGTGTTCCTTATGCATCGTCGGAAAGATCTTTGGGGTCCCGATGGTTGGCTCACCCTCATGCGACATCACTGAACGGGAACTGAGATTGACCCGCAGCTGAATTTTTTGATCCTGACCGCTTCCTTGATGATCGATCGAAGTACTTAACTTCGAGTCCGTTCATCTTTCTCCCTTTCAATGCGGGACCCCGAATTTGTCTCGGTCAAGAAGTGAGTGACAATTTTTTTACTCTGAAGCCGGTGATGTTTGACTGGAATCTGCAGTTCGCATACAACGAAGTGTCTTTTTTCCTTGTCCGTCTATTGCAAACTTTCTCTTGTATAATGCTTGCGGAAGACATGCAGACTCGACCTCCCACAGAATGGGGTGAAGGAATGGGACGCAATTCCCAGGAGAAAGTTGTCAGTTAGACACCACCTCACCTTGTATGTTGATGTGAGCACTGACTTGCCCAGTTTCATGCAACAAACCAAGCTAACTATTGGGGTGTATTCCCTTGTCTAGGAGGGCCTATGGGTGCAGATGCAGGAAGCTGATGATGCTGACAATATGTAACATCAGACACTGGCAAAGAACAACCCATGTCCTGGTAGTTATCATCAAGTCTACTGTAGCAAAGGGGTTTCCTGTCAAACTAGGTACATAGACACCCTGTACCCTGTATCTGACTCCATACAACATCATTACTCTTACAATCAAGTTGAGATCACACTAGTTTTGACAACAATTGTGGGCAGGACAACATTTTATTACTAACCAGCAACACAAAATTAACTACACAGTAATCATTGCAAGAGGCTCTCCTATAGAGTAAAAAGCCATTGCAATCCATTTGCTGAGCTCCATGCCCTACCCAATGGTAGAGGAGTAGTAGCACAACAAAAAGAAAGCAAAGCTAGGGATCCCCTGACAACACAAGCCAGTAGTGCAGTAGCAAGGTCATCGCGTCCCCAGGAGTTGCAAGCAGAGCTCGCGGGGACAAGGGCGGCAAAAATTTGCTAACCAACTAAAGGGGGCAGGTGCCCCCGTTACAGCGGTTATGCTGTAAAGAACAGATACTACACTTGATCTAAGCCAAAAGGCCAGAGTGGTAAGGATTCAAAAATGTCCAGCGCGGGTTTATATACGTTTCCGGTCCACGCACGGACCATCTACGCAAGTATCTCGTGTACATTCCTTATGTGGCAGGTGATGCATCCAAAATTAGAAGGTGCTCTCCACACCTTTCTCATATGTTTTGTGTATTGAACCCAGATTTCCGTCCCGCGCTCCTACTTCTCCATTCACTTTTCGAGCCATCTGCTGAGAGAGCTTCCATTGACGATCCATGGACCTATTTCCGATCACCATGTTTTGTCGCTCCTTCCGGCACCCTTTCTGTTCGCCCTCGGATTGAGTACCTCGAAATACAAGGAGTGACAATTCTTGGTTGTTTCCCCTGTGAACGCCGCAGATACGAGATGGCAGATGACAACAGTGGCTGTATGTTCTTGGGTGCAGTGCGTTGCTCCTAGTTGTGCCCAATCCCGATGAGACTAGTGTACATCCATGTTGCACAGGATATCCCAGAGGGATTTATATTTCGATGCATGCCATTCCTCTCAGTTCCCTGCCCCCTTTCTGTCGACTTTGTCATACCATTTTTCTCAGTAATGAATTATTCCGGTGGAGTTGCGCTGGCTGCTTTCAACAAATGATATGTAGGTCAGGAAAATGATGAGTATCGCTCTACATAGTTATCTTAAGGTGAGCGGTGTTCACGTGCACACATCCAACCAAACTCTCTTCCTTCTTGAACACCTGCCTCCATACGTCTTCAGTGGCTTTGGTCCTGTAGTTCGTTATGGCTGGATGTTTGATCAGACGGAAGGCCTGACGCCATCTGTGCTAACCTCGTCTAATTTTACCCACATCATATCTGAATATCCAGTGGTTTGGGATCCTGCACACTGAGAAGGTGTCGCACTGTGCCTAGAGAACTGACTGGAAATCGATGTGTCCATAATACTAATGGTATTGCACCACAAAGAATTACCACTGGAAGTGACATGTACCCCTCCTCCTGTCGTGAAACTGCCGGAGAATCACTCGACAATCTGGAATCACCTTGGAAATATGCACGCCGCTCCGGTCGTGCAAAAGTCCACGCTGTGGAACGTACCAACGACTAGCTAGTCGCATAACATACATTGTACATGCATCGTCTGTGTCTCTGTGTACCGTCCCATCCTGTCTGCTGTTACTCCTCACTGGTACCACCCGCGAGAGCTTCCAGCGTTGCCCGCTGCCATCGAGCGTGAGTCATCCGCAGGGCATCAGGGAACCACTCCGAAAGCCTATCTTCCCGCTCTGCCCCTAAAATCATTCCTGCAAGCGCTTTACCGCTTAGCCATGCATGTACCATTCCCTCGCCGGTGTAACCTGCTGCTATCCATTCTCCAGGGGCTGCCCCAAAGAATGCCTCGGCCTCCTTTGCACCACGCACCCCTGAATCCGGGGAGGCGATAGTTCAGGAGGTTCCGGCCGACCCGACACTGTCCTCGGCAGGCGCCCGACCCACGGCATCAAGTCGATCGAGGCACCAATGATACCACTCCACATTGCCTTAGTTCTGCCCTGAATCCATTCAGTTCCCAGGTGTTCGTCGTCGTCGCCGCGATCAGTCGGTTGAGCTTCTGGGCCCCAATTTTTCTCCCCGAAATATCTCGGTAGCGCATCTCCCAGACGAGCCCCGATGGATGTGTTGTACGTACTATCGTCTGTGTTCCCAACCTCATTGGGATACGTTGATTGCGTGAACGCGGCCCCAAGCATCAACTCACGGTCCCCGTTCGGGAGCTGGGTAAGGTAGTCGTATCCCCCAGATGGGGCGTAGAAAATGTACGAATGCAAGACGGTGGTAGGCGGAAGCGACCGTCCCGGCCGCTGTGCGCTCATGTTACCCCGGGCAGGCACGATCTTGGTGCGCATCGGCTCGAGCAGATGTGAACACCAGCCGTTGGTGGCATGGATGACATGTGGGGTGTGCGTTTGTCCTTGGGGCATCATCACGGTGTAGTAACTGGTCGAAGACGAGGGACTTGATACGGAGATACAAGGGGTGTTCGTGCAGAGGAAAAAGCTGGCAGTAGATGTGCCGTTAGATATACGCGTGGATGAAAAAGAAAGGAAAACCGAGAGACTCCAAGCTCACTTCTCTGGATATCGCGCAAGGAGGTTGGAAAGGATCCCAGTTACAAATCTATACGGATGAATGGCACCTGCACCACCAGCAATACACCCTGCAACATCGTCTGCGAGACTGGAACGTCTATTTTTTTTTGAAGATTTCAGTAATAAATCAATACGACAGGGGCTGAGTAGATCAAGGCCTTATTTACTGTACCTCTATCGCCTCTGCAGCCTCATACACTCGATGATGTGACTGCTTCGAAAGGTAAATCCTGCCTGATACTTTGATAGCTTGGCCTTGGCATTGGTAAAAGAACGGCTATCATAATACACATCCACGGAGTCGACCGCTCGCCATTCGGACACCTCTAGAATGTCCCTCCTCTTCTGCGACCTGCCGGAGTTCCTTGGAGGTGTGCAAGCCGGAACTTTATCACCTTCTGTGCTATAATCCTCTCCGTACTGTTCTTGTAATGCCGCCCAGTCGTGGTATAGAGGCGGCGAAATGTGACCGCCATTTCTGTGGCTGAATAAGGATGGAAAGTGGGGAGGAGAGTCACAGTCCCACATGACTCCACGAACCAATATTATGCGATAGCGTACCTCCCCGTCGCACCCGAACATGCATCCCTGGCCTCCAACATCAGAACCCTCACGCCGTCCCAACCAACCTTCCGACACCTCTGCAATAGCCTTCTCGCAACAGACGTTCCAGTAATACCTGAACCGATCACGACGAAATCAGCATAGTCCGGTATCTCCGAACAGTGCTTCAGCGATCGGCGAAGGTGGATACATCCAGAACGATCGGCTGGGATCGTCGACATGGCAGACCTGGGGAGCGCTGCAGACGGTCCCTGAGGGCCTGGTGTCCTCGAAACGGTTGCATGGAGTCGGAGTCAGTCGGCGCGAGACGGAAGAGTAAGGATCGTGTTTCTTATGCGATGGTTACCAAGGAGATGGGATGGGTAAATTGAGCCGGCAGGGGTACCTTTACATAATTGTATCTACATACTTACCCCATTTCCAGTGTAATTCCTTCCGCCCCGCTGTGTTACAAGTAATCATTTAGTCGACTTCGTCACAAAGACAGATTAAAGGTTTCTCTCGATTAAACTCTCGACCATACCAGCCGCAGTAAGTGGGTATTCCTTCAGGACCACCTCGCCACTAACAACGAAGGTATTCGGTTGCAACATCATCTTGCGCGGCTGCTTCAGCTTCAACACCACGTCCCTGATTTCTCCAGTCCATCCCGGTAACGGCGTCGTCAACTCGGTATAGAATGCCCTCGCGCCTGGTCCATCTGCGGTACTCTTCCGAACTTGCAGTTCGAGCAGAAGTTTTGCCATGATCGATTGTCCTTCTCGGAGTACTTTCTCGCGATCCACCTGGGCAAAGCACCGTCGATATTGTGTGGTGTAAGGTGGCGAATCTAAGGAGGGACACGTACCCTGGCGTAGATGTTCTCTAATTCGCCGTTTGGTCCGCGAACTTCCTCGAGGCGCACCAAACCTTCATTCACCATGAAGGTGGTGATTCCTAACCTGGTATCGGAAGGAGGGTCAGTGCTTCCGTATCCATACCAAGACAAATGAATTTTTGTGTGCCCACCGAGCCTGCATATGAGCTTGACCATGCTTTTTGGTGATCGGATCATAGAACTCTAGTCCACGCAGACCAGCGCGTGCCATGAGAAGGAAGGTGATGAAGACGATATCGTCTACGTCTTTCTTGTCCGTGTACTGTTCGTAAAGTCAATACCTTGTTGGTTGAAGTAGAAAAGAGAGTATTACCCCAAAGATCTTCAGGATGGTAGGGTGGTTTGCGACTATACGAGATACATTAATTGACCATGAAAACAAGATTAACATCAAAGCTCACGGTATAATGCTACAGTTTCAGCGCGACATTCTTCCATGGAAGAGGAAACCTCTCCGAGAACAGAGTCTGGAGTTTGACCAGGTTTATACCACGTCTCACTGGAATAGTGTAACTCTTTGAAAGAACGAGGACAGAAATTTGGTTACTCACACAGGTTTTCCGGTGAGCGGATTGATGACCTGCTGTCAAAATTAATATCGAGAACGAAATTCCCAGGCCAAACGCGCCTTTTCCGGATCAAAGTTCTTCGAACCATCTGCAGCCTCCTGGAACAATTTCCCAGAACCGTGTCCCAGTAACTCATGGTTCGCAACTTGCAGTTCGAATGCCCTTGCATCCCAAGCATTATACAGGTCGAGATCATCAGGGTGGATAAAAGTCACGACCTCGTCTACAAGGATGAGTCACGCCCCTAAGCCTGAAGGTTTGAGGTAGAACTTACTGGGCGCTTTGGCGCTGAGGATATTCTAAGCGGACCATTGAACACGCCCTTTACCAAAACATGTCGCAAGGTCACTCACCGCGAGAGAGACATTCTTGAAGCCGGTCGATTCTCGTATGTTATAATAGTTCTTAGTAATACGGGTAAGGGTCAGCGTGAAGTGAAAGCGAAATCGGTCATTACAGGTATCTGGAAATTCGGTGGGTTAGGAAAGGAAAGGAAAAGCAGATAGTAGCAGCACTTGCATTGATTCCGGCGGGTATACCTATTAGAGTGAGCCTCAGTGTTGTGCGAAGGATACAAAAACAACACAACTGACCTCCCGTAGCAAAGTGCACAATCTCTAGTGCAGTGAAATCGGGCTTTCGGAACACATCGACCTCAAAGTCTTTGCCCCATGGCAGAACCTTGATAAGCTCCGGAGCGTCGTTGACCAACACGTCGTACTTGCAGCTCAACTCCTTGTTGACGATGGCAGTAAAGCCTTTACAGTGTTAAAATACTGTTTTCTACCGTCGTTGTCACTCACCTTCCCACTCGGCGCGTCCACCATAAGGATCGACATAGGTCTCTATAAATCCGATGTAGCTCTCGACGACAGGACCAATATCCTTGACCCAATATGTTGACCCCTTTTTGTGCTCTTCGATTGAGCCGGTCTCAAAGCTGACCAGATATTTTATATCGACCGAGAATACCAAATAATAAGCACGTACGACTTGATGTAGCACTCCAACATTTGCGTTTGCGTTTCGTTGGCGGTGTATTTCTTGGCCTGTCAAAAAAAAGCTCAGAGTTACAAAGCAAAATGTAGATGAAGTGATCCCGTGCCTCTTGAAGCGCAGTGATGACTTTGGAGAGCGGCTCTGAGAAGTCGCCATATTCAACAGTCAATTTTGCTGTTTCGGAAGTCATGCTGATATCATGTAGCATTGGCGGCTGCTTGCTGGCGGACGCGACGAGGAGGGTGAAGTCGCCCGGTCCATTCTTACGCACTCTATTATTATGAGGTGAGCACATGAATGTTCAATATATGGATTGGAAATACCGCGTATTGAGAATGTCGACACCAATCTTTTCCGCAGCTGCCTGAACCGCTGACACCTCTTCGTCAGTGATAACTTCGCCCAAGTAGTAGTTTGACACGTGGCCCTCGCTGCGCTTCCCGATGAACAGCGAGTTCTCAGGGGTCGTAGAATATATGTGGTCCTTAAGCTAATTTGACAGGGCATGAGCAGACAAGAGGATGAGGAAACGACGGAGTCCACTTGCCGTCTCCCACAGAGGCACCGCATTGGCTGCGTTTGTCGAAGCTGCTATAATTTTTGCAAATTCGCCGACCGGAATGCGCGGCACGAACTTCGTGAAACCGAAGCTTTTATAGTTAACCAGGTTATGCATGACCTTGGATATAGAGTTACACACGCTCAGAAAGCTGCCATACTAAGTCAGACGCACCTGAGCGCTATACTGGACAGCGTCATCAAAGTCTTGTTCGCTCACACCCGACCGTTGTTTCAATGCCTCCAGATCGGCGAGTTTTCCGTTGGCGCCGAAGGTGAGGACAAGCAGGTCGTAGAGAGTCTGTGCTTGAGCTGTCCATTGACCCTGGACGACGCGAGCTCCTGCCCAAGAAGCTTGTCCGATGTAATGGGCATAGAGCTTCTCTCTCGACCTATCAGTCGTAATCAGACGCCCGTTACAGCCCATCAAAGGGGGAAGACGCACGTCAACTGATCAAAAGCCTTTGCAACCTCCACCCTGCAGATCGGGGGAGCCTTGTCAGCCAAGTACCGTTCTGCTAGGAAGGAAGCCATTCTCGTTTGCAGCTTGGGGTTGACTCTGAGCAAGGGTAATGGTGTGCGGTGATAAGATCCTAGGACACTAAGAACGCGCTTCCATTGGCTGGCGCGGAGCATCCCCTTTTTCGGGAGAGTTGAAAGCAACGTGGACAAAAGAAGAAAGAAGGATAACACAACACATTTTTTGAGATTTAGGACCAGTTTTAATGACAAACAGAATGTCAATCTTGTACTTGAAATATAATTTGCCATTTAGGAAAAATGGAAACTTCAAATAATGTACCAAATTATATGTGAATTCAAACTTTAAGTATGCTTTCACATTTAGGTCAACATTTAAACCTGGTCAAAGTACAGATTGTAGAGTGTAGGCTTGATCGTGAGAATGATCGATAAGATAATTGTATTATTCCCTCGCCCTATCAGCTCGGGTATTTATACTGTGTGTGAACAATATTCTAGAATAGTCTACTACAATAGAGAACACTCTGTTACCTTAGAGCGCCTTGTACAGGATGCCGGTATCTACTCCGCGATACCAACACAGATAACCCCCCTTTTAGGAGGGTTGTTGACATTTTGTCTAGATCTAAATGTTGACCTAAATGTGAAAACAATATATAAAGTTTGAATCCACATTTAATTTGATACATCATTTGATGTTTTCACATTTCCTAAATGACAAATTATATTTCAAGTACAAGATTGACATTCTGTTTGTCATTAAAACTGGTCCCAAATCTTGAAAAATGTGTTGTGTAAGTGAAAAATTAAAAAAATTAAACCAGTAGCCCACCGCGAGGGTCGAACTCGCAGCCTTCAGATTGCCTAGTGATAAGAGTCTGACGCTCTATCCGATTGAGCTAGGCGGGCGTTACGACTGCTTTGTTTCGGACAACTGTGACTCATATTTGTGGGCATCGATGCAAATGTACAAGTGTCGGCTTGGAAACACAAATGTCACAAAAACAGCCATCCCTACTACGGAGAAAAATGCTATGACACAACCAAAATTTCCTTATGTAAATGCAGAGACACGCCACCAAGCCAGAAACATCAACCTAGCGAGAGGACGCAGATGGAAAGATGCAGGGAGTCCTATTTAGAAGAGCATAGCAGCACCAGCAATCGCAGAGAGAACAACGACAGCAACAGGAGCCGCAGCAAAGTTAAACTTGTACGGAACACCGTTGGAGCTGGTAGGTGACGTCGTGGAGGAAGTGGTCGTGGTAGTTCCAGGGGGAGGATTGCAACGGTCGGGTTGCCAGGCGTGGTGCCAGAAGTACTAAACGAAACTTCCATCAATAACTGAAACCAGCGACTGAAGTAGCTCACGTCGATGAAGAACTCAGAGTCGTGGTTGCAGTCGTGGTCGTGGTCGTGGTCGTAGTCGTAGTCGTGTTCGGCGAAGATGCGATGCCGAACGACGGACTGGTACCGTACACGACATTCACGTTGCTACATTACGATAACACAGGGAAGATGGTCGTTGAGGCCACCATTTTGTACAGTGCGAGGGAAAAAGAAGAGAGTACCTTGGGTCAATGCCTTGAAGAACGTAGCTGAGACTGTACAACATCGGAGTTATGCATGGTCAACGAGCAAAGTGAGACAGACGTACCCAGCAGGGACTTGAGGAAGTACCAACGAAAGGGAGCCCAGGGAAGTTCCGACGTTGTTCGCGATGGCAAACGTGTCGTGGAAGACGGGGTTGGCCAGTAGAAGAGAGAAGGCACTAGGATCTGAGCCGTTGGACCCCCAGGTGACCGTGGTTGACTGGCCACTGATAGCATTAACCAGGCCATCAAGGCTGAGTGCGAAAACAACAGGAAGAGCAAGAGCAACGGCACTATCAGTGCGTCAACAAAGACTCAGACTAGTAAGAAAGAAAATAACGGACAGGATCTGGGCGAACATGGTCGTGAAGAGGCAGAGGGGAAAGAGGGCGAGAATGAACCTGCGAGTCCCATGAGTTTTTCCTTTAATTTATAGGTCGAAACCGAACCGCACCGACATCCACGGGGGCTCTCGTGAGGCCTTGAGGTTTCCATGACCCTTCGTGATGTCTTCCATTCTCTTCCACTCCTAGGCTAGCGTACCATTAGACGCTAAGAGTCCCTATTGCGCGCCAGGACTCGTGGCGTCTATCAGTACGCTAGTGGATATATAGGCCACGAGGACAAACATCTCTGCCACCGATCAGTACATAACTGGGTGGAACGTTGAATGAACTCCTCTTAGCACGAACGCGCTTCACCATGCCCCTCTTCTTTCTTTCCAGACGGGGCAAGTTGGCTGCCCCCGAGCGCGGCTATCTTTATCGATTGATCTGGAATGCATTCTTCAGCTCTCCGCCATATAAACAAATAGTCGAGATCCTCGCTTCATTAGGCGCCCTCCTGTCATTAAAACAAATCTCTCATGAGACCTCGTTCACTGCACGCCAACTGCAGTCTGGTCAGGGCAAAGTTTAGGTTGATCTCGTACAGACATTATAGCCGTTCGGCGTCCGCATACCTAGCCAGGAGGAAAAAAAGGAAAGCAAAAGAAATAATGGAGCATGAGTTCTCCACGGACCAGTTCTAAACGAGACCCACTGTGAGGAATGACCGGGTGTGCTGTTTTGAAAAGGACACATTTCCTTTCCCAACTCCCCACTTGGACTGTTCACAAAATCCTTGAGGGTTAATGTGTGCTAGCTAAACCCTACCATCTCAACTTCAACGGGTACATTCACGTCGCTGCACGCAGACGTCTGAAAATTATTGCAATCAACGTAAAGCTTGCCATGGGTATACATACATGTGTATCAGCTCGTGTGTCAGGGTATCCTGTATGTGCCGATTGCTCCCGAAATGATCTTCGCATAAAACATTGACAGCCGAAGGATGGAATCCACTTGAACGCCTGAAACTGCATGACCCACACACGATATTGGAAGGCGATAGGATATAGCCGGACAGTGGAAGATATTCCAGCGTGAACACGACAGGAGGACCTGCATGCACCCGTGCGTTTGGTGCAATGAAGTAATGAATGGTAGCCGCCCACTGTTCATGGCGCCCCGTGAGCCAGCCACAGCGGAGGAAATACGCCAAAAGGGCCAAATAAGGGTGTCATACACACGGGAGGCGAACATGGTTCAATTGTTGCTCGAGGTAATTATGCTGGCGTTCTTCCAGGGGCATCAGTAAGTACTAATGACAGAACCTTTTTGGAGCCACCTCGATGGGTTTCGTTGCTGGAGCCGAGGAGGGAAGCGTCAGAGTCCAAACGAGTTGTCCTTTACCACTGCACTCGCCCGCGTGCTTGCAACAGTCGATACTTTCCTTCTCAGCAATGGATCGCTACACTGGGGGCAATCCATCCGTACTAAGGTATGACACGATGCAATACAAGAATTATAACGTAGTAGACGAGAAAAACTTTGGTCCAATCCGAGAAGAATCAACTATCACCCATCTCCAAGTGGCATGATTTCCATGCAAAACTTTAATCCTCTTTGGAAACGATCGCTTGAACACGCGTTATGGACGTACTACTGCACATGCACACCAACGATTCCTATTAAAACACAACTTGAAAACGTTCCGTAGATTTGGACTGCCAGAGGCCATATCATCAGGAGCGTCAAACTTGCAGACGTCACCCATGGAAGGAACGAATACCAATGTGGTGATCGTTCCATCTCCCGTTGCTCACTTCTCAGTCGGGTGGTCAGCAGATCGAGAGATTTCCCGCGAAGATAAAGATCAACATACTGGGCGTCTGCGAGGCATTTTCATCGGTTTTCAGAAGCTCCGACGGAATGCGCGGTCGATGGCGCAGTGGCCTGCTTGGCAGTCGAAGGAGTTGGTGCATTGTTTCTGCACCCGTGGACGTTTCTTGGAACGCATTCGTAATGTCGCAAAGAACACGGTTCTTAGAAGTATCCCCGCTTGTCGCTTTCGAAATACTCTGGCAATCTCCCTGCGTAACTGCTGCCATCGCAGTCGTGTGTGGCCTGCGCCGACGAGTAACGCGACGAGCCCAAGCCGATGTCTGAGCATCCCGATCGTAAAGTCCATCGGAGCCTTCGTTCTCCTTACTGCGGGAGGGCACAGTGCTATCTCTTTCGGAACGTTCACCGCGGCGTCTGTCGCTCCGGGCTGCGGAAGGAGTGGACGATGCGTGCGGTCGGGACCCATGCGAAAGCTTATTGTACGCCGCAAGCCGATTTTCTGCAGTCCGTGTCTTTAGAACGGCAGAACCAGCCACTCTGATGGTAGCCCTCCGCCGAAGGCCAACTCGAGGGATACTCGGAGGGGAAAGCAGAGCGAGATGAAGTTGAGTGCCTGCAAATTCTGTGGTGTAAGCGTCGTCGGCAATGGGCGGCTTGGTTTGAGACTCGAGGGTGTCATCAGGTGAACTGGGTCGATCCTACGCAGACAGTCAGCTGTGATAAAGCACTTGTAATTGAAATCATCACATCTGTGTGTGGGTTCGTGCACGCCGCTTGAGGACTATGCAATTCAACGGTGTCGCTTGCCGCGACAGGGGGCTCCGGTGAATGGGTGAAACTCTCGGCGGCCCCAACGACTGTCTTCCGCATACCGCGAGTGGACTTTGAACACCAAGTGTCAGGTAGGATGTTTGTCGACGAGATCAAGTGAGGAGTGGAGATATCCAAGGAACAGTAGCCACCAGGGCTTGAATACTTTGCTGGGGTGTCTAGTAGAACGGTCTGCTTGCGTTTAGGTATACAATGAGAAGACGAGATCTGGCGTACGCACCGTTCTCTTACCAAAATTCTGGCAGGGAAGGAAGTGACAGGGCACCATGACCAGCAAGGCGCGAAAGAGACAAGAAACGAGCGAGATGGCAGATGGCAGACAGGGGACATGGATTGTCTTTTCTCGAGCTGGTCAGCCTCCCGGATAGGGGCTTACCACCCTGATATGGTCGATACAACAACGTAAATGATGTCGGACGACATCGCTCTTGGGTGACACTCGCAAGATGACGACGGCCCCGACGTCCCAGTCGACGCCCGCAGCCCTGCCTCCGTCTGTATTCACACTTCCTCAGACTGCCCAGCTCGAAGCGCTGTACACGATCATCAGGGACAAGACAACCAGCAGGGGCGATTTCCTCTTCTACTCAGACCGTATCATCCGGCTTCTTGTCGAAGAGGGCCTCAACCATCTGCCCGTTGTCCCAAAGACCATCGAAACGCCTACAGTCTGTATCATTCCTTGGCTTAGTCCCGCTGATCTGGATAACCTTCACAGGGATCAACCTACGAAGGAGTTGGCTTCGAGGGAAAGATATGCGGCGTGTCCATCTTGCGTGCTGGAGAGGTATCTATGTCCCGTGGAATGCGATGAGCTTACTTTGAGCATTTGCACCCAGGCAATGGAGGCAGGTTTACGGGAAGTTTGTCGAAGCGTTCGCATAGGCAAGATTCTCATCCAGAGGGTGCGCGCCATCAGTTGTCTCACACGCTAATCTCTGAAGTTTTATCAGGACGAGGAGACTGCTCAACCGAAGCTTTTCTACTGCAAGGTACCTGAAACCGCGAGCCCGTCGTGTGCATTTTGACAGCCCGAACCAATTGCAGTTCCCAGAAGATATCGCTCAACGATACATTCTCTTACTCGATCCTATGCTCGGTAAGCATTGGCGGACACACCCCGATTCACTTCTCAGCGATCACCTCTGCCAGCGACTGGTGGATCTGCGATTAAAGCTGTAGAAATATTAAAGGAGCAAGGCGTGCCAGAAGAACGAATCATATTCATCAATCTGGTGATTTGTTTCACCTTTCCGAACCCAGGGGCTCGCAGCTAAACAGGAAAAAGATCGCAGCGCCTGAGGGCCTGAAGAGGTTCTGTACCAAGTTCCCCTCGCTACGCGTTGTGAGTAGAGTTGTACCGACGACTACGCAAAGCCTTTATCATACCTGACCCACTTGCTACAGATAACCGGCTGGATAGACAAAGGACTCAATGAGAAGGCATTCATCATTCCAGGTCTTGGTGACTTTGGCGAACGACGGTATCAACTCTGTCACCTTACAATCATTACGCATCTGACACACTTACTAGATACTGTGAATGAGAAATGTTGCAACACATTGCTTTATTTTACACATCGAGCACTGTCTATCGATGTTGTACAGTATATATCTCTTGATATCAACCGTTGAACTGACATCGCCTTCGATGTGGCTATGCGTGCATTCCAATGACCCATGGAGTAGTCACGACCTTCTTAAGGGCGAGGTCCTTCAAGTGTGGGTGCGAGCGCCTACCTTCCGAGTGAACGTGCGCGCGAATGTGTGTTCCTTTACGGTGAAGGCGATCGAGAGCGACTGCAACCGCGAGATCACCTCAAATCCACCTCTAAAGCCTACCCATGATCGTGCATTCCGAGAGCATGATGGCGATCAAGGCCCACAGCGAGGGTGAGCACCCATCTCTCGAGCGCGTGGGCGAACAACTTCCAACACGCGATCCCTTGAGTGCGGCTATGCTACGGATCTGTCCCAGAGGGTAGTGGAGGTCTGTGGGAAGGGGAGGCAAGCGGTGTTCCAAGTGACAGTGACGAAGATTTGTTATCTCCTTACCAAGACATTGATCTCAGTGACGACGAACTGTTAGACTCGGGCGACGAAGAAACTCATCGCAATCTCCAACAATCATCTTGCCCACCTCCAGAAGAGAATGATGACGATGCTGAATCCCCACTGACAGCTCACAACCCAGGATTGTCAGAAGACAGTCCCCCGACGACGTGTGCTAGAAGTCGAGGAAAATGATGTCGAGATTAAGGAAAACGAGGTGTGTACGAGTGACACGGTCTGTACACAATATCCCCTCAAATGCTCGTCCACACTGCAGGTGTATATAGACACTACATTCCATGAGTACGCATCTGTGTCCTGACCACTTTCCAGGTGAGCATGACTCCAGCGTCCTGGGGCGAAAGTAAGGGGGGTCGCGGATCAGACGAATGAGAAGAAGCTGCTGCTGCTTATACATATATACCAACTCTGCATCGAGACAGATGGGCCCTCTTCTTGCAAGTAGCTGAGGGAGCTCAATGCGTTTGTTCACTGTGTTTGAGTTGGCAATTTCATGACGACCGCAAGCTTACACGTATACTCTGACCTTTGGGTTCAGATGTGAGCACCTTCGAACACGAGGATGTCCTGAAGAGTGGACGTACGATTAGACTGGCGTAGTATTCGAGCGCTTTGGAAAGTGTTGGGACGCCTCAGTTAGTCGACTAATAGTACACGAGAGAGACTTGCTCACTGATGCCTGTGTAGTCTCGGGGTGCTCCATTATCGATGACCTCCATGGACCCGAGTCTGTAGTTTTGAAAGGGAACCTCTGACACAGGACAAGTGAACAAGATTCAGGCGTTTAAGGATCTTTCGAGTTCTTTGACCGCTGATTGTACACATGTCAGTTAGTCCGCAGTGTTGAGTCTGTGAAACGGCTTGTCTATAGAACCGCTAGTCTTTCCAAGACTAAATCGTAAAGCCCAAATACCAGCATATGACCAACCCAAACTCTACGCGGCCGCTCTGAGGTCCATTTGCTGAGTCGAGACGGAACGACCATCTTCTCTCGGGGCTTCTGCCTGCCTGCGTCCAAGAGACTACTCTTTGCCGGTGCCTTGTTCGACATGGGAACGAAGCCTGATAGCATAGCAGGGCTGACACAAGTGAAGACAATCAGAAACTACTCAAACTTAGTCACAAAGGATACCACACCCGGGACCACCTAGCTAAACTTCTCCCAGGAATGTTGTGGAGTTCCGTCTAATCTTCACCTTTCAGGAGAACGAACACCAGTCGATAGTTGTCCGAACCTTCTGCCATAGCCAAGTACTCGATAGTCCACGCAAAGCATCTAAAGTTGTCAGAAACTTTATCGTTGGCACGGTTCATCATCGTTCTCATTCACTGACCTTGAAGCTTAGACGTGTCACGTGGTGGACATAATTTAGCATTACGTAGTCATGATCACTTGTCCATAAGCTAATAGTTACTTTGGTGAAACGTTCATATGCGATATGCTCAAATTCATGCCTACAATTCGCTGCTCATGCCTACGGAAAAGTGACGGATTGTCCGTTCTAAGACCTCCAGCAAGGTGGACGCGAGCACAGAGACGGCCTTATTCCGAAATTCGCCGTAACTCACCCACAGGTGCCCAGGATAGAGCCACGGTTGGGGTGAGGCGAGACCACCTTCTAGTCTGGCGGTAGCTTCACTTATGTCTCACTGTAGGTGTTCGCTCCCAAAGCTGCTGTGCTATTCGTGGCAACGGGTATTGGACTATACTACTATTTCCAGCACGAAAAGCAGAAACTTCTGGAGCAAAAACGTAAGTACGTTGCCCAATGTTAATGCCTACGACATATCACTCGTCCTTGCTTCTCAGAGAAACAACTAGAGTCCCGTACCGTTGGTCGAGCACATGTCGGAGGTCCTTTTACGCTGACGTCGCACGAGAACAAGCCTTTTTCAGATAAGGACCTGCTCGGAAAATGGAACTTCGTGTATTTTGGTTTCACCAACTGTCCTGACATCTGTCCTGCCGAACTGGATAAGATCGGGGCAGTCATCACTCCGCTAGGTAAGTCCATATATGTCCGAGCTTTTGATTTCATGATCTCGCCCTTTACCATGGCCCGTTAATATCGACAGAAAAGCAGTACGGGAACATTTTTCAATCCGTTTTCATCTCGGTCGATCCCGCAAGAGACACCGTTCCACAAATGAAGCGTTACCTGGCGGACTTTCATCCCCGCATCATCGGCCTTATGGGTGACTATGCGACCACGAAGAACGTATGCAAGGCATATCGTGTCTACTTCTCGACTCCTCCCGATGCAGATCCGAAAGGCGACTATCTGGTCGACCACTCCATATATGTTTACCTCATGGACCCGAAAGGCCAGTTCGTAGAAGCATTTGGTCAGAGCACGACAAGCGAAGAAGTCGTCGAAAGGGTGAAGAGAGAGATTGAAGAATATGAAAAAGAGACCGGCAGGAAGGTATAAGTCGACCGACGCTGGTAGCAAGGGGATGTGGAGTGTTGCGCAATTTTTTAGACTACCTTATTCCTCTCCCATGTATTCACGGCATTGGCAATTCACTATCACAACTCGCAGAATAGAGGTACGTGCAACGAACCGTACAGAGATGGATATCTGTGAATGCCGTGCACGGAGTTGTGTGGGTATGATGCACCGGTCTAAGCGTCCTCTAATTCCTCCGCCCGTTGAAGCTTTAGTTTCGACATCTTCTTCATCCGTCGCATCATGCTACGTTGGAGGGAAAGTGAACATCCAGCGTCAAGTAAACGCTGTTCGTGGACTTACTCGTCATATTGACACCTGTCGCCCGGGGAGAATACGGTCAGCGATCGATTCACCCAGGTCTTAGGATATAGCACCCACTTCTCGTACGAATGACGCTCGTTTTCACACTGCCATGGGAGGTAGTAAGTTTGTCTCCGGCAAACGTTCAATGGTATCAGCAGTCTGCATTTGTCCAACAGACCCGGGTGAGATTGGAGGGACGCCCAACGGTCAAAACATTTCTCAATTACAGCATACTTACGAGGAGCACTGGTCCCTCCAGGCTACAGGAACCTTCGCAGCCTTGAGTTCCTCTTGCGATGCTATGTGTGAGGATGTCATGGCGTGGTTGTCGTGAACTGCTGAGACACAACTGTTTGGCGCGTGCTGCTGCTGTGGCTGTGCTAGGTAGGTTTACAAGACTTTTGACTCAAAGCAACTAAATTGCATGACACACTAACTGGCGAGACAGGTATCCTTATTGTCAGCCGTTCCCAGACATGATTGAAACAGGTCGACAAATATCCGACAAGTCGCGGTATTTTGTCCATCAGGAAGTGGGTTTATTGAGCTTCGCATACCCCGATCAGTGGCGTCCCACGGGTTGGCAGTCCCCCATAATGGGCCGGTGACCGGAACTCAAAAGCAGACTGTGCTACTTACGGGTATTCAGGATTCAAAACGAACTGTTTTGGTAGCTCAAACTCGAGGGCTCGGCGAGGATGACAGGCACGGAAAATCGATAGGTACCGGCCTCCTAAGGACACGGCGGGCAATCTGCTGCCCGCGGAACTTCTAAAGTACGTCGTACTTTGTACTATCCTTGGGTGGAGCTGTGAAAAACTTTGTCCTATAACATCCCTTCTTCTAAGAAACAATGTTGACGGTGCGTTCACGGCTTAGTATAGTATCTATAACTACATCAGGTTCCGAACTGGGATGAATAAATTATTTGCCGCAATCGCCTGTCCATCTTGTCTATCAGCGCCTCGCCACTACCCGGGCATTTCTTACCCATTTGAAGATATGATTATATCTTGTTACAACAATAGGTGCGTGCGAGGTTCGGGGAGTGCGGACAGGAAGGTGTTTGTTGTGCGACTCATGTGGTTAGTCTGTCTCAGCGTAATTTATCGCCCCCCTGAGCAGATACATAGGCAAACTGTGCTGGACAAGCTGCATTTTCCCGGAAGCTATGGCGGAAGTAATTTGCCCATTATCGTTTTCAACTCGAGATGCTGTCCTCGGGTTGTCCCAATACTATCACCGAGCCCGTGATACCCACTGGTCCGCAGATTTACGCCCTGCTTATTACAACTTTCGGTCATACGTATTGCCGTAGTATCGGCTTCTTATGTATGACAGCCACATCGTCACGGTGGTTCTCCGTCTTGCGTGATCATACTAAGGAATACAAATCTTTTTCTCGTAGGTTTGTACATCAAAGTACTCGCCTGGATTCGCTAGCCGAAGTCTTTGAACCAAACAGCCCGGCACACTACGACTACCGTCGGACTAACCGGTGGGGCTCTCCATTCCATGCATCACCACTGTGTTTTTTGATTAGTTGCCGAACGCCATCATGGATCGCCATGTTTTCTCGAGTCGTTCATATACCCTTTTGAATACGGAGGGCTTACAAGGCTTAGACTAATCAGCTTCTCCGTCGCGGCATTCTGTAATCGGCCCGACGAGTAGCGTCTCTGAAATTCTAGTACGTGTGCTCCGGCGCTGATGTTGACGATCCAACCGGGTCGTATCCCATGCTATTGGGTGTTTTGTTGGCTTTACAGTATCGGATCACTCTGTCTGCTAGGGAAAATGGCAAGTGATTGATTCAACCGTAGATTTACTCAAGCTTTGATCTTTGTGTCAGAGAGCGCACATTCTATACTTTATAATCATACGACGGAGAACGACAACAGTTTGTACAACACAAACATTCCATAATTTGGGAGCATACACAGATATCGGCGGTATGACCGGAAAGCACATGAAAATCTAGCGGCTTCGGGACTGGGGGGGGAGGGGGCGGACTGCTTCTTACGCTGCTCTAATTGCCTGAAGGTCACGTCTCAAGGCGACGGAGATGCTCTAAAGCTTGGGCGGAGGCTGCCTCTTTCGCTGCTCCTTTAGAGGGTCCTTCGCCGCGGCCAATTTCATACCCATCCACTAGATGCACCAAGCGTATGTCAGCGAGAGCCTGAACCGACAAAAAAATGCGACTCACATATAGCTCTAAACTCCCATCTGGGCCGGTGTCCGGAACCTTTTTGATTCTCTTCCCAGTCGAGCCTGTCAGTGCTACCATACTTCCTCTGCAAGAACTCGTTCAGCTGGTAGCGAGAACCATCTATTCTGTCCACTTAACGACGCGAAATAACTGCATAAATCAGACAACGTACGTTCCTCCATCGCGAAATGGTTTGGGTAGTTCTTGTTGTGAGTGAGGGTGATTGAATGTTTGCTGGGCACTGCAGGGTATTCACCTCTGTCCCTCTCTTATATCTTTGCGAAAAAATCATATAAATTCGTGAACCGGAATCATCGTTCGCAGGGATCGGAGAAGGATGATTACCGGGGCATTGACCGCGGGGTATACGGCGAAGGCGAGAGAGCATGTGGAAACCAGCACCTACTGGCATCGGAAGTTGTTGACATGGAGTGTTGGCTATGTCGTTTCCAAGGGGAGTGAGTGCTCTCAAAAGGTATAGTGTCCCCTTTGCCAACTAACGCTCATGACAGGGAGGAGGGGGTATCTAAGTGATTGCCTTGCTATGTCGAAAGCAACGCAACGGGGCGTCGTGGGTGTTGCTTAGTGGCCGACAGCCGCCTGCTCGGTATTCAAGATTTCTCTTGATCTACTTGCAGTGCACTCAAGTGGCGTAATATGAACTAAAATAGTCGTGACCGATACACAAAGGGGAAGTGCAAAACAAACCTCTCACAGATAATTGAAAGGGAGACAGAGATAAGGCAAGCACATGTTTCCGACGGGTGTGGGTGACGACTCACAAAATGGCACGGAATGTATATTCGCCGGCAGTCCGCAGTACTTTACGTTGGAGATAACTTCAATGTCGAGGGGCGGAAATGAAGCATCCTACTCAGACATTCGTCAAGTGAACAAGGATTGTGGTGTAAATGATACAAGTGAGACAAGGTCACCTATGCCTTCTTGCCACTATGCCCTCTATTTCTTGTGTTCCTCCTGATCCTCCTGATCCTGCTTCATACTCATCTCAATGGCGCGTGCAATTTCCTCTTCCTCATCCAACTCCTCGGGTTCTTCTCCCCCCATATCTACGTCCCGACCCTCCGATATGGCTAGTGCTTGTTGGAGCATGGCGTCCTCATCAGCATCACCAGTAGCAACATCACCAGAGGGAGTAGTTTGAGAAGCACCGGTAGTAGCCTGACGTGCTTGTTCCTCGGCTATCTGGCGTGCCCGTTCTTCTTCCATGGACATGCGTAATGCCTGAGGAGCAGTCAGACCCAAAAAAAAACGGCCCGGCAACACAGATATTCACCATGGCAAGTTCAGGATCGAGATTGGGGTCGACGCCGAATTCAAAATCGCTCGTGCCACTTGTGCCGGAGGGACCTGCGGCAACCATAGTTCCCGGGGGTATACCACGATCTTCCGCCAGGATCGGTGACGAAACGATCGCGTCGGAGAGAAGGTGTGGACCAGGCGGCACTGACACAAGATGTCTGAAATGGAAACGTCATGACGCACATTCAGCCAAGTGATGACACGAGGCGTACGAATTATCGGCACTTGATACGTTCTCGATGAAAGCCTTCAGCACGCTTGATTCGCCCTCCTCAATACCGTCACCAAATACGATAAGGTCGACCGCAATATTATTCTTCTTTAGCTTCTTGGCCAGCCTTACCATCTCTCGTTCATCCCCCGCGGCGCCCTGTAAGGGTGACCCGACAAAGACTATGATTCGCTGGCGGAGATTCTTGTTTTCGCGGTGCTTTAATGCCAATTGGGCGATATTGATGGCCGTCGGAATGTCAATGTACCCGCCCATGTTCAGTGATGCAGTGTGGAGTCCTTTGATTACTTGGCCAAGTTCTTTGGAATGTGTGACAAGTACTTCTGGGCTGCGGAGAACTCAGTCCACGAAGGGGATGTCAAAGTATGAAACGAACTTACCCCTTGTGGGCCATAGTCATGACACCGACCGTGTTTTCTGGATTGGAATCAATCTTGGTTTGGACGATAGTGTTGACAGCGTCAGCCTGAGCCTCGAAACGCGATGGCATGTAGTCTCCATTCCGCATGTACTCCGAGTTGTCAACGATCATCATGGTAGCCTCCAGCGGCATCGTAGCTGATTTGAAGACCACGAATGTCCAGGCAGAGTGGTATGAGCTGACGCGTGTCACGCAAACCCTAACCCTAATACAGGACATTGCACGGTCCGGGTGGACCGGTTTGTCGGTTCACGTGTTACAAATGGGAACGTGCATGTTCTCCAGGGTCAAAAGTACCAAGCTGGGAGTCTGTGCGAGCGCTGAAACAGCTTCAACACAAGTACTTCGGAAATGGCGCAGTATGTAGTTCAGGTTCATTTTCCCGGGATAGTTGATCGCACGTGGAATTTACACCAATACCAGCAAGAAAACCACCCTCTAACTTGCAACAAAATAGAAAGCAGATTTTCGATAACGCGGGCGATTTATGTCGACTTGTGGAACGTGTAGATGATGCACACGACACTGGCACTGCACATTCAGACGGTTTTACAGTACACTTGCTCATAATGTATATCGTTTGCGCAGCCAAATCTTTATACATTATGAGAAATATACGGAACCAGAATTGTGACACATTGTGACATGTGACACTATTTCCTAATGAAGTACTGATCTAGTTTAGATCGTACACATGCATTTCGCAGTTCCTCTCGATGCAGTGTACCACGGAACTGGTGGAGCAGTCTCACCAGGTCCAGCGTTGAGTTGGCATCGCTGACGTGTATGCATGCTGCCTCGAGTGTCTTGCACATGCTAATAAGGTCAGTATAAACCAGTTTTGGTGGTGTTTGCCTGTCCTCAGGCTCGTCATAGTCAGACTCCACTGTCTCCACAATCTCACCCCGCTCGACAGCAAGTTTGTGCTGTACTGCTGCAACAATTTCGGTGTCTCCGCCCTTGAATGCATACTGAGGATCACCAATCTCTTGCCTCTTTGGGATTAAGGACTTCGTTGATTGTTGGTGGCAGTCCAAAGATCCAGTTGCATGATTTCAGGGTTTGGATTGAGTCGGAGAGTGCTTCCTCGAGCACAATGAGCTGTGGCGGGTGCATACTTGCAGGGATCCCAACAAATAATGCACACTCATCACTGCTAACAGGAGATCTCATACTGTATAAATGTAGTCCATAGGCAATACATTATACATTATACAAAAATACTGCATTTTCCCTGCATACCACAGTGGTAATTGCCTAAACTCCATACATTATGAGATTTATGCATTATGAGCATATACATTATGAGCAAGTGTACTGTACCAGAACTGGCCAAGGCTAAGCGCGGTTTCTGGCCGGCCGTGCAACTCCCGGCACTTCCGGCTCCAAGTAAAATCGGTGTGAGGGCGACTCCTCTTGCATTCCGTTTCCAGCCTGGTTCACACGCACGAGCGCTCAGGAGATGGCGTTCCGCCGTGAAAGGACAAGTCCCGGAATGTATCACTTCCTATTGATGTTGGTGTCCTCCCGTTCCGGTTATTGACGCGATTTTGAGTGATCATACTTCTAGTGAACTCTGGGCTCCATACCGATTGCAACGCCACAGCCGGAACAGCCTTGTTCTGCATCCGAAAAAGTCGGTGACCTGGCTGACGACTCCTATCGGCAAAGAGGGTGAGGTGTCGTTTCCAAAATAACCGCCTACGTATGTCATTAGTCTACCCGCGGTGACAAAAACAGGAACATGAGCGACATTTCGAGGCAGTCCACTACACCTCGCTGCTACCTAGGAGCCGGTCATCAGTGGAATGCAGGAACGGCCTGGTCCCTTATTCTATGCCACGGAGGGGAGACTGTGAGGAGGTCGAGGTATCTTCCACACTCCTGACGATGCAGCAGGATCGCTCAATGACCACCGGGTCTGACCCATTCATTTTTGATAATCCTCGACTTTCCATAGTTCGTTTTGCTCTGGACCTGGTTTTGTGTGGATCCGGCTACATGAACGCGTCTATCATGCCGGACCAATGGCCATCGGAATGCCAAGCTGCTCCTAAAACTACCGGGTAATTCGTCATCAGGGCCATGCCTCTGCAAGAGGTGCATATTTGTGCCCGATGCTTGCTCAGACTCGGAAGTTAGGTATACATGTGCGGGTCTTAGCTGCGGTGGCGCCCCATCAACGCATGACTGCAGAAAGTCGCTGAAACACACGAGATGCCACTCTACGGTGGTGTAGTTTTGCACATGGATGAAAGGCGGAGCTCAGCCCTTCTGTGACACACTATTCCCTGGAGCCGATAGCTTCTTTAGCCATGGTATTCAACACTACTACGTCTTTCGCAAAACATTTCTATGACTAGCGAAATGATACGGGGGTATGTCCGAGAACGGCGGTTTATGGACTCCCTTACAGTTTGAAATTCTTCACGAGGAACGCGAGCCCAATCGAGCTCACTGTCTCCGGACACATCCCTTCCTATGTTTCTGGGACCCTTTATAGTACAGGTCCTAAGTGAATACAGACAAACACAACCTTTGCCGTCGACCACTGGTTCGATGAACCATCGCTCATGCAGACGGGTACCTTGACGCACCTTGTGTATAATTCTCATTGGAGTGTCGATCCTCTGGTAGGGAATATCTGCTGCACGGAGAACATGACTGGCTTCAGTTTCGAACAGAAATGCGACCCGTACACTAGCTTCTTCAAGAAAGTTATGAGTGTATTTATCCCCGATCCTCTTCGACCGCAGAATCAGGCCAACATCGGGCCAACATTGTTGTCACTCCGTCCATAAATCCTCGAGGGCACAGTGACCCTCAAGCAACCGAGAACAAAAAGAGACTTGCGGACATGGGTACAGCATTCACACCCTCTTGGCCAAGACTGACACCCCCATGCGGCATGTTGATCCCGAGACGCTTGAAGCCAGAGGTCTCGTCTCACAAGTGACATTGCACCCTAAATTAACCGGCAACCTTCCTGCTACACACCCAAAGTTGGACTCAGTATCTGGTGATGTCTACAACTACAACCCGGTCCTTGGTCGTAGTTCAACATGTCGAGTATTCCAGATGTCTGTCGTCACTGGGCAGACGGAGATCTTGGCAACGATCCCGGTTGTCCCTGGTGTATATCTACATTCCTCCCTTATCACTGAGAATTAGACCCAAATACGAGTGCGACCCCTTCATTTGCTTCCACACCATAAACACATGGGAAGAACCCTCCGCAACTGATCCACTTCATATGGACATGGTCGCCGACCTCTCCATATACAAAAACCTCGACATCCTATTACAACAATCTCAAGTCGACTTCTGCTTCATTCGACTTTACAGGCGGAAGATTCCGAGGTTGCGACGTATTCTTCCGTCGTTGGCAGTTGCCTTCTGTTGACACAGCCAACTCATGCAAGCCCCTGGATGCTGTGGTAGCGCACACAGCTGAACACAGCCACTCCTGTGAGTTCCCCGTCATGAACCCACACTTCCCCACTAAGCCGTCGCGCTACGTTTACGGTGCCTGCGACCGTGCCTTGAACACCTTCTTCGATGGCCTTGTCAAATATGACGAACAGGCGCAAACAGCAACATATTTTTCCGTGCGTGGTCACAGACGTGACGAGGCTATCTTCGTTCCTAATCCCGATGGAACCACCGAGGATGATGGAGTGCTATTGAGTGTGGTCTGGATGGGCTCACAGAGAAGAGTTACCTGCTAGTCGTGGATGCGAAAACTATGAAAGAAGTAGGCAGAGCGAGCATGGACTTTACTGTAGGCTTTGGTTTCCACGGGGCTTACCGATCGCAAGTTGCAGAGGGTCCCACTACCGATATCTCGGCGAAAGTTGGCAGGTGTCCGGCGAATTTTGCAGTCGTTTTCTGGTTCTAAAGACATTGTTTAGTCTCGTACTCGCTCGCTCTGGATTGTAATATGCTCAAGCCTCAATATATGTAACTCAGTCATAGATGTATGGATGGAAAGGGCCTTCATGCCTCTTGATGGCTTGAGAAGAGACATTACGATGAAGATGAATTGCTGCAACACACGTGGATCTGTCATACTCTGGCAAAACAAATTTCGGGAGTTGACTACCCAGGCAGTGCAAACTTACTGCTCGGTCTCTCGACACCATTTGCGAGCCATCGAAGCACCCGGGTGGACCGCTACGTTCAACAAGGTTAAGTACAGTAATCGCTGCCTGAGGGTCGCAACTGTTCGGAGCCATACGTAAGCGTCTACATTGCCAAGCTCGTGGCAGTCATAAATGCAGTTATGCCTTGACCATTGAAATAGAGCGTTATGAACTTCTGTATAAGATTAAATCATAAATGGGATTAAATGAGTGTTGATTGCCAGGCATTGATGATCCTTGCTAATAAATCCAGGCTTCGCACAGGACACGGTCCGTGCCAGTCCAGTATTGTGGTCCTGGTGAAGTTGGCATGCGGTGTAAAGTTGGACTTGCATCAGAACTTGATGCGTCGACAGGAGATGCTGTGCTACGGCAGTGCCTATTATAACGACAATACTCTCATGTTGCCAATAAAAGGGCAGGTACTATCGAGAACGTGTGACCGACAACTTCACGATGACACCCAACGCTACGAAACACTTCAACGACTGGCCAAATGACACCGGGGTATGTCTGGGATGTTGTGCTGCCCATGATCGTTAACCTGACCGTCTCGCAGTTCGAAGTCATTCACGAGGAACGCGAGCCAGTCGAGCTCAGCGTCTCCGGCCACATCCCTTCTTATGTTTCTGGGACCCTTTATAGGACAGGACCTGGTTGCCACCAAGTGAAAACAATCAAGGACACAACCTTCGCCGTCGACCACTGGTTCGATGGTTTCTCTCAGAACCACCGCTTCCAGATCATCCAAACGGGCTCCTCGACGCGTGTCGTGTATAATTCTCGTCGGAGTGTTGATCCTCTGATAGAGAACATTCGCCTCACTGGGAATATGGATGGCTTCAGTTTCGGGCAGAAGCGCGATCCATGCACCAGCTTCTTCAAGAAAGTTATGAGTGTATTTATCCCCGATCCTCCTCGACCGCAGGAGCAGAATAATATTGGTGTCACATTATCCATAAATCCTCCCGGGCTCAGTGACCCACAAGCAGCTGAAAGCAAGAAGGGAGGTGGACATGCGTCCGGCATCCATACCCTCTTGGTCAAGTCCGATGTTGCCATCATGCGGCATATTGATCCTGAGACGCTTGAACCCCGAGGCATTGTCTCACAGAAGGCACTGCACCCCGAGCTATCTGGTAACATGTCTGCTGCTCACGCAAAATCGGATCCCGTGACTGGCGACATCTTCAACTACAATTTGGCTCTTGGGCGTAACCCCATATACCGGGCGTTCCGTGTGTCTGCAGCCACTGGACAGACTGAGATCTTGGCGACAATTACCGACGCGCCGGGGGCATACTTGCATTCCTCCCTTATCACCGAGAATTACTTTATACTGTGCATTTGGAGCGGTCGTTACGCATGGGGTGGCTTGAAGATTCTGTGGGAAAAGAATATGCTCGATGCAATATCTCCCTTCGATCCGAACCAGAAAGCACTCTGGTATGTGATCGACCGCAGGCAAGGCAAGGGGGTCGTAGCCAAATACGAGTGCGACCCCTTCTTTTGTTTCCACACCATAAACGCATGGGAAGAGCTCTCTCCGACAGATCCACTTCACACCGACATCGTCGCCGATCTCTCCATATACAAGAATCTCGACGTGCTCAAGAGATTCTATTACAACAATATCAAGTCCTCTTGCCCTGCCTCACTTAACTACGTAGGGGACAAATGCCGAAGTTGCGACGTATTCTTACGGCGTTGGCGATTGCCTTCAGTGGACACAAGCGATCCAGTCGTGTTCCGAGACGCGGTGACAGTGCACACAGCTATACATGATCATTCTTGTGATCTCCCCGTTATCAATCCTCGCTTTCTTACTAAGCCATCCCGGTACATTTACGGCGCCTGCGACCGTGACTTGAGCACGTTCTTCGATGGTCTTGTCAAATATGACATGGAGACGCAAACAGCAACATACTTTTCCATGCACGGTCACAGCCCTGGCGAGGCTATCTTCGTCCCTAACCCCAATGGAACCGCTGAGGATGATGGAGTACTGTTGAGTGTGGTCTTGGATGGGTTCACGGAGAAGAGCTACCTACTAGTGCTGGATGCGAAGACGATGAAGGAGGTAGGAAGGGCGAACATGGACTGTGCTGTGGGTTTTGGATTTCACGGGGTTTACCAATCACAAACTGTCGACGGGCCCAGTACCGATATCTGAAGATTTAGGATGGCAATCGTTTTACAGTTGTTTCAGTGTTGTTAAGTTATGTAAGACCTTTTCTGGATTGTACTCTCCCTTTCTGCTTTTCAGTATGTAACACCACCCCTTCCGTTCCTATACTACAGATAACGGATCTGTCGAAAGACTGGGTGGCACCAAAGGCAGACTACTAATGACTGATTGGGTGAGAAGAAAGGTGCCTCAACGCTCGGGCAGTCAGGCGAACAGGAAAACAAACAGTTCGATCGGGCGTGTGGTGTGAACAGTAGGGTAACGTGCAAGTGGGGACACAATTATGATTGAGTGATGATGAGTGTGGAATGACACTAGCCAGATCCGAGACCTCGTTGGGATTTCTAACAAACTTACATTTACGTATGTGTATGTGAACGAGATAGTCTTCGTGACCTCGGGCCTTTTTTTTTTTCATTAGAGTATTCCAAAGAAGGAACGAGCTCGCGGGGGAATGAGAATGGAATGCTGTGTCAATTCTCAAACATGCGGAAATTGCGTTGTCACCGGTGGCTAGGTCAGAGGGTGCCCTGTGGCTAGTTTGTGACAAGCTGCAGGTCACTACAAAGTGTTTACCAGCAGAAGAAAGTACCCCATCAGTAGTGCCACGATCATGCCGCCACAGCAAAAGCACTGACCAAAACCAGCAATGCGCGGAGATAGGGTAAATAGTGGACTGATGCGCATGGGGATTGTGTATGGTCAGCGGAACCCAAGCAGCGACGACACAATACGCACTAGGTAACGAAGGACTATGGCATGCGCTGTCAGGCGGATGCAGACGCACTGATCGACAATCAAGAGCTGGACAAGGATGACAAGTGGTTCGACTTGCGCTGGAAGCCCACGTTCTTGTGGATACATTCTCATAGACATTGGATGACGGTATGCATTGACAACTGGCTTGGGTGGCCATGTGTATCGGGTACCGGAGGATACGAGTAAAAGCTTTGGTGTTGCTAGTGTGCATACTCCGACGGGGATGTAGCAGCAGGTGAACGTTCAACCGTGGTCTTACCGAACCGTGGGTACCCCCTGGCCACCGGTCATCGATTCATCCCTCATCGTAGTTGGCGGAACATTAAGCGGAGGGAGAACCGCAAGGAACTGGGGGCGACGTTCGCGGAGGAAATACTGGATAGCCCTGCGCTTGCTGGTAGCTTGAATCGTTTCTTGAATTGTTGTGCTCATAGAAGTGACGAATATTGGTGTGCTACGGAAATAGGACGAGTACATGTAAAGCACAGCCGTACGACAACGCACGGATAGTTGATGCGGGCCACTGACTGTATGTACACACTGGGTGTTCCGCCTTGACGGGCGACAACCTTGACTGCAAATACTAATTAGAATAGTGGCCGCGCACTATACTTGGGAACTCAGCGAATTGAGCATATGGAATTACGTAGGAAAACAGACGTGGAGAGCATGAGGTTCGAAACGCTGAAGAAAGAGGAGGGCGGAGCACAAGTTCGCCCACCCTGTTCTCGTCTGAAAGAAACCACTGCTCTCCCTGCACGAGGGCTTCTATGAGCTTTCCCGGCAGGGCCGTTGAATGAACGAAGAAAACATGCAGACTGTAAATTGTTTGACACGAGGTGTGGAGCGAACAGCACAGTAAGGTGCCAGTGAGGCGTGAGCTGGGATAAAATTCAGCTTACGCTACAAAAATGAGTGCAGGCCGCGATTATGCAAGCTCCTTCTAAAAAAATAGCAATGGCCATTAGGGATTTCGGACAAATCAATCCGAAGGAAGAACGAATCGCTAGGAAGAGAATGGAATGCTGTGTCAATTTCTCAACATGCGGAAATTGTTGTCACCGCGTGCCGAGGTCGGACGAAGCCTCGTGACCGGTTTGTGACATACTACAAAGGTGTTTACCAACAGGGGACTGTACCCCATCAGCGTTATCACGATCTTCCCACCATGACGAGGGCCGGAAACATCCACTGTGATAAATAGTGGACCGGTGCACGCGGCAATTATATGTGGTCAGCGAGCCCGAGTAGCAGCGTCATCATGCGCACCATCTGGCCAAAAGACTATGACGGTACGCCACGCCGCTTCATGTTTAAAGCTGACAAGAATGAAAGAGAAGTTGGATCGCGAGGGAATGCAAGATCAGGGAAATAAACAATACATGACAACTGCTGGAGCGGGAACGACAATATGACGCATCGTTAACCTCACATTGGGAGGAAGGGAACTTTTTTTTGCAATGGTTTCTTTCGATGCCGACGGTCTCAAAACCCCTCGCCACCGATAGTAGATTGAATCTTTCTGATACGGGATCAGGCAGCGTACAAACTGCTCGGAAGGCCCTTCTCTTGGCCAGTGACAGCATTTGAACAATTTACACCGATAGGTCTTACTCGAATAGCAACGCTATGGATGTTCTCCTTTGCGACATCTAACCGGCCGACCGGGGCACTGGAACGTACTTCCCATATGAAGTACCCGTAGATATACACTCAGCAACACAGGGGCTCATGAACTTAAATTTAATAGAATGATTCATTCAGTCGCACGAATGGAGCAACTGATCCCCTCAGCCAAATGGACGGAATGCTGCTTTGATCCAGCCTGCCAGGGCCCTGAATACGAGCCGTTCTTTGGGTAAACTTTAACCAAAGCAAGTAATAGGGTCATCGAGCCGTTGTGAAGTGTCTTAATCAAGCCTAGGAGCACTTCGTATGGAATCCTCAACCAGGCCCCACGCCCGCGCCCGCGCTGGTCACTCCATGGTAAGTCTAGTATTACGTGGCGACCGGCGAGGTTTGTTGTAATGTGTCAAGCTCATTGTTCTCCTGACTCCTTTCTGCGACCTTCGGCAGCCGCGTCTTAAGAGATGCCTTCCCATTTACTGCCGTATATACAATAAAGGAATCCTCTATTGCTCATTCTGACCTTCAGATATGTAGGCTGCCTCGGTGGCGTTTAACCAACATGAAATGCACGTGTGGCCTCCATCCACAGCAAAGAAGTAAGGGGTTATATTGCCCATACATTTATGTTGACATGACAAAGCCCGTCAGCTGCCTCCAAGTCTAGCGCTCGGGTTTAAATACAGTTAGTTGTGGAATGACAGTAACTTCCTAGACACTGCTACCCCAGGACACCCACGGTACGCAATCCAAGCTGCCCAGCAACGGAGCTCACCTAACCCTTGATAATCCTCTGTCAGCAAATATAATGACCGCACACCGGTTCCAGCCAGTCTTCTTTGTTGGTAACCCATCGGGAACCTGCGCATGTCCCTTCGGAGATGGGTGCACGTTATCTGGGGAGTGTACAACCGCCTCCATTTATGCCCACCTTCGCTTCCATGGACATGTCCACAACCACCGTGGCCGTGCTCCATGCCCCTGGCCGGGGTGTGGGAGAGAAACACGCTGGGGAAACGTCGCTCGACACATTATAGAACGCCATCTGCGGGTCAAATTGCAATGTGTGTGGTGCGGACAGACTTACACATGGGGGAGAGCACTTGCAGCACATACAAATGTGTGCGAGGTCAACCGCTATCTGAGTCTGATCCAGAATATGGCTTAGCTACATCCTCTGCAACACCGTATAGACTTACATCAACAATATCTTCCAAGAATACACAAATATAACTCGACAATTCGCTGTTGTGTACTAGTAGCCTAGTGCCTTTTCGGATTCATGAATGCGACAAACAAATACAATGTATCTTCCATCGACGTTGGGGTAGTTGAGATTGTGCGTGATAGGAACCTCATCTGAATTAGATATGGTGTCCTTTGTTACGACCTTCTGAGTCTACGTTCTATGGATCAGAAACGGTTGGTGTAAACCTAACAACTCTTACTAAGTCTTCCTCGCTCCCAGGTTGGAAATCCAGCTTTTGAATCGGAGACTTCTTTTGATGGACGTATTCTCCGGGCGTCTACGTGATGCCAGTCGTGCATAGCGTACAGTTCATGGACGTCGCCATATCTGATTGGTTTTGGCATCGCCATCTGAGGAGGGCTTGCATTCATATTGTTACCTGTGTACATAATGTAGCGGTTACTAGTCACAAAAGGTACACAGGAAGAAACAACCTAACCTGCCCATTGACTTTGCAACTTGTAGGTACCAAAAGCTCGTTCCAACTTCTCGACAATGCTACCCGAGCGATGCACCCTCCCCCTGCACCATTCGATATAATTTGCTCCAGTAGCCCCAGTGATTATAGCAAACCGTTCGTGAGGAAGTAGAAGTTTGACAAGAGAACGAATCCGAGGATGAGAGCAACGAGGTATAAGATGATTAAATCAGGTTGTGGCAGACTTCTTCAAGCAGAGATACAAAACATTGTATAGCAAGAGACGGCACATTCAATGTTAGTACACTTGGGCTGATTTCGGCGCCACTGACCAGGACACCTCGATATCAACTACCCCCGGTGCGGATGCTCTTGAACTACGACCTTGAACGGAATTCATGAGATTCAGTACATGACGGCCCACGGGGAGAAATAATAACCTACCTTTGTGTCATCACGTCAGGAACCAAACCATGGCTGGCCTCGGGTGTGAAGCTGAGGGAAAAGGGATGACCTTACGTGCTTTGCTTGGGGTAGGTTTGCTTTGGACCAGTATTCATGCTTAAATGTCATTTGTGGAGTGACCCACATTGTTTGCGCGGCGCAGACTGGTAAGGTCGTGTACCGTGTGCTGGATTCACAAGGGTTGGCGTGGATCATTCTTCCAGACAGGTCCGGATAGTGATAAACAGACAAGGCAGCGGGCCGGTATTTGATGATTATCAACATCATACAGAACTCGAGTACGCATGTCGATTTCGAGATGCTTAGCCGCCACGTGGCAGGCAAAGCATCAGCCACGCCTTCTGGCTCTGAGGGCCATGGATTCAACTTTGTGAACGGAACGCGAACATGGGTGATGTTTGAGGGTGCAAGGCAAGTGTTGAGATTCGAATTTCGGCACCGGGTTAGGGGCTAAAAGGGTGGGACGCTGAACAAAACGCTGAACAACAGCGGGATGTGGGCGAACCTCTGAGTCTACAATTGTCAACTCTCTCTGGGTCACATGACTCATAAATCATCATCTTACACGTTTCAAATGTGCCAGTAGCGGTATACAGAGAAAAGATAGGGTATAGCGGAGAATGTATACTATTTTGGTCATTACTATGGAAAATGGAGGAAGAAAAATGGCAGGATGTGTTCCCTGTCTTTACGCCGCGGACCGTCCGCCTGGATCCGGTAATTTGGGACCCACAATCAGGGAGTCCCGGTCAATGACGAATTGTATCACCATGGCTGTACTATGCAGTTTACGTCCACCACCAGCCAACCGATACAATCTGATGATGGTCTACTGTTTGGACAGGCCGGTGGCCAAGCTGGGTGATATGTTCTGCAATCTCCAATGCTAAGTATCTGTAATGTCAGGTGTCCTGGTGCGGAGAAGGGATGCAAACGTTGAGCCGCCACTGCTCGTAGACCGACGGCTGGAAGGTACAATATACCAGACTTCGTGAGTGGCGTGTTCAGAAGATCCCATCGGTGACAGGGACATGCGTGAGGCCACAATGGATCCGAGCTATGCAATATAGCAGTCTGACGCTCGAACTCGTTGATATGCACCAGACCGTAAGTTGTCCTTTGAAGAAACAGAAGTAAGTACTGACATACTCGTAGTGAATGTAGGGCATGGCAGATACCCAGGGTAGATACGTTCCTGTCCTATGAGCCAAACAATGCAGGTGTGGAAATTGGATAATCTACAGTACCTTGCAGTTTGCACCACTTAAGCTAAGATCGCATGAGGCCATAACCAGGGAGTCATCAACGCAGGACAGTGCGAGGGTTTTTGACAATGAACCCAGGTGATAATCAGTCAGCTACATACAACTGTGCGAGAGGAAAGTGAAAGACTTGCACGAACACAGTATTATAAACCTGCGGCTTGAAGCTTGAGATCTTGAGACCTTGAGAAGTCAGTGCCAGTTATACAGTTTTATTAGATAATCTGTTCACACGCGACAAGTTCTCTCCAAGCACACCCAGAAAGTGGAAAAATTGGACAACAAAGCCCTCCTCCACACTTTGTGGGGGTTGGGACGCATCGCGGCACATCAGATGAAGACTTCTTGACTTCTTCAACCGAAATGTTCAAAATGCACGGGCGTCTATTACCCACCGGTATACCTACTTCCCGAAGCGTATGTCATCACGGCAATACTCCTTGGACTTAGTGGATCGATCTTCCTAAGAGAACTGCGGAGATCGACTTCCCTCAGCTCGTGGACCTTTCGTGGGAAGGAGATTTTCCCTATTAAACAGTGCTTCGTGCGTGGATAGACTGTGACCATGTGCAGGTAGATCGATCATCGATCGGTGTGGGATCTTCTTTTTCTGTGTCCATCGGAAAGGTTGTTTCAGTGTGCATGTAGTTTCGTCTCTCTCGTCGAGTACCGTAACTGCGGATACGCCACTCTTCGCCAGCGCGTCATGGAGGTCTCCGGATCTTCGATGACCTTACAGCTGCATCATATCATTACCAACACCATCCAGCTGGAAGTCAACCTCACCGTTCGCAGTATCAGTATGTCTCCGACCTGAATTTTGAATTATACGATACCTGAACCACTGGCACATTAGACCTGATTTGTGCGAATCCACTTGTGTAAACTTGCCATCACAGGTCCCTTATTCCAGTGTCTGCTGTGTGCGGTGATAGACAGCAAACAGCTGCGGTATCACATGCATCGGATATTCGTGCCCATCGCCCTGATACACTGTAAGCACGTCTCTTCGCATTGGGGATGTAAAAACCCAACTTGACCTACCCAGTACAAGTATAAACCAAGCAAACGAATGCAGGCGGGTGAAGGATGCATGCAATATCTGCATATGCCGGCGAAGTATTATGCCATTACCCGAGTCATCTCAGAATGCCCATCAAGCCGGAACGTTACTGATACATATATAGATCATTGAATCGTAAAGGGCCTCTCCATTCACGAGCGGAGAGTCTCAGCGATCCTTGTTTGCGGCGCGCCACTGGCCAATGGCCGGTGTCCACAACTAATTCCGCGCAGTCGCATATGAGGTGCTCAACATAGCCATGCGCCGAGTGGCGCGGGGCTCATGGAATCATCTATTTTGTCTGACGAATGGAACAGTTATGTCAAACATCCTTCATACACACAATTGGACCGGATGAATAGAATGACTGTGCTGGGTGCTGTGCCTTCCGCTCCGTCAGACGGACGGAACCACTGTATTGACTCAGCGCGCACGCTTCTTTGGGTAAACATTGAACGAAGGAGGCAATGAAAGCGTCGAACTGTGTGTAGTTTCTTGATGGAACCTTCGCACACTCCATGTGGAGTCCTTCGCCAGTCCAGTGGCATTCGGACGTACGGACTGTTCAGTTCACATTTTATGTGGCGATATTTGTTGCAATGCATCAAACAACTCATGATCACCTCGCATCCCTCTTCCCCTCCCGAGGCGTTTAGCAACAGTGTTTTAAAAGGTTACTACTTGCTGTGGTATGTAAAATGAAGAATTCTCCGGTTCTTTCTTGCCCTTAAAAGTACAGTCTACTTAGATGGCATTTCTCGGCCGATATGAAATGCAGGCATGTCCTCCATCCACAGGAAAGCGGATTACATCGTGTACCCTTTGCCCATGCCGCAGTATGACGTGACAAAGCCCATCAGTTGCCTCTAAACGTAGTGCTCGGGATTGCAATACTGCCTGTTTTGTGATTTAGGAGGGTTTAAATATCCTCAGCGTAAAACGACAGTAAGAAACATTGTTCTCTTACCTCTCAAAAGCTGTCACTCATGTGCATGAACAACTACGGTGCGCTTCGGAAACTGCAGCATAGGACGTCGCAAGAGTTCACCTAACCTTCAATAATCTATTATCAGAAAATAAAATGACCTACGTATGTCCCTTCGGGGATGAATGCATATTACCGCTGGAGGGTACAACCGCTTCTACATATGCCCACCTTCGCCTACATGGGTATATCTACAACCATCGTAGCCATGCTCCATGTCCCTGGCCAGGCTGTGGGAAGGAATTACGCTGGGGAAACGTCGCTCGACACATTATAGAACTCCATCTGCGGGTTAGATTGCAATGTGTGTGGTGCGGACGGACTTACACGAGGAGAGGAGCGCTTGCAGCGCATATGAATACTTGCGAGGTAAGCTGCCATCCGAGTCCGACCCAGATTATGGTTTAGTCACGTCCTCCCAATAGACTTACATCAATAAGATCCTCCAAGAATACTTGAATATAACTCACTACGAAGAATTTGCTATTGTATACTAGGTCCCTCTTCGGCGTTCGCATGGTTTGGATTCGAAAGACGCGCTACAAACAAATAAAATGTATCTCTCATCGTTCTTTGGGTAGTTGATATCATAGAAGGAGCCCTACATGAATTAGATTCGTGTCTCGCTAGACTACTTCCTCTCTCTATGTTTTATGGGTCAGCAACGGCGTAGTGTAACTTCATAACTCTTACGGAGTCTTCTTGTATGCACCGATTGTAATGGGTATGTTCTTAGGGCGTCCATGGTGTACCAGTAGTACGTTGTCGTATCTGATCGGTTCGGTTCACGGGGACTTGTGCCATCGACAATGATTTTGCCTGTGCATACATATCCATAATCCCAAGAGGCCTTGCGTCCGTGTTATTGCCTGTGTTACAGAACGCGCGAGTTACTCGTCACAAAAGGTATGCAGGAAGAAATAACCCGACCTATGCATTGGCTTTCCAACCATTCGTGGATATCTACAGAAAAGTCCTTTCAGTTAGGCGAAGGGAGAAAGTTCTCAATAGCAGAGCGATAATTGACTAGAAAGACCTACATAGGCCATGGCGCTATCGCTCTGCAAGCGACCACATCCAAGATTCCGCCAGGAGCACCTACCAGGTAGGTATCAGAATGGGCTCGAGCGCCAAAAAACAGAGGGCTACGCACGACGTAGCCTTCACAAATGCTATTTTCCCGGTGTGCAGCTCATCTTCAAAAACGACACCACCCGTGTCATCAGTTTTAATGTCGCAGCCTGCGGCCGGTAGGTCCCAACATCGTTCCGTAACTGTGCCACGAAGCCATATAGGATGTGTGACGAGTGCAGCGCTCAGCAAGTAGTGGGTTGTGCAATGCACCTAAGGGAACGTCAAGTTGTACTGATGTCATATTGGCCCATCACGAAAGCCCTCCGCTGTCGAGAAGATGGAATGGGATGGCTGACGTCGTCAAGTCTATGGTTCAAATGCGGTACTGACAGAGCATTCCGCCCGGTCTCACATGTGACACATCTGGGGACAGTGCATAGTCTATGCGCGAGGGAGGTAATAGGCTAAGCACCTACTTGGCTGCATTCGACAGCCACTCGTCTCAGTGCACGATATGAGTAGAGAGGTAGGGTCACTATATATAGTGGGGAGTACTAGGGCCGGTGTGAGACCAGCAACCCCAATATGGGTTGGAAGATGTAGGAGGGAGAGGGGCGCGACGCCTATGATAGCAATTATAATACCTACCTGTGTCTCGGCCAGGAACGGAGTTTTCACCTTTGCGCCGGGAATCCTTCATCGGCTCAGGTCCAGGGCATGTGAATGATGTGATGGCCATCCACATATAATTAGCTCTTTGCTAGGCTTTCTGGTTGCGAAGACGAGTTTCACGAATCTCGGCAGACTACGAATTTGTAGACTTCACTGGAACAACAGATTAGCTGGCTCTGGTCAAGAAAGCGTATACAATGACGTCAGCCGACCCACTCTCAACCGTGGCGCCTATGTAATCCAATTGACCCTCGTATGTGTACACCCCACTCACTCCTACCTCACTACCACTATGGCGAATGTTTTAAGCTCACCAAGGCTGTCGACTTCCGTTTACCGAAGAATCCTCAAATTTCACTGCATCAAGAGTCAAAAACGAGGTCGCTCCTCAAACCCATCTCTCTCTCCACGTGTCCGACCTCACATTAAGGTGGATCTACACGTTGACTTCATTATGGATCGACAAGAAGGACCGTATGCGGTAATATGACTGCAAACTGAACTTCATCTTGTAGTATGTGCTGCGGATGCCGATCTTCCTCGTGGCCTAGCACGAGGGACGACTCGATGACTGATAACCTGTTTATTGGTATTCTGACAGAAGGGTTAACTGACACGTGGCCTCGGGTGGGTACACCGTCGAATATTCGGTACCCGCTAAATTTCGGCCACATGCACTTTGCGGTTGGATCCGCAGGAAAGCCTTTGTCCGTTTCGGCGGGCGGGCGTGGTGTGGTGTGGATGCAAGATTTGCGAATCCGTGTGGATGCCACGAAGTCTCAATGGGCCAAAAAGTACACACATACCGAGATATACCTACTCGCCATTAGCGCTCTGTCCAGTCGCTGGGATAGCAGCCGTTTCTTTGACACGAAGACCTTCTCTGAAACAGCGTTGGGTAGTCACGCTTCCCTACGCACACAGCAGACTTCACTAGCATTTTACTTTTTAGAAAGGCGCTCATACACCATACACGTCATCCCCGGCAAGGCAAGAGGGGCACTGGAGCCACAGCCGCAAGACCGTTATCGAACGATCCCAAGCATAGTGTCCTTGGCATCATGTGAGCCAGGCTACAGTGGATTTCCAAGATTATCTGTGGCAGGAAAGCCCGACTTGGAACCTGGAACGTGGTGATCCACCTGTAACACGGGTACTCGGGTAACGAAGATTATATGGAGGTGTGCTGTCATTATGTATGTAGATCCCACCGGAGGTCATCCAGTCAGTGCATTACTCCAGACTACTAACTGCGATGAACATTGTTTTCCACAGCGCAGTGGAATTCGCCGGGATCACTAGTCGACCTTAACTCCTGCCGTGGGGGATGACAGCTAGGTCAGCTATGAAAGCGGCTTAGGCATCTCAGTGCCGAACGAGTGGTAGTGGGGAATGAGGTGTTCCTCCGAAAGCTGCAGGAGGAATTCTTCGCCTGGGTTAAGCATGATGCGTAAGTGTATACTTGTCATAGGTCTCACTGTTTTACACTTCCTTATAAATTCGGTCTAGTTTGGTGTTGACTACCGATGGCAAGGCGTCGGCACATGATCGTAGAAAATGGAAACTATAAAGAATGCCACAACGCGATAGTGCTACGTGGAATTGAGATCCCATCTGCCGCCATCTGCAAGACACTTGCAGCAACTTGATGAATAGCGACGGCACATGTCCTGCATTCTACTATGGCCTTTTACCACCATTGACTTGATACTCTCCCGATTTAAGCCACCCTCGGAAACAAGTCGAGCTCGCCAATTATGGACGTATATCCCCTGGTATGTTTCTAGGACCCGGTAGAGGATAAATCTTGATGATCGCTATATGAAGACAAACAAAGGTACGACGAACACTATCGACCACTTGGAATCGGTTCGATGATTTCTTTCAGAACCACTGCTTCTAGACCATGCAGTCTAACTCCCCAACGTGCGTCGTGGATAGTTCTCGTCTGAGTGTCGCCCTTGATAGAGAACATCCGCCACACGGGGAACATGACTGACTTTTGTTTCGGACAGGAATACTACCTACGCACTAGCTTCATGAAGAAAGTCACGAGCGGATTCGTTCCAGAGCCTTCCAGCAGACTATCATCCGTCCTACGAAAGACGTCAAAGTCACGATATATTTCTACATCGTCAGCGGTTACCTACGCCTTTGGTTAATACAGCCACCCACGCAAGTCTCTGACGACGCATGCGGCTGAACCCAGTTATTCTTGTAAATTCCCCGTCATTTGCCCTCACTTATTCAATCCCCCCAACACATTTACTGTGTCTGCGAGGTCTGAGCACCTGCGTTGACGGTCTCGTCAAATATGATGTACAGATGCAAAGAGCGACATACTTCTCCGTGGCCCTGGCGAGATTATCTTCGTCCCTGACCCCAACAATATCGTCAGGGCTGGAGTACCCCTGGTGTAATCTCGGACGCATACACAGAAGAGTTTCCTACTTGTGCTGGATGCAAAGACAACAGAGGGAGAGCATGGGTTGCGCTGTATGCTTGGAACCCAGGGAGCTCACCAATTTGCAAGTCAATTGGGGTTCCAGGGATGGATGTCCAAGGGCAGAAGTTGGACCAAAGTTGGCAGGTACGCTCCGGTGTTGTAAGATAACTGTTTACATAGGATGTACCTACTCCAGATCAACGCACTACATATGTGTGTTTCATTAATAATCACTCCTGCGTCCTATTAATAGATACGTAACTGAGTTACAGTAGCTGATACCGACCCTCAAACACTCATTACGCGTTGCAGCGACACAGGCGACCCTGTCCATCCACACAGCAGCTGGAGTCAATGAAGGGAGGATTCAATAGTTTTGCATTTTGTTGTGAGACTAGGGAACAAAGACTCAGGCTTCTCAGAGTAGAAGACTGACATTCAAACTAACCTAGGGAACAAAGACTACATGTAGTTAATATCACGAAACTAGTGAAAGTAACCAGAAACCTTACCTCAGGCTTCTCAGAGTAGAAGACTGAGGTGAGGTGGAAAAAAGATTCTACCTATAAGTCGGAGTTCAGATTAAGTAAGACATTACCGTTGTAAGCTGTACAAAGTGAGAAAACTAGAGGGAAAACTCATATGTAACAATACACCCACTCAACGGTAGGTGTCTTAATAAGTGATACCTAAGAGGCCAGAGAAACAAAGGTGCTTGTCTCGTGACAAACCTTTTGTTAGTAATGAAGCTATGAGTCTACAGTAGGTCAGTACGAAGTAGGTAACGATCGGAATATAAGTATGCTCACCTCAGGACGAATGGAAGTCACTGAGGTGAAAGAAACGAGAGCGGAAAATTTCTACAACCATGATTATGTAATATGGTAAACTCCGGAGGTATAAAAAAAAATTCCGGGACATGTCAACGACAGTAAAGCGAATTTCCGAGGTAGTCCGAAGGCAGGAATAAATCCCGAAAGTCCATGCGTCCAACAGTTAGGACATCCGCTGCCTGCTCATTTGTAGATATATACATCACCGAGATATCCCCTGACTCGACCTTTTCACAAACGAAGTGGTGATGAATGGCAATGTGCTTCATGCGGTCATGGAACATCGCATTTTTGGCTAATGAGATGGCGGATTGATTGTCAATGTGGAGGGGGGTTGGATTTGCTTGTGCGATGTAGGCGCGGCGAAGCCCCTACCAAGAGATTAGAGGGAGATTGAGGGTACGAGGGGAGTTCGAAGATTTGGAGAAGTAGACGTGAGGTCTCGAGAGGTAGTGGGTGAGCTCGAGGGGTCTCTAGCAGATCGGGGGAAGGTGGTCGAGACTGGAAATGAGGGGATCGAGAGATGTGGGGAGGGATTCGAGGTTGCGAGGGTGTGTTTGGGACTTAGGAGCAGGAGAGGGAGTCGCGGGAGATGCCGGCGCTGACTAAGCCCGTGCAGACAGTCGGGCGGGCGCGGAACATGGAAAGCATTCCACTTTTACCATCCATCTTGTGCATCACTGTAAAAGACTCGAACAGGAGTTCTGATCGTCTTGTTATATCTCTGCTCACTCGAGAGGAGTTGTTCGCAGTGCCAGTACTAAGTCCTAGAGGCCCCTTTAGGGACGAAAGCTTTGCTCGCACTTCCTTCCCTCGAACTGCCCTCGTTCGGGGTGTCTAACAATTACATCTCTACAGCGATAGGATCTATTTCTCCGAGTAGCGTGTGGATCCAAACAGCTTCCTTCGTGGCTGCTGTGGCAGCCATATACTCTGCTTCTGTAGTTGACAGGGCCACCGAGGATTGTTTCTTCGATGACCAGCTCACTGCGCCACCACATAAGGTGAAAGCATAGCCAGTTATCGATCTTCGATCATTGACATCGGCTGCCCAATCGGCATCTACGTAGCAGACTGGGGTTGTCTCGGAGGAGACAGTATAGCATAGACATGAGTCTGTCGTCCCACAAAGGTAACGATAGACTCGTTTGAGTGCCACCAAGTGGCGCTCTCCTGGATTCACTGCATGCCTACTTAGCATGCCCACTGCAAATGCGAGGTCTGGACAAGTGGCTAGCATGGCATACATTAGTGCTCCTAAAGCGCTCTGGTACTGTGAAGCATCAACCTCGGGCTGGTCGAGCTTCAGTAATTTTAAGTTCGACTCGATTGGCATGCCAACGCTTCGACCATCCTGCATGCCAGCTTGCTGTAGTATACCTTTGATGGACCGTTTCTGCAAGAGCTTAATCGTACCCTCGTGGCGGTCACGAATGATCTCCATTCCTAAAATCCAGTGTGCTTCGCCCAGATCCGAGAGGTCGTACTCCTTTGACAGTTGGAGTTTGAGGCGATCGATGGCAGCACGGTCCTTCGAAAAGATGAGTTTATCGTCGACATACACTGCCACGATGATTAGGATACCCCCTTCGAACTTATAGAAGAGGCTGTGATCTGCATTGCTTCGTGTGAAGCCAAGTCCCTTGAAGACTTCTCGCAGTCGTGCATACCATGCCTTAGAGGCTTGCTTGAGTCCATAGAGGGCTCGATAGAGGCACCACACCGAGTCTGAAGTACGAAAACCGGGGGGGGGATGTAGGTATATCTCTTCATCGAGTGTCCCATTCAAGAACGCGGACTTCACATTCATCTGGTGGATTTCGAAATCATATTTAGCAGCGAGTGCAAGGAGGACTCTGATAGTAGCAAACTTAGCAATGGGGGCAAACGTGTCCGTGTAGTCGACCCCTTGGACTTGCGTGTACCCCTTCGCAACGAGTTGTGCTTTGTATTTGTCAATTTCGCCTGTAGGTCCTCGCTTTATCTTGAAGACCCATTTCGAATCAACCACTTTGCGTCCAGGTATGTGCTCTACTTCCTCATACAGGCCAAGCTGCTGAAAGGTCTGTAGCTCTAGTGTCATAGCGTCAGTACCATCGGTCAGCATCTGGGCGATTCATTGCATCCTCGAAGCTGGTGGGCTTGTCCTCGCAGGCTATGCTCGCTTGGTAAGCAGTGCGTAGCTGTGGAGTCACATCACTGTCACTCTGTGACGGCCTCACTTCAGCCGCATGCCCGCTCTCGCTATCTCCCTCAATGCTCTGCCTATGCTCTCCTCCCTTTTCCTCGGTGCTAGCATTCTGCAAGGTGCTTTTCTGGTAAGCGTTGATGAAGAATCTCGGGTCGTCGTCTCTGATTGGTTGGTGCTTAGCTCTCGAGGATCTTCGAACATTTCCAGGTGGAATGGGGTGCGGGTAGGGTGATGGCAGTCTGAATTGAGGTGCTGGGCGTCTCGCAATGGGTCGGGGGCCCGTTTGGCCTGTCTGTGGGTGTGTAGCCACCAATTTTTGCACTGGATGCGAGGCATTTGACTCGTTATCAGCAGCACTCTCTCTGCTAGGCACTGGTGTCGCCTTTGCTCGATCTGCATCAATTTCCTCTTTGATTTCCTTGTTTCCACTCCCTGGGGGCTCATTTGAGCTTCCTGATTCAGTTTGGGGTATGCTCGTCACTGCTTCATCTTCATATGAACCCTGTGTATCTTCGTGCAAGGTGGGTCCATCCTCCTGCTTCACCAGGCTCCCCCTTCGTCCTAATGCTCCTTCCCCTTTAGCCCTTGAGCCGTTCTCCTCGAAAATGACTCGTTCGAGACCCTCACCCTCAGTTTCATCGAAGACCACATCCCTTGATTCAAATACTCGACCTGTGGCTTGATGCAGGCACAAATATGCCTTACGATTTTCGGCGAATCCGAGGTGAGTACACGTGATCGATTTTGCATCGAGTTTGTGGCGTTTTTCCTTCGGGATGTGGACATGTGCAGTGCACCCGAAGGTTCGAAGGTGGGACACCGAAGGTTTATTTCCGGTGTAGGCTTCGTATGGGGTCAGCTGTCCCTCGAGTGCCCTCGTTGGTAGCCAGTTTACCAGGTGTGTCGCATGCAGTATTGCATCTCCCCAGTACTTATTTGGCAACTTTGTGTCACTAAGCATGGCTCATGCGCACTCGACAAGGGTGCAATTCATTTGTTCGGAGACACCATTCTCCTGGGGCATGTATGCATTCGTTTTTTCATGATGTATCCCCTTAGACCTTAGGTAGTTCTCGAATTCCTGTGAGCAGTATTCACCACCACCATCCGTACGAAAATAATTTGGGTGCTCGCCCGTTTCAGCCTCTGCTCGAGTGAAGTACTCTTTCGTCACAGCCAATGCTTCATCCTTCGACTTCAAGAGCTTGACTACTAGGTGGTGCGACTTCCCATCGATGAACGTTATGAAGTACTGGTGCCCCCCACGAGCTTGAGTTTCCATTGGGCCACAAAGATCTGAATAGGTTCGGTGTAGAAGCCATGGGCTTTCTAGGTTTGACTCAGTGGGTATTGCATTTCGAGATTGCTTCCCTTCGAGACACCCTTTACAAGTTTTGTTGTCGTGACTGTGCGATCCAGTGACTTCCATTCCTACAACCATGTCGTGGTTTAGTAGGCTCAGTATGCTTCTGGTGTTCGCATGTCCGAAACGTCAGTGCCAAGTGGTTAGAGTAGCCTTCGATGTGGGGTTGCGACATGCAAGAGCAGTAAGGGCTTCTGATGTATCGACTTCATTTGGCTGATTTACGATGTAGGCGGAGTGGCTCCCAGATATGACCGATGTCTTCAAGATATACAGGGAGTTTCGTTTGGTAGCGACTGCTACAGCTTCATTCCCGGCCATGACTTGGCAGTTATTTCCCTTGAAAACCACCTGGAGGCCCTTCGTTGCTAGGGAAGGTACCGATACAAGGTTTGCATCCAGGTCCGGGACATGGTAGACGTCACGTAGCATCGTAGCACTTCCTCCATCACAGGTGCCACTCATGTCAAGTTCCACTTGACCTTTACCAATTGCCATGATTGATCTTCCGTCCCCAATAACTACGGGTTCAGACGGTTCCAAGATCCAGTATGTGGCGAACCACTCTCTATGGCAACACATGTGCGCAGAGGCACCGGAGTCGACAATCCATTCCTGTGAGGATACCTTCAGGTTTGCACGTGCCATGAAGAGGCATAAGTCTGAGTCCTTAGCCACTTGTGCAACCTTTGCTGATAGATCAGCTTTCTCCGTCTTCTCCTTCTTGTCCTTGTCTGGGTCACCAGAAGGTTTACTGTCCTCGTTCTTTCTCTGTGGGCACTTGTCTCTCGTGTGTCCAGTTTCCTTGCATCCGTAGCAAGTGATTTTAGACTTCCCTTTTCCCTTCCCCTGCTTCTTCTTGTTATGTCCATTATTAGGTTTCTTCGACACGAGTGCAGAGTGTGACTGCGATCCCTGGCGAGTCCATTCCTTGATTAGAACTTGGGATATTACGGAGTTGACCGTTAACTTGTCATTGGTCGACATGAGGATTGTGCGAAGAGTGGAGTATGACTGGGGTAAGGAGATTACCATCACTATTGCAACCAAGGACTCGTCGAGAGACTGTCTGAGTGAGCTCAAGATTAATGATTTTTGTTGCATAGCATTTAGTTGGGGTTCCATGGGACTGTCGTCGACCAAGGTGCCACGGAAGAGTTCTCTGATGAGGTAGGCAATGGTCTGTTTTCCCTTTCCTTTGTAGCACTCGCTGAGCTTCTTCCAGGATTCTGCTGCTGACCTTGCATACATGACTCCGCTCAGAGGCTCGTCCTTGAGAGTAAGAGTGATCTGGGCACATGCTTCTCTGTCCTTGATGGACCATTCGGCATGCTCGTCTGGGTGAGTGGCTGCATTTGGGGCAGTCTTATCTGTGCCGCCAACGACCTCCCAGAGCCCTCGAATTTCTAGGACCTTTTGGACATGATACTTCCACATTTGATAGTTCGATCCATCGTCTGCGAGTGAGGGGATGTCATAAAGTCGACTAGAGGGTGCAACAATTTTTCCAGAGGATGAAAGTGACGTGGCAGTCACAGTCAAAGGACCAGCAGCTCAAGGTGCTGTAGAAGCAGAAGGTGGGTTCAACATTATGGAATTTGCTGGTAGAGTTTTGGGATGTCTCGAGACTAAAGTTTCACTGTGGTTAGAGCTGCTCGGGGCTCATAACCTTTTGTTGTGAGACTAGGGAACAAAGACTCAGGCTTCTCAGAGTAGAAGACTGACATTCAAACTAACCTAGGGAACAAAGACTACATGTAGTTAATATCACGAAACTAGTGAAAGTAACCAGAAACCTTACCTCAGGCTTCTCAGAGTAGAAGACTGAGGTGAGGTGGAAAAAAGATTCTACCTATAAGTCGGAGTTCAGATTAAGTAAGACATTACCATTGTAAGCTGTACAAAGTGAGAAAACTAGAGGGAAAACTCATATGTAACAATATTGCGGTCCCAGTAAGACCTATTCACACACTCCAGCGAGGATGATGTTGCTCAGGCGTGGAACCAGAAACGCAAAAGTGGCTGATGTCACTTGGGGCAAGTATCTGTGAATTACCATGCGACCAGGTGGATGGTGTCCTCTCTGTTGTGTGCCATTCTGTGAGCTGGTTGGGTTGATGTCGTGGTAAGGCGATATGATGGGTGATGAGATCACTGAGTGACGATGTCTGACGTGTCGTTCAGTGCCATACTTAGTGTTGTGCTGGGCCTGGCCTCAAGCCCTGAGCCGAGCTGGGCCGGGCCCTTCTAGGCCGAGCCGAGCCGAGCCATGGAGACGGCCTGTGGGGGCTCAAGGCCCGGCCTGACCTTTTGGAAAGCCCTGAGCCCCGGCTTGAGGCCGCGGCTTTGTGGCTGTGCTACCTGGCAATCACCGGGTAACTATACAGTGGAGCGTTGGGGGTGGGAACTTACGGTATTGCTTATTTCAATCACCCGACTCGGTGGCAGTTGTCAAATGGTTGACGTTACTGCTACCGACACCGAACAGCCATGCCGACGACGTGTCCCTGCGCCCTCAGCACGGATCACGTGTACCGACAATGCTGCCGAGCTAGAACTGACATCACACAGAAAAGCTCAATTTCAGTCAGCTGCACATGCAACGCATGATACTGTTACAAAACGCAAGGCTGACACTGACGTCGACATAGAAACTACAGATGCAGAGGTCCCAGTGAAGAAAAAAAGGCTTACTAAAGGTATGACAGCTTAGTTGCCTATCTGATCTGATCTATTAATTTAAATAAAAAACCTTTTGCCGTTACCTATCAGGGAAAAAACCTGCCAGTTGGGTGCGTTCGGATAATTTAATCTCATCAACACCACCACCACAAAGCGACGTCGACGAGCCACAGCGCACTTTGTACAGGCCCACCGAAACTGGGGCTGACAGACTCCTCAAGGACATCGACCTCGTCGATGTGGACGAACCTATCAGAAGGCCACGTACTGCATGCACCCAGGATATCGAAGCATTTTTCTCCCAGCCCTACGAAAAAATGAGGAAAGATCTGAGGGACTGTAAGGGGTGCTCGTAAGTCTTTACCATATCCCTCAACCAGTAGGCATCCGCTTACAGAGACTCACAGTAAGTCACATAAAGAACCTGTTTCCATTGTAAACGAGGTGTCAACATTGTGACGACACCTACAATCCCGTCATCGGGTAACGTGTCATGCCGTCTGTAATTTTCATTATTCTGACTGATAAATACCAGGGCGAGTATCTCAAGTGGTCGGCAGAAAATGGATTCATGTCGATGTTACCGAATGATGCGAAACGGCGACGCAAAAATACGATCTCAAGCACGCAGTCGGCCCTTGGTAGGCAATCGAGTTTGGAAGGGCACCTGGTAGAAAGGGGTCCGATTGTGCAGTACTCGGAGTCCGTCTTTCACGAAGCCACTATCTTGTGGTTGATTGAGACGGATCAGGTGAGTTTCCCAATCTCCATATTTGATGGGTTGCTAGTTCTGACTGATACGAACGCTACTAGCCCATCCGAGCCCCCCAACATCCAGCATTTACCAAGATGATCGAAATTGCTTCCCACACGAAGAATGGCGTCAAGATCCCAAGTCGTTGACAGACATGCCAGGCAATTATTGACATTTTTAAAACCAGACTTTTAGATCTTTGCAAGCAATTCTCAGTGAGTACACTGTTGATATAAATGCCTGAATTTCATCTAATACGTTACTACAGAGTGATGTTGTCTCAGGGAGAATTAATTTGACATGTGACGCTTGGCAGGCTTCAAACGTCGATGGCTACTTCGCAGTCACTGCATCTTGGATCGAAGAAAAAACCCCCAGCGTGTGGAACATTGAGACATCGCTTATAGGGTTTGTGCGACTCAACAACGCTCACAATGGCACCCGTCTAGGTCACACTGCAAGCATTTCACAATTTTTCTTCAGAAAACATGCTAAAAAAATTGAAGAAAATGATACTCTTTTTTCACAGGTGTTTTCAAAGAGAAAAGGCAAAAATAATAATTTCTTTTCTTTGCATGACTTGCCACAAAACATTGATTGAGGGTAATACCCATTAGTGCAGAAGCTAATCAGTACCATCAATTCATGTTTGTCCACAAAAAAGACAAAGAAAACAAAATATTGTATTTGCATTTTTTCTGTGAACACAGCCCAAATAAAAGAGTATCTCTTTTTTCAATTTTTTCAAGATATTTTGGCATGAAAAATTGTGAAATGCTTGCAGTGTCAAGCACTCTACAAAGTTGTCAAGCGTGTTGGTGCAACACACAAGGTCAGCTTCATTACTAGCGACAATGCCAAGAACAATGATACGATGATGGACGAGTTTGCGACGCATATCATGGCTGACTCGGGCCTGGTGTTTGATGCAAAAAAGCGACGTTTGCAGTGAGCGTAGCCTTATACTAACCCATGTGAAGCCTCACGTGTCTTAGGTGCATGGCCCATATCATAAACCTAGCAACTCAAGTGTTCCTTTCGGCTCACAGCAAGTCTAAACACTACGATGCAGCTACTCCCGACATGGATTCCACTGACCTGATCGCTGTACGACATGGACTCGAACAAGACGAGATTGGCCTTGTGCGTGCAATAGCAGTTAAGGTAAGCCTTTAGTATAGACCAAGGTTACTTAACTTACAGCTGCAGGAACGCTCTTCTGTGAAGCGGAAGGAGTTATTTCAGCGTATCCAGACTCGCACAGACGATGGCCATGTTCCACGTGCACAACCCCTACAACTTCTCCTCGACATGAAGACTAGGTGGTCGTCGACCTTTTTGATGCTTCGTCGCGCACTAGATTTGAAGGAGGTAAGTCTCTGCCCGTCTAATGCTCAATTAGCGTCTACTCACCAGCACCAAATGTACAGGAAGTAAACTATTTCGTTCGGTCGCTTGGCCTCGAAGAACGTGATGGAGAGAAACAGCACAAATTAATGGACCTTGAGTTGACAGAGGCTGAATGGGAGCGCGTACGGCTTCTTTTGTCGCTTTTGGCGGTGAGTTCGAGCCTAGTTCGATTATGGTTCACTCACCTCCATGTGTACAGCAAGCTGAGAAGGCGCAGCAAGCTTTCTCAACTGAACAGGGTCCGACGATGCACACCGTCCTGCTGGCACTAGAGGCACTCTTCAAGGCTTGGTCGTCACGGAAGGAATCGGCCAAATATGCCGACTTCACGGAGGCGCTGGAGGCTGGGCTAAGCAAGATAACTGAATACTATGAATGAACATCTATGTCTAATGCGCACATCATTGCGATGAGTAAGTATGTTTACTCCCTTCTGATGTTACTGATTCTCTTTTGGCAGTACTTGACCCCGCACAAAAGCTGAGCTACATCCGTATGTATTGGGGGGAGGATTTACTTTCCGAGGTGGTCCAACATGCCGAGGTCATTGTATGTTTCTTTTTCCTTATTGAACTAATCACGTCCTGACATCAACAGTATGAGGAACGCTATAACGTCATCTATGGGTCTGACGCACAGTCGTCGAAGACTGTACTCCCTAGCCAACCCATCACCTTGCGCAATGACAAGTTGAATTCGCTGCTTGGCGAACTTTCTGACGATGATACTGAGGACAACTCTTTACACCGTGAAACTTGCCATCACGGTGATCCCTCTAAGCCATGGCTTCGTGGATTCCATGAATACCTCAACACACGTGAGCATGTCAGAAATGTTTCTATTGTGGAGTGGTGGGGTCTGAATGCTCGACGATATCCTGTCTGGGGGTCCCTGGCTCGCGACTACCTTCCAATCATGGCAACATCCGTATCTAGCGAGAGTGCTTTCTCATCTGCGGGTATCACCATCAGTAAGCGGCGAAACCGTCTCAAAGCCAACATCGTTGAGGCCTTGCAATGTATGAAATCCCTCTCGAAGAAACATCTACTCTTCCCCGACAATCCCTCTGTAATTTCCGAAGCGCGCATGATGGAGTCATGTCCCCCTATCCCTACCGTAAGTTCTCAAGAGGATTGGGACAACCTTACTGAAGATCTAGCCAATGACGAGGATCAGGAGGAATCCGATGAGGACGTTGATGCTTTTGTGCCGTTCTATAACATGTAAACGATGTCTAGTCTGTCCGCGCTTGTTCATAGCTATTGTAGCTACAATCAAATATCCTTTACCACAGTTTTCTTTGTTCAGGCCGCAGCCTCAGGCTGGGCTGAGCCCTCAGATAGGGCCTGGCCCAGCCCATGGCTCGGCTTCGAATATCTCAGGCTGTGAGCCCTCTAAAGCCGGGCCCAAGCCACGGCTTTCGAGCCGGGCTGGGCCTGGGCAACACTAGCCATACTAGTACAGGGGGCGCTGCATGGCCATGCATAAACTGGTTTGGTGCTGTTGGGAGATGAACTCAAATTTCCAGGCAGAAAATTTTACTAGTTAGTCAGTGGTCTTGACCCGGAAAAAAAAAAGCAATGAGCATGCCATCTAAAGATCTTCCTTGGACCACAGCAAGTACAGCATCTCATCAGTATTTGTTAGGATTGGGCCATTGCTATGGGCTCTGGAACTCATCGGATACTAACACCATACAAAGAGGTCCGCGACACACGGAAGCTATGTTCATATTTAGATGATGGATGACGATAGGTGGGTGCACAGGTTCCGGGGGACGGCCTCCCTTGACCATCGGTGATTGCGCAGGGTCATGCATCAAGCAGAGTAGACTCTACCAAGTCTGCAGCTTCCAAGTGGGCATCCATGATACTCGGTGGATCCAAAGTGGGGGTCTCCCAAAAAACATCAGTGAAGTGGCTAGTTGGTACCCGACGGTTCTTGGCAGTCCGGACTGGTCCTGATGAATGTCATGCCGATGGTACCAGTTGGGCTTTGCCTGGGAGAAGCAGGAAGTAGTTTCAGGGAACAAATAACAAGAGTAACATATTAGCTGGTTAGCATGTGTACATGACTGCATGAAGAAGAACGGTGTCATGACAGGTGAATAGGTGTTGAATGGGCGATTGAGGGTAATTACATAGTGATACGCCATATCATCTTTTCGCCTAACTGGTCTGCCCTCTTGCACGTACGGACTTTCTGTTTCTTTTTATCTTTCTCTTGTACTTGAGACGCGTCTTTCGATGCTTACTCAATTATGTTTCCCTTTATAGACTCTTACTATACGCCATCTCTTATATGGCCTTACCTTCCCTCGATCAGCCTTCTCCGATCGACACGACTCAACGCTTCCTATTTCATATTTCCCCACATCGAGTCACTTTCCTCTTTTGGACTACAGTGGGATACGCGCGACGCGTTCTTCACACGAACGTGTAGTTATATCCCCTTTCTCGGACTCGTCTCCCTTCCTAGGGAACACCCTATGCCCATGTACTCAACTCGAGTCATCTTTCCTCATTTGGAGCGTGTTGCGACGTGTCTTCAACGCATATACGCAAACATGTCCAAATGCTCTCGAGTAGTATAAGTACCCGTAAGGACATGGATGTATTCCTTAGCTTTTAGCTACCTTGCAACCAGGCTAGCTTCTCTCTGACAAACACTACCTCAGAACTGCTCACTTGGCCATAGGAGGGGTAAAACTATTAAGCCCTCTAGGTCAACCCAGGATTATCGCAAGAGTGACGACACATTAACTTGCCTCGTCGCCAACACTAGTTGACTCGGCTGGTGAGATATCCTGTGTGTAACAAAAGCTAAAAGCTAGTCTAGCAACTTTAACACAACTCTCGAGAACTTCGAAGATTCCTTCGAAGTCTTCCTAGGTCGACAATCGTCCCTAGCGAAGTCTCGAGTTCTCAACCCTGAAGAAGTAGATCGATCGACTACTCCTTCACCTTCTATGAGGAACATCCTTGCGGCGGTCCTGCTGGCCCTCTAGAAGACCCCAACCCCGGACACTCGGAACAACTGTGGGAATTACCCCAGCCATTGTCCACCATACCCCAATCCAACATCTATCCCTTCCGTTGTCAACGTGTCTTCGCACTTAGGCAACAACCCTCCCGATCCTCAGAGACCACCCTCTGCTACAGGATCGACCACTTCTAAATTCCGACCCCTGGTTCCCAAGAAGAAGGAACAAAAGCAGAAGGAGAAACCCTCCGGAACGTCTGCTTTACCCCTTTGAAGAGAACCTTCCACCTCTTCAACTCGATATCACCCTTATGCCGTCGAGGCGTCTCCTACTTCCCCAAAACCATCCTCACCGGTAGCGGAAGCCGTAGCTCTTACAAGAAAGGCTAGCGGCGCTACTCAACGAGGCACCCCTTCATTCCTTGAGAATCCTTACGGAGTCTTCACGACTGCCTTAGGATTAGGAACACAAGAACCACCGACCGCTCCTGAAAAGGAAGAAGACTCTTCTTCGCTTGGAGCCGACTTTCTGGATTCTCATCAAGAAATCCACCCCGCATATCAAGATATCGACATGGGAGAACCATTTGCCGGACAGACAGATGTACCCGTCACCGAGCTGGTGGACTGGTACCGAGGTCAGTTCAAAAGCAAAGTGGACTTTTCTGTCCCGTCGAAACCCAAAGACCCTGGAGGCCCTGGAGGAGGTTCCGAGGAGAAAGGACAGGAACGCGACTCTTACTCTGGGGCAGGACAAAAAGAATTGAACCTGAATCGACCACGAGAGTATGATGGAAATCATGCTACCTACGATGCGTGGTTAACTTCCATCAAAACCTATCTGGGTATCAACTCTCATGTGTACTGAACTGCAGAGCAGAAAATTGGCTTTACCTTGTCGTTCATGACAAAGGGTTCTGCCCAAGCCTGGGCCGAAAACTATGCCAAGAAAAACCTCATGCTCGATGCAATTTGGATCACCGATTCATGGTCACAATTCCTTTCAAAACTCGACCTTATGTTCAAGGTTGGGGATGTCTTGCAGATGGCCCTACTCAAACTCTCTTCGATTCAACAAGGGTCACGAACCCTCGAAGAGTACATCACGGACTTCCTCAATGCTTCGAACAAGGCTAAGTTGTCGGAGACGAGCCCAGAGGCCAGAGTCTTCTTCGGAAGAGGCCTCAAACCTGAGCTGAATGAGTGGATCCTTAAAACCAACTCCTGCCCGACAACACTGGCAGAATGGATTGCAGCTGCGTCAGCCGCTCAAACCGCTCTCTCACAACTTCGCCTCTTTACGGGTCAACAAACAAAAGAAGACCAATGCATCCTGGGACAAAACATTACGAAGTCTCATTTCAACCATGCACCTAATCGAGATCCTTATGCAATGGACATCAATCGCCGTCAAAACTCTGGTGGACCCCCAAAGAAGTCCTGGAACCAGAAAGGCAATCAACAATCACGGATCAGAGAGATTACGTGTTGGGGATGCAACGAAGTTGGTCACCCAAAGTCCGAATGTCCAAAAGAGGGACATTCTCCAAATCGAGAAGATCGGCGGAAGAAGATCCACCAGCTACTTCAAGAACTTCAAGAAGAAGAAGAAGCCGAGACTATTGCCGTCAAGACGACTGAGCACATAGTTTCGCATAATGATCCTCGTGCCGAAGAGGATTTTTAAACAGCTCTCCCATAGCTGTGCAGGGCAGAGCTAAGAACTTTCAAATCTCGTCTGCAGGAAGGACATGGACTAATAGGACTACTTCTGTAGCCAGTACGGACTTTGAGCAATCGAAAGAAGTTTTGACTACCTCACTGTTCGGGACCATGTTCCTGGTTGACTGAGAAGACGCAGAAATCAAGGCGGTGATCGACAGCGGCACTGAAGTCAACATCATTCACCCCTGTATCGTGGAACGATACAAACTCAAAAGAACTCAGGTCAAACATCCTTGGACGGCGAGAAGTTTCGAAGGACCGAGCTGACAGAAAATCACCCATATTTGCATTTTCAATGCAAGGGTTTTCCACAAGCTCGTCAAAATCTACGCCTAAATGGAACTCAAATCTCGCGAAGACGTCCTGTTAGGGATGCCTTTCCTAACCAAGTACAACCCTATCTTTGATTGGAAGAAGAGAAAGATGATTGGGTTCGGAGACCCCTGTCTCGCCCAACTCTCCCTATCATCTGATGAAGAAGACTATGACGACGAAGACTTTGTTACACTCCGGAAAACTTCGATTTCAACTCAACTTGAAGCCGCTCTCCAGAAAGAGGAGGTTGCACTTCCGCCGTGCTACAAGAAATTCGCAAAGGTCTTTTCCGAAGACGATACTCCTCTTCCACCTCGAAGACCATACTTGGATCACGAGATCCACCTCGCCAACGACTTCAAACCGAAGAAGGCACCAATATATCCTCTCTCTCGAGAAGAGTTACAGTCTCTCGACGAGTTCTTGGAGGAGAACTTAAACGCTGGGAAGATACGCAAGTCCAAGTCTCCCCAGGCGTCCCCGGTGTTCTTCGTAGGAAAGAAAGACGGCAAAAAGCGGTTAGTGCAAGACTACCGCGAACTCAATAAATATACCATGAAGGATTCCTATCCTTTACCGGACGTCAAATCCCTTCTCGACCAGCTGGCCAAGTCAACATATTTCGCAAAATTCGATATTCGCTGGGGATTCACCAACATCCGGGTAAAGGAAGGAGACGAATGGAAAGGAGCATTCATCACTCCCCGTGGGCTCTTTGAGCCAACAGTCATGTTCTTCGGGCAATGTAACTCCCCTCCCACCTTCCAGAGGTATATGGAGACGGTCTTTGCCGACATGATGTTCTCAAAGAAACTCGTCATCTTTATGGATGACATCACGATACACGCAAAAACGAAGGACGAGCTCTATTGGAGAATCGAGGAGTTCCTGACGATCGCCCTCAAGGAGGAACTAAGATTGAAGATCTCGAAATGTACCTTCGAGACAACCGAAGTCGAATTCCTGGGCTTCCTTATTTGACAGGGACAAATCAAACCTTCAGAGACGAAGTTGGCAGCCATTCAGGAATGGAAAGCCCCTAACAATCTACACGAACTACGCCAGTTCTTAGGGTTCTGCAACTTCTACCGACAGTTCATCCCCTCTTTCTCGCAAATTGCTCGCCCCCTTCACCACCTATCAAAAAAGAACGTCCCATTCAAGTGGGACATGGAGCAAGCCGACGCTTTTTGTCAGCTTAAACAAGCGCTGTGCTCCCAGCCCATCCTCCGACTCCCTGACTTCTCGAAGCCATTCACCCTCTTTACCGATGGCTTGGCTGTGGGAACTGGAGCTGTCCTCTGCCAACAATTTGAGGACGGAGAGCTCCATCCCTGTGCCTATCTCTCCAAGTCACTTGTCGGAGCCGAACAAAATTACCAGGTGTATGACCTGGAACTCTTGGCCATCGTTAGGGCCTTCAAGGAGTGGAGACATTACTTAGTCTCCCCAGTTGCCCCTACAACGGTGTACACCGATCATCAAAATCTCACGTATTATCGGTCACCACAGCAACTATCCCGAAGGCAGACTCGATGGGCCGCTTTCCTTCAAGATTTTCCTATTCAGCTCGTGCACAAGCCGGGAAAGCTAATGACTATTCCCGACTCCCTTTCCCGCCGCCCCGACTATTCCACCAACCCTTCCCCAACGACTACAGTACTCCCTGCTTCGTTGTGGCTCGAGGGGGGGGTGAAACTCCCATTTTCTGCAGAAAAGTCCCCTTCTACTCTCCCTTCCCCTCCAAAACCGACTCTACCTGCGCCAAAGCTGAAGGAAAAAGGAAAGAAAAGAGAAGCCCCACTTACACCTGCCAAAACCCAGGCTCAGAAGAAGAGCCAAACCCCTTCATCGTCGCCTCCCTCCACCCAAACGTCCACCCTCGTCAACAAGTCTTCCAATAACGTCCGACGATTGGACAGAGGAGTATTCGCTGTATCTAGCGAACTCTTCAGTAAAATCAAGGAGTCGACGCCAAAGGATGACACCCTTACAAAGCAAGACGCTATACACAAGGAGGACGATCAAACCAAGCGACACGACGGTCGACTCTACGTTCCTCCTTCCCTCCGATGCGAGTACCTCCGGGATAATCATGATCTAGCGGCTGCTGGACACCCTGGAGTGAAAGCAATGATGTGGAAAATGAGAAATGAAGTATGGTGGCCTGGAATGTGGAAGCAGGTAAAAGAGTACATGAAGGGATGCCCCGGCTGTCAAGCCAATAAGGTCATCACTCACCCTCTCACGCCTCCAGTTATGCCAAACGACGTGGCAAGGAACCCCTTCCCATTCAAACAGATCTCCATGGACTTCGTCACCGATCTTCCGGAGTCAGAAGGATACGACTCCATCCTTACTGTCGTGGATCAGGGACTAACGAAAGGAGTAGTCCTGATCCCCTGCAAGAAGACATGCGACTCCGTCGCCCTGGCCGACCTCTTCCTCCAATATGTGTACCCTCGATATGGCATTCCAGATGCCGTGATATCGGATAGGGGACCACAATTCGCTTCGGCTTTCACCACCAAACTCTATGAGGCGTTAGGTGTACAACAAAAACTCTCTACGGCCTACCACCCTCAAACCAATGGCAAAAGTGAACGCGTTAATCAAGAGGTCGAGACCTACCTTCGGATGTACTGCAACGCCAAACCCGACGAATGGGCTCGGTACTTACCTCAAGCTGAGTTTGCGCACAATTCCAGGGTTCATTCTGTACATCAGCAAACCCCTTATTCGCTGATCTATGGCTATGACCCAGCGCCCTACCCGTCCACGTCAAAGTCGTCTGATGCGCCAACAGTCGATGATCGAATGCAACAACTCGCCGCGAATAGGGATTCAGCAATTCTCTCTCACAAGGCTGCGCAACAAGTCATGCGAGATAGAAGCAAAGGAACCTACACCGCCCCGAAAGAAGGACAGCTGGTTTGGTTGGACGCAGCTACCCTCAAAAGGGACGTTCCGAGCACCAAGCTGGCACCCCGACACGTTGGCCCCTTTGAGATTACCAAAGTAATCTCACCCATGGCAGTTTGGCTCAAACTTCCCGAAACGTGGAAAATACATCCGGTATTTCACACGTCACGGATTTACCCATTCGAAGAAAACGACGAATATGGAAGAGCCGATACGCCACCACTCCCAGATCTCATAGATGACTTACCCAAATGGGAAGTCAAGAACGTCCTCAAACACCGAGTTGTCAGTTCCCGAAGGAAAACAAAGAGACACGTAAAAGGACGCGTCTCTACGCCCTCGACGAGTGCCAAACAACAAACTTTCCAATACCTGGTCAAATGGACTGGATACGGGCATTCATCCAACACCTGGGAACCCCCAGAAAACCTATATAATGCCCTTGATATCCTCCATTCCTACCAGAAACGGCACCGTCTACTGCTTTCAAATGTCTCCCCTTCATGAACACAACTCTGAACACTACTCCTTCGATGACGGCTCCCTACTCCCGTCATGCGATGAACCCGTCTCCTTTTCCGACGACTATGACTTCAATGATTCACCATCCCAAACCCCTCTACCGTCCTTGTCCTCCGACTCAACGGACCCAGTGCTCAGGGGTCTTCAGGAATACTGGTCGTGGGTCGCCTCCGGTAGCCCAGGACCCGTTTCGAACCCCCACTCCTCTTTCTCGGTCCGTTCGCTCGCCAACACCAAGGCGAGGCGAAAGACCCGAGTCCTTAAAACCTCCCCCTACCCCTCTCCACTTCTACTCCCATGCAAGACCCCCACTCTCGGAGCCTATCGAAGCTGCAACTCCCCTGCTGACTCCTCCCCAATCTCCCAAACCCCTGATCCAGAGACAACCTCTCCCGACTCGACCTCTAACCCACCCGCTGCAACCGTCGCCCCAAAACTCACCAAGCGACAGACAGCAAACGAGGTCGACTCCCCCAGTGAGGCCAAGACAAGCTTGGTACCCACGCCAGAACAGCTCCTCCATGTTCTGCGGGTGCTCGAAAACTTCGAGCACTGGGACTCACTTGGCTGGCGAGCAGGCGAACATCATGAACGCCTACGGATGTTGTCTCAGATCTACCGAGGTTCAGAATTCATAGCTTCCCATGTCCCCCAAGTCTTTGAGGTCTCCCAAGGTCTCCAGGGAAATGTCGCCCAAAAGGCAGACATGGACCTCTACAACGGTGACCATGTGGACGACATCGCGGACATCCAGAAAGCTACCGTGAACCTCGTCCACACTATGTTTGGAGAAGAAGTCTGGCAGTCCTTTCGAGACTTTCGCCCCTACTCTGCTCAAACCGTTGACCCAGCACTCGCTTTCAACAGCAATAAGTGCAAGGGCCGACAATCTCCTCGAGCTCAATCTCCTTTCCAAGAAAAACAAACGGAAACTCCTATCTTCAGCGGATTACGTCCGCCGTCGTGGACTTTCAGTAGGACAAACAGTCCTCAACCGCGAAGACTGGACGAGAGAAGAGCTCGAGTGGCTGGTGCAGATGGCCTCGAATGGGAATGTTCAAGCTCTGAAACGTCTTCAACCAGCGAGGAGACGATCAAGGTCCCCGATGATTTGGCCGGCTCCCCAAGAGAATGAGGCGTCAAGGTCCTTCTCGACCATACAGCCTCTCTCCTTACCGAACGATCCATTGGGAACCAGGTCAACTATGACGACTGGCGGAATTTCCTTCACTCCGCCTACTTTAATGCAGGAGCTCGCACATTTAACCTTCCCTTCGCAATAAACGCACGCAACCCTTTCCCCGCTCCTCCCACCTCTTCCTTCGTTGTTCTCCCTTATGACGATGACCTCCCCAAGGTCATTTCAGGAAGAAAAGCGCTCGACTGGAGCCACCCCCTTTGGGAAATGCGCTGCTACGATTGCCAAAGGTGCGGACACCTGCTCTGTCGCAATGGCCAAGGTTCCAAGTGGACGATTCCGGGAACCGTACTCCCTCGATTGTACCCTCGCCGAAGACGCCACTCCCCCACGAACCCTTCGGTTAGGCGCGGGGCCCCCCTTTAATTTCCTCCCTTTCGACAATCGTGGTCGAGCTCCCGACCTAAAATCGAGCTCCCCCGGCAACTCTTACCCGTCTCTCCAGTGTTTCGACCTTGAGAGGGGGGTAATGATACGCCATATCATCTTTTCGCCTAACCGGTCTGCCCTCTTGCGCATATGGACTTTCTGTTTCTTTTTATCTTTCTCTTGTACTTGAGACGTGTCTTTCGACACTTACTCAATTATGTTTCCCTTTATAGACTCTTACTATATGCCATCTCTTATATGGCCTTACCTTCCCTCGATCGGCCTTCTCCGATCGACGCGACTCGACGCTTCCTATTTCATATTTCCCTGCATCGAGTCACTTTCCTCTTTTGGACTACAGTGGGATACGCACGACGCGTTCTTCACACGAATGCATAGTTATATCCCCTTTCTCGGACTCGTCTCCCTTCCTAGGGAACACCCTATGCCCATGTACTCAACTCGAGTCATCTTTCCTCATTTGGAGTGTGTCGCGACACGTCTTCAACGCGTATATGCAAACACGTCCAAATGTTCTCGAGTAGTATAAGTACCTGTAAGGACATGGATGTATTCCTTAGCTTTTAGCTACCTTGCAACCAGGCTAGCTTCTCTCTGACAAACACTACCTCAGAACTGCTCGCTTGGCCATAGGAGGGGTAAAACTATTAAGCCCTCTAGGTCAACCCAGGATTATCGCAAGAGCAACGACACATTAACTTGCCTCGTCGCCAACACTAGTCGACTCGGCTGGTGAGATATCCTGCGCATAACACATAGTACACTCACACAGAAGTGAAAATACTAAAACATCCATGGCATCCTAGAAGAAACATGTGGGTGAGGCGGAAGACCACTGGGCAGCGGCGGAGAAGGCATTTGCGGGGGGGAGAAGTCAGGGTCATATTGCTCGCAGAAGGTGTACGTAGATAGTTGCAATGTCATCGGAGTGTTGAACACTCCAATCATTCAAACTCTATCAAGGTTTATATGTACCCCCCAAAAAGGACATACATTCCTGCCCCTTGGGGGGCAAAACGATAGACTTGTTGAACAATGTTGAGTCTGTGATATGAGAGTGACCGTGACTGGTGCTACACCGGTGGCTCGTACTATTCCTCATGAACTCATCTCACAGATGTTGAAAGTGTGACTTGCTTTTCATGCGGCTTCCGGTACGTTTCGAGTCGTTCGACGATTGCCAAGTCCATCGGTATTCTGTCGTAGGTACAGTCATCAGGAAATTCTCACTTTGCTATTTTGTACCTTTTTATGTACTATTGATGACTTATCTAGACTATTTTGTACCGCTTAGTCAAAAGTGCAAAATAGTCACAAATAGTAGGCCTATCTACTTTTTCTGTACTATTTCTGTACTATTTGTTGAATATTTGTTGACATTTCTTGACTGTTTCACTTCTCATTGAGCATGACCAGCTAGTGACTTTTTATGACCTTTTTGACTACTATGTTGTTCTGAAATTTCCCAACCAATTTGACTTAGATTAAGTGAAAAAAAGTAAGGAAAAGTACAAAGAGTAAAAAAAGTCACAGATAGTAGAAAATAGTAATTTGTGAATTTCCTGATGGTGCAGTGGGACTGCAGGCGAGAGCAGTGGTACCTTTACTAACTAATTTCGGCCAGCCTCGCGTATCTGGCCTCGCCTGTAATTTGCTGTAAATGAGCTGGGAAGGATGATGTGTGAATTGGGGTGTAGATACCAGTAGGTGCTAATCATTACCATGTGGGCGTGGGCACGTGCACGGACAATTAAGTAACTCGATCACTAATACGCATGACATGTCAGCGGCAGTATCTGCGATTGAGTGATTGAAAGTCAGCGGAGGTTTTTGGATGGGAAGAAGATTGAAGATGATCCGAGGACACAGAAGGTTGTTGGCTGGGTGGGCATAAGTATAGTAGAAGGAAACTACAAACTTAGCCCTGATGATGGTATCGGACAGCAACGTAAAGCAAGACCCAACAGTGAGCATGCGTCGAGCGACCGACACTCGGAACTTCAATGAGCCGACTTCTAAGTTCTGTAACACGGACCCCTTAGTTCCACATTACTGTCGACTATAGTGCCCGTGTGGAGGCGAAGAGAATTGTCTTCGCATCTATCAGCCGAAAGGGGTTAGCATTCAGTACCGACATCTTGGTTAAGGACAGTCCACCATGGAAAGCTATTTCCTTAGTCATTGAGCTCCCGGAATCAGCTCAGTGGCTGCGCTCACAACGGGTGGCATATTTTGCCCTGGCCTTACCATGCAGTATATGTAATCCTCCCCCCCCCCCCCCCCCCCCCGAATACAGCAAGACCAAAAGGTGGTTCACGTTGGGAAAAAGCTCACATCAGGTACAGCTGAATTGTGTGCCTCTAACGTGGGTTTGGTTTAAATGTGAAGGGTTGGTGAACCTGGCCAATGAACGATATGCTGCCCTTACATAGAAGCCGGTAGATTGTTGGGATAATAGTTCTCTCATTTCAAACACTACGCCGTAGACGGAGAACCACAGACAGAGAAAGGACCGGGACAGTTCACCGTCTTGTCTTGCTCAGATCAGCCCACCCAGCCGTAGTAGTAGTGCACCTCCCCGCTTCAGGATGACACACCTCCACGTTTCGAAGAAGGTCGCAGGCTGAAGATGCGTATTACATGAGCGATGTGGACGCCTCAGCCGCACGGGTAAGTTTTACACATGTGCATAGCCCTTATCCTTATCCAAGATAGTTGCTCCCCGCATACTTGCCAGGTTTCGGTTGTTCACTGGCACATAACGTGTTGAGTTGAACTTAAATATAAAATGCGATCAATCGACAAGGACAACTTTAATTTGAGAAAAGCCAAGTAGCGAACAGCCCACATAGGTGACCATGAGATCTAAGATCTCCTCGTTGAATTGAGAAAACTCGTGACATGCGTTCTTTCCGTGGGCCAAGGATCGATGTCAGGAACACACATTTCCCTGAATAGTTATACTAGTGCATTGTGGAGCGCATGGCTGTACAGACAACGATCTTTGTACTTACTCGCAATCCGACATGTGGCTTGCCTACCTGATCGCCATTGTACCGAACGGTTTCTGCTGAGGGGTTTGCTGTATGACCCGAGGGCACAATGAGTGAAAACGACGAAGCTTCACATTTCGAGGTTAGATTGGTCTTGACACATGCCTGGCATCAGATATGCAGACTCCGTACTGAACGCGCAATACCTGGTGATTTTGCGCACCTTTTTTGCTTGAATTGATATCAGATACCGATCATACCTCGGCGGAGCACACTGCAAGGTAGCTGGAGAGTCGATATGAATGAAGAGAAGGGTGCAGCGCGGAGATATCCTCCACTTTACATCAGGACTCAGAATGGTTCGGGTCATGTGGCTCTTGGGGGCTCTGAAATTTACGCGAGACGATGTGTAAGGATACGAAACCCATAAAACGGTTAGTTCAATTATGCATCGTCCTTGATGATAATGGAGTGCATGACTACCGCGGGTATATATAGGAGGATAATCGTACAGTCAGTATCGAGGTACAGCAGAACAGATCCTCTTCTACCTCACCAAGTTACCACATATGAACACTCACGGTGCGCAAAAAGGCTTCGCGAAATCTAACTAACCGCTGATGATCTTGTATCAGTAAACAACACGACCATACTCCCGGTATGCCCCTGGGAGGCAGGATGCACATTACCCCTCGGGATCACGACAGGCTCTGTCTATGCCCACCTCCGTGCACACGGTTTCATCCGCAAGCATAGTGACCGTACCCGTTGTCCTTGGCCGTTGTGCTCACAGGGAATGCTGTGGGGAAATGTCGCCCGCCATATTTTGGAGCGGCACTTAGGAATGAGAGTCCAATGCATATTTTGCGGACATACATATACGAGGAATGAGGTGCTCCAGGTGCACATGGTCGTCTGCATGGAGGTCAGCCATCTTGCACACCCGATGGAGATACTGGCTTATCGGCACCTTCTACGTAGACTCAGATGAACGCAATATTGAACGAGAGTTATCAAACGTAACTGACCCGGGGGGGGGGTAGAAGCGGATTCGGACGAGAGCGGCGAGCTGTAAGATGAGATCACATCGTGGTAGACTTCGGGTGAATACAAAACATCGTACAGTAAGAGACTGCGCATTCAACGGGGAGGAGACACTTGGTAGGGTGCTTCGATGTCAACTACCTGAACTATGACCTTGGACACGATCCATGAGATACTCAGCATTCACGGATGGCACGCAGGAAGAAATAATAACTTACTTTTGAGTCATCTTGTGTACTCTTGTGTACTTCCTGCAAACTCCAAACCATTGGCAACATACACCCTTATTATCGACCAAGCGCCCATTTCCTTTTGAGGCAGCTTGGACTTCGACATCTCATAAAACCCTGGGCTTGGGCTTTTTCGCGATCTCAGATCGTCCAATTGGGTCTAAAAGGGTTATTCCGTTGAATCTGGATCTTGGGACCCCGCACAGAACTTGCCGCAGGTTTCGTTGGCACGGAAGCTTTTCTCTCGAAATCGGACTCTTTTACTTGCTCAGATCCAGTTATACTGCGTTGGCAGTGTTTGAGCTCCCCTGGCAATGGTGTCAAGGTTAAAATGGTTGGCTAGATTACTCATTCATGTGACCAGACCGATCGATAAAACGACATGCTGCGTATAGTGGGCGAGCTGCAATGTTGTCTGCTGAACAGCTCCTAAGCTGAGCACACATATTGACTTCGAGAGGCGTAGGCGGCACATGGCAGGCAAAATGTAGAGGCTATAACCTCTGAATTTGACGGCCATGAATTCGACTTGTGGGAACAGAATGCGGACATAGGTCATGAAGATGGTTGACCGGTTGAGCTTCGGGACAGGGTCAGCGGCTAAAATGTGGGAAGCTGAACATCAGCGGGATGTGAGCAAGCTACTGAGTCTACAAATGACAACTCTTTCTGGGTCATCAATTATGGTTCTTACGCGCTTCAGGGGTGCCAGTTGCTCCTTGGGTTGCGTTTGGCGCAAAAATGACAATGACATACGCACGCGATATATGGTCCGTAGTCACATAGGGAGAGCTGGAGGTAAGTTAGGGAGGCCGGGTGTGTGGACGGAGGATCAAACTGTTTCCCGGGGATTGCCATATAAGGGAGGGGGCCAGCATCGGAGCCACTATTCGGGACAAGAGTTCACCATCGACTTGCAATAATATGACTGCTGCTCTCCGCGTCGTCGCGCAGACTTCAGCTTGCAACCGAAACAAGTAGAGAATTTGGGAAAGAATGTTGGTATCCCTCAGTCAGCCTGAAAAGATGATTTCTGAAGTGATGTCTGCCAAGCTATACGCTATCGAGTAGTTGGTTCGCAGTGTACGTATTGCAATATTGGATCAACCCGGGGTATAAAAAGCCTTGGCTGCTCGCACCAGGGTTTCTATAGCAGCTACCTGATTTTCTTCTCGCTGTGACTCTCGCAGAGCCTTCCACTGCGATGGCCTATATACATTCCTTCATTTTGCCAACTTTCCGACGCTCCCTTCTCTCTCTCAGTCTGATTTTCGTCCTTATTTCTGCGTTCTCCTGCAGTGGCCATGCGTCTCAGGCTCCGGTTGCAGTCACGGTCCAACAAGGAGGGGTTTCTGGAGTTGTTGTCCAAGACAATTTCCTCGGGATATCCTTCGAACTGTATCCTTTTAATACACTATGTGTGTTCCCTTTTCCTCCATTCCTGTAACTTGACTGAGCCACGTTCAGGGGGTGAATCACCGCAACAGATGCCAACGGCTATGGAAAATTACTTGTCAAATCTGCGTGCCCGGATCGATTCTCCCCTCCGAATCCGCATTGGCGGAAATAGCATGGACAGTGCCGTCTACGTTCCTACTCAAACGGAGATGATTGTCGTCACCGGTGATCCTGCTGCTGACCCGGACGATGTCCCTGTTGACTTTGGGCCCATGCTTTTCGAGGTATTGGATGCCATGGAGGATGTGGTTGGTCAAATGGAATTTATTGTCGGGTTGAGCATGCGGAGCTCCGACGACACAAATGCCATTGAAGTCGCTAGGGACACGGAAAAAATACTCGGATATAGGCTTGATGCGATGTTATTGGGAAATGTAGGTGGTCAAATTGCGTGCTGTGATAGGGTTGTGATGTTTCAAATCTAGGAGCCCGACCTATACGATAGCCACGGAATTCGCCCGGGTTACACCCTGCAGGAATACGTATGTTGCGCCCGTCTTCAGCCATTCAAACGTTGTTACATCCCTATTTCAGATCACAGACATTGGGACGATGCTTCAGGACTTGCGCAATTCACCATATGGTAATCTGACTCCCGGCACTATTGTTGGCGGACCCACCATTTGCTGCGACTGGTGAGAGTATATTTACCAGTCTTCTGGTGAGGCGAGTTTTTTTTAAACAGTATTGTTCAGGACTCTGTCGGATGTCCTCTCTGCAGGGCTTTCAAAATATTCATATAAATACTATACCGTGCAGCATTATGCTCAGAGTATCTGTAGCGGTCCAAATGCAAGCAACGAGAACATAACCTACTTTGTTTCACATGTGAACGGTAAGTTGGCGAATGGTGATCTATGAGGGCGATGTTGATGGCTATATATGACAGTTCCCACGTACACTAACTGGCAAAAGCAGGGAGTGCAGATGGCAAACGATGCAAGCGTTCCGGTTCTTGTAACTGAATACAATACTGTCTCTTGCGGGGGCTCAAATGTCTCGGACACGGTAGGTTTACTTGACACGTATGCATATGTAGAGTTGTCATCTAACATTTTCGGCCCCACCTTGAAACAGTTCGCGGCGACGTTATGGGCCATCGACGCCGGCCTGAACTATGCTTCCTCAGGCATGAGCGGTGCTTACATTCACACGCGCGAGTATGGCATCCTTTATAACCTCTTCGATCCCCCGTCGCCGGAGACGTCGACTGAGCCCAACTGGCGCACAGGCTCACCGTACTACGCGGCACTTTTCCTCTCGGAGACGTTCATCGCGAGTGGAAGTATAGTCGTCGATCTTAACCTCGACAATTCTATATATGACCCTGCAGCTACCGTTGCTGGATATGCGCTTTATGACAGGGCCGGGGTGAAAGCCAAGAGACTCGTTTTCTTCAACTATTATCGAGCCGACGATGCAGGTTCGGAGTCAGCAGCTCGGAACTTTATGCTGGAAGGTGGCTTAGCAACTACTGCTGGGGTACGGGTCCTCGCTGCTCCAAGCATCTACGAAATCACGGACATCAGTTGGGCCGGTCAGACGGTTGGACTGAATGGGGAGCTCGATGGTACTCAGACCACCCAATATTACTACGACTGTGCGATGGGGTGCAATATTACTGTGCCTGGGCCGGGAGCTGCTCTTGTTCTGCTTGACGACGTCCCTGGAGACTCGGAATTCTTTACGGGGAGCTCGACTGTAGCACCCTCAAGCTAGACTCTGACAATGTTGACATCTTTCGCATATTCTTGCTTGCTGCAGGTTTATTGAAATTACATTATAGCGCGTAATCAGCTAGGTGATTGGACTCGAACGTTGGCGATAATTTTGGGGATAGTCCACTTATTAGAGACAAGAACCTTTTCCGCCGAGACTTAAATCCTTCGTCGAATTTCGCAGTATGATATTACATGCGAGTTGAATGTTGAGATTCGCATAGATTTGTACCAGGGTGTGGATTGCTGGAGCACAAAGTCTGCATCGGGCAACTCGATGAATAATGTTCCCAAGGTAATCTTCACTAGCGTCACCAGAACTCAGCAACATCGATTCCATGGTGTTTTAGGCGATTCTGTTCTTTGTATCGTAGAGCTTCCGTGTCCGTCACGGCGTTGGGCTGTTGCTCTGTTTGGTTCCGCGAGTGGCAACCGAAAATTAGCACAGCCACACAACCACATCATTTTGACCAGTGGTGGCCTTCAAAGTTCGTTGTGGTCGTTCAGACTGACTGGCACTGGGAAGTGTTGTTGAAGGTTTTCTGAGCGGTTTTGTTGGTCGGGACATGTTTTGGCGTTCTCTTTGACTTGTGTCTTTTACTCTCATCGACGGCATCGGCCACCCTTGCGACCGTCTCTTCCGACTAATACATAATGCAAGCACAGGACCAAACCCATCGGGTTGTCAGACGTCAAGATACCTTTGACCTTCGCGACCAAATTATGGCGAACGACCATACCAGCTCCAACATGCACGCTCACGCCGACGCTGCACACAGCATCGCGTATACTGCTGGGGGTGCATCTGACGAGGAGCATTCTGTCCTCGAAGACGATTCGGACGGCGAGGAACGCGACTTGGACTACATGGACGACGAAGACGACGCCTCGTCATCCCTCTCCATCCCAAACGAGTCCATTGACTTTGATTTGGTGTATTCCTTGCACACTTTCCAGGCCACCGTCGAGGGTCAGGCTAGCGTCGTCAAAGGCGACTCTCTCTTCTTAATGGACGATTCGAACAGCTACTGGTGGCTTGTCCGTGTGCTGAAGACACAGGATGTGGGATACATACCTGCAGAAAACATCGAGACACCATTCGAGCGCCTGGCGCGCCTTAACAAACATCGTAATGTTGATGTAAGTCACCTCTCCCTATTCATTCTTACTCAGAAATAGACAGTAACCACTGTTACATAGCTCGCACAACCCACCCCACAAGAAGTCCAGAAGGATGTCGAACGCGTGCGGAATAACCTCTCCTCACGCGCAGGTTCCCATCATTCGCCCTCCCCCACTCTCGGTGTTCCTGCAGCCACGACTTCATGTCCCGGCACAAAGTCTGTCATGTTCACACCATCGTTGTCCGTGCACAGGTATCCCCCAGCAGTCTGGAATGAAGAGGAAGAGGAGGAAGAGGATATAGAATGGGACGATGGTGCATACGAAGAAGAAGATCCAGAACTTGCAGAGGAAATCAGTATACGCGAGAGGCAAAGCCAGATTCAAGACGATACCCAACATATGGACTTAGCACAAATGGAGCCGGATGATGGCATGGGTTGGGACGACAGTGTCGCCGAGGAAATAGAAGCAAATCGTATCCAGAAACTGAAGGAACAACAGATGCTTATGGTTCCTGATTCCTTGCGGTCGGGTACTGCGGATAAACAGCAACAACAGGCACAAGAGATACTTCTAGCACAGCAGCGTCAGCAAGAGCAGGAACAACAACTCCTTGCACAACAAGCTCAGGCACTGCGACATCAGTCGTCGAAGGATCGCTTGGCTACCGATGTCGGCCACACCCCATCCCCATCTTCACCTAGCAAAACCGTCGATCCTGCAGAAGCTACTGGAACAAGGAAGCTTTCCGTGACACCCTCCATTGCGCGCGAGGAGCAACCTAGGCAGGGTCCGTTGCTCCCAAGTGCCATCATGCAACGACAAGAGGAGGAGCGCAAGCGCACACGAGAAGAACTCGAGGCTCTGGAGGAGGCCTCCAAGAAGAAGCACAAGGGCAAGGACAAGGGTGGCGCAGCCACTGCTCAGTCTCCCGTATCCAACCAACCCTCGAAGCCATCGCCTGGGGGTAAACTGCGTAAGGAGAATCGTGATACTACCGACGACGAAGGTAAGGAGAAGAAGAAGAAGGGCGGTGTGTTCAGCTTGTTTGGACGAAAGAAGGGCAAGGATAAGGACAAGGACAAGGTATCCATTGAGAGCACTTCTTCCGACACCCTTCGCGAGTCGCAAGAGTCCGGCCGTTCCTCAGGTTTGCAACCTGGCCTTCACGTGGACCAGCCAGCTGCAGCTGCGGTAGTGCAGCAACCTCAACCGTCCCTCCACACTCCCTCTGATACCACGCCCGCACCACGGCAGCAACAGCAGTCAGCACCGCGAGCATCCCCTCAGCAGCTGCAGGCACAAGTCTCCCAACATGCATCCCAATTACGCCAGCGCGACCAGCACCACCAGGCATTGTACCAGCAATACCTCAATCGTTCACCATCTTCGCCACCGGAAGCTCCGTCCTATGGCTTGCAGTCTGCACCTGTTGTACTTGGCAACTCAAATTACACAGCAGTCCTGCTACTTCGGCCACTGGCTTGGGCCTCGGCCTTCCATCGTCTAGGCCCCGTCCGGGATCTTTGGTGCTCACTCCTACGGCAGATGGTCAAGGTGTCGGCGTTCCTGAGCTCAGTGTGATGCGGCTTTTTGCAGGCAAACATGTCCAAACGGAGGCAACCTTCAAAACTGTTCTGCTCAATGCGTCCACTACGACTGCCGAGCTGGTGCGACAGGCGATCCAGCGTTTCCGGTTACATGTGGGCGAGAGCGAAGCAGACTACTATCTCACTATCAAACAGGTTGAAGGCTCATCTGCAGTGTTGTTACCGGATGAAAAGCCCCTCCGTGTCTTTGAGTCTCTTGTCGAAGCGGCTAATATGGAGTTGCCTAAAGTAAAACGGAGCAGCGTGGGCAGCATCAGTTCTGTGTCATCCAACCTCTCGATGCATCCCGCCATCCGCAAGTTGCCCATGAACGATTTCACTGATGACTCAGCTGTGAAGTTGTACCTCAATAAGCGCCGCAACGGCGAGGAGAGCTCGCTGCTCGAGGAAGGTGACGAGACGTTGATTGCTGAATCGATCCGTGACACAGCGGAGTCGATGTCTTCTGGTGTCAATGTCACCCCAGACCGATTTAGCTCGCCGAATTATCGGTTCGCTCTACAACTGGTTATTTACCCTGAAGACCTTCCCGAGGATATGGTTTTCGACCCACTAACGGAAGCCATCGTGTTCAAGAACACGCTCCTTGAAAGGACGTCGACCGCCTCCATCTCTTCCGGCGTATCGCAAAGCTACCGACGCAAAGTGTTCACGTTCCCCAAGAACGTGACTGTCGCGGAAGTTATCGAGCTTGGGTTAGAGCGCTTCGGCATTGTCGATGGCGTAGTGGACGGAGGGGATGAAGTGGAGGACAAGTTGACTCATAGACGTAGTTCTACGAAGGTTCGCTACTGGTTGACTGCATCCGTACGAGGTCAAGGTGAGTCCTTTTCACTGACATGTATACTCTACCACAGCTAATCGTGACTTCATAGAACGCGAACTTTCGCCATCTAGTAGAGTGGTGGACGCATACCCTCGGCCTCCGCTGTTCAAGCGTGTACAACAAGAAGGCAAGCGGAGGTCCATGGATTCTGCGCAGCTACTTGGAAGTATCGAGGATGTCAGTATTGAAGACCCTATCTTTGTCCTTCGCCGTGCCATCTCTTACCGTGCATCTACTTCGCGCAACCGTCTGTCTGCTCCCCTGGACGAAATTGCGCTCCAACATTTACGGGATTCTATTTCTGGGTCGAGTGTCAGCTCCGACCCTGGCAATGCATCATTAGAGGAGGTCAGGCCCAAGCAGCTTTCTCGTCAGGAGATTATCGCTGCACAAAGGGCTGCTTCACGAGAGAAGCAGCGCGCTATTTTGTCAACCCAGGCGAATTCTCTGCGTGGAGTTGATGTCCTTCTTCCGGGAAATGCGATGATTCGTAGTTCGCGGTACGACTCCAATGAGAAGATGCGGTATTCGTACGTCCAAGACGGCGAGTCGTATGATATCAGCGACATCGTGGAGGAGGAATTGCGCGAGACGAGCGGAGCGCACAAGAACGACCTATTGGAAGGCGCCTTCGATCGAACCAAAAGTGGAATGAATGAAAAGATCGATCGAGTGTTGACCAAAATTAAGGACGGGCGGCTTCAGTCACAAATGTTGACTCCACAGTCGGTATTAAGCCAGACTGACAGTTTGCACTCTGCACGATCTAATTCGCCATCGTCTGAATATTCCGTTGATGATGGGCCCACGCCTCGCACCGATCGTCGTACGCCGACCCCACTCGCTGGAGGGAGGAGAACGGCGTCCCCAATCGTAGGACTAGGCTCGCGCGACCCAACACCTACAGCAGATGGTCGTTACAGTCGCGCACGTTCGGGTAGTCCTCAGACACCCACCACGGGCTCTTCTCAAGTCCATGCCAATCGCCAGCCGTCCATCGCATCTGTGATGTCGGACCTGTCACCATCAGCGTATGCAACTCCCACTGCACAGTTACTCAGTCCCACGGGGAGTCCACAAACTGCCACCATACCCAAACTTCCAGTCAAACGACCGTATATTCCAAAGGACGACTTCGGCGTGTCGCAGATGATGGCTATTATTGAGATCGCGAGCAAGACTCCCCATCCTGTCGAACCTCCTTTGCACCCTGTGGATGCACTCCTCTTTGGGAAATCAGTTGAAGTCCAGTCTCTGCACCCTGACATTAGAGACATTTATTCGGGGGCGTTTCATCAGCTGGACGAAATGGACAAGGTAAGCCACCTTTGGTTCTGTTGTTGCAGAGACACGACGCTCAGCGGTTATACGAATAGACGTTAGACGAATATCTCCAACACGCTTTGACCGTTTGAAACGCATTGCATCACGTCATTTTCTATCTCTAAATCCGGCTTCTCAGGTCTTGGTACTGACATATTAACTAGTACTTACTTTCTTGTACGTCCTGTCCTTATGCTTGACACAAAATACAAACTATAAATTATACAACGGTCTCAACGATGTGCTGACCCGCGGTGATTTATGCATAGCGCATACAACTTGAGACTGAGGGGGATAGTGTCCGAATCTCTTAAACCATACCTTTGCAAGTATCTGACAAGCGAGGTGTATGCAGTACACGCAGAACGCGTTGCGTGATCAATGCCACTGAGCCACTTGCAATTTTGAAGTACTTATATAACGCTATGCATGCTCCTTAGTTATCTCAACAGGTAAGGCCTTTTTTTGACCGAGGATGCCCTGCGCTAGTTCATCCACAACAACCTCCATCTCGTTCACGTTTCCATCGGTCGATGTAGAGGAGAAGACTTCAGCTCCAGCCGCAAGTGACTCGACCAAAAGGGCTAGGCGAGACTGACCGAGATTGGGTTCCTGACCGACGGTGTGAGGGTTAAGCATCTCTCTTCTCATTCAACGGCCGGAGAGAGTTGACGTCCACGTGCCTTGCGTATCACTTCCAGATCGTCTTTAAACCCTTCTGCCAAAGATGCCATCCAGAACTTGCGAAATTTCTCCTTGAGAGCTAGCTCGTCTTCGGGTGAACCCGGATTAATAAAGGGCGGGATGGTGACGACAGACGGTGGAGGGGGAGAAGGAGAGTTTCGTGCTGACGGTGTAGGCTTTTCAGTTGATTGGCCCGTAATACCAGGCTGAGGTGAGGTCTTCTTTTTAGTTATGTCGTTGCCCGCTTCTGATTCGTCATCTGAGGACGACGACGATGACGACGATGATGAGGAGAGGTCGTCTTCTCCGCTGGGAGGAGTACTTGATTTTGGAAGATTCTGTGCCACCTTTGTCTGTTGCACTGACGAGACCGAGTCATCAGAAGATGAGTCGTCTGACGAGGACGACTCAGACGAGGACGACGCAACGCGCCGTTTCCGTTTTCTGTTTCTTTTCCTCGCAACAGGCCGCGTTCCTGCTGCTGCACGCGGGGCCATCGTTGATGGCGTCTCTGAGGCGGGTGTTTTCGCTGTAAGGATGATGATTAGTCAGCAGAGATTAGTAGTCCGAGAACACACATTAGTCTTTTCTTTCTTCACTAACACCTTCAATATGAGCAAGAAGGTGGTTGGAGTGTTGGGTATGCGTGAGGTTTCCTCTCATTTTTTCCGTTAGGAACAATATTCATATCACCAGGATACCCAGATTTTCACGATCTAACACTCACAACCATGATTTAATTCCTCACAGGAGGTGGTCAGCTTGGCCGCATGCTAGCTGCATCAGCTTCGCTTCTCAATGTAGACATCGTCATCCTCGATTCCGGTGAATCTGCACCTGCCAAGCAGATCGTCGCCCCACGCGATCCGTCACTGACACATATAGATGGGTCGTTTACCGATCCTGCGAAGATCAGAGAACTTGCGCGAAGAGCTGACGTTCTTACGGTGGAAATCGAACATGTGGATGTGGGTGTACTGGAAGAGATCGAGTCCGAACAAGGGGTTGCCATCCACCCCAGCCCATCTACTGTCAAGGTCATCCAAGACAAACTTGTGCAGAAGTTGCACTTGCGTGATCAGGGGTGTCCTGTCTCAGAGTTCATTCCTGTCGAGTCCACCATAGAGTCGATACAACAGTGTGCCCTTACCCTCGGTCTCCCGTTCATGCTCAAGAGCCGGACATTGGCGTATGATGGCCGGGGCAATTTCGTTGTACGGGAGGTCGGCGACACCGTCGAAGCACTCAAAGCTCTCGGAAACCGCCCACTTTACGCTGAAAAGTGGGTCGATTTCATAAAAGAAATCGCAGTCATGGTCGTCCGCACTACGCAAGGCGACGTGCTCTCGTACCCTGCTGCAGAAACCGTCCACAAGAACAACATATGTCATCTCGTTTTTGCACCTTTGCGCAGCTCCGATCCTATTGTGGCCGAACGTGCCCAGCGGATAGCAGAGTCTGCCATCAAAACCTTCCAAGGCGCGGGCATCTTCGGGGTTGAAATGTTCCTGATGGAAAACGGTATTTTTAAGGCCATTGCAGTGGACGAAGCATTCCCGTCTAATGCGCCTCGCAGGTTCGATCTATATCAATGAGATCGCCCCTCGACCCCACAACTCGGGTCATTATGCTATCGAAGCTTGTGAGACCTCTCAGTTTGAGAATCACCTCCGCGCCGTGCTCTCTCTGCCTCTAGGCTCTACAGCACTGAAGGTACCTTCGGCCACCATGCTCAACATCATCGGCGCTTCCCCGTCTATGGAGGAAATTCACACATTCGCTGCTACTGCACTTACTGTACCAGGCTGCGCAGTTCACCTCTATGGAAAATCCGAGTGCCGCAAGGGTCGTAAGATGGGACATGTTACCGTCGTTGGTGACTCTGACGCTACCGTACGCGCGCGTTTACGGCCTCTTCTGTCTGCACTCCCAGGTGGAGGCGCCCGTGAAGCAGAGGAACTCGAACGCTATGCTCCCTTACCTCAGCAACCGGGCAGTGGGCATTCAAGCAAACACCCTCTTGTCGGAATTATTATGGGCTCCGACTCTGACCTCCCAGTAATGCTCCCAGCCGCGCGCATCCTGGACAAATTTTCTATTCCGTATGAACTTACGATTGTGTCTGCTCATCGGACACCAGACCGCCTCGTCAAGTATGCTCGTTCTGCTGGTGCTCGTGGCCTACGTGTCATCATTGCGGGAGCCGGCGGAGCAGCACACCTTCCTGGGATGGTCGCGGCCATGACGCCATTACCCGTTGTCGGTGTGCCGGTCAAGGGAAGTTCCCTTGATGGCGTCGATTCGCTCCACAGTATCGTGCAAATGCCGGTATGTGTGTTCGAACAGTTGATACCCCGAGGTGTGACTTGGCTGACGGTATCCTTTCGGCAGCGTGGCATCCCTGTCGCGACTGTCGCCATAAATGGCGGGATGAACGCAGGATTACTGGCGGTGCGCATTTTGGGAGCTGGAATGCCACATCTCTTCACTGCTATGGATACATGCCTGAAGACGCTTGAGACGGAAGTGATGGAGAAAGTGGACAAGTTAGAGACGGTTGGCTGGGAAAAGTACGAAGTTAAACGGTGAAAGTAGAATGTTGCCACTCCTTATGAGTACCACGTGAACGCCCAGCCAGGAAACATATACATACATTAGTATATTATTCCTGTATATAACCAAAAAACGATCGTGAAAGCACCAGGGTGGTATGATACGTTGTGAACATATCCGAAACTCGATCTCCTATTTACATTGTTCGTCGGGGACAAGAAACCACTTCTTTCTACTGTTTCGCTAGCATCATCTACCGTTCTCAGAAGTGGGGCAGAGATGGAAGAAAGACAAGGGTTATGTAAACACCGGAGGGTAAATGTGACGATCAGGTCGTCCCTCGTCGCAAATGGCTCTACTCTTCTCTTTCAACAAGTCTGTCAGATAACCCTACGACCAATTACATTGATCAGCAACATGACCAATGTCGTTTTGTACTTTGAGTACTTATTTCGGCACGAATGGTCAAATAGGCATGGATAGTATCGAGCCTTTTTTTACATTCGCGAAATCAAGAGTGAGTGGACGGATAACACGCCGATTCGTCCATCCACTCACTCTTGATTCCGCGAGTCTCGGAACCAGCTGAGCTGCCAGTATGAGACAATTTTGCGGTATTATTCCCATATGGATCTGGGCGCAGGTCACTGTCGCCTGGTTTAGCTTCAGCAATAAGGGGGGTTCTGGTGCGTTTCTTTTCATCTGTTTCCCCCCCCGCACCGGCAGGTTGTAAACGCAGATACTTGCACGGCACCACCACTGTAACTTTCTCATACCGCCCGCACGCAAGTCCATCTTTCCACCTACCTCAACTGCCTCCTCCGGCAGCACCCACCCCCTGCCCTCGCCTTAGTACATGTGTATTACCACCAGCGCGCGTGCCCCGTGATTCCCGGACGGGAACGCGGTTTAGGAAGTCCATTTACTGGGCTGTGCTGGTAGTTTACAGCACAACCGCATAAATGTCTCTTCCTACCAGGTACAAACAACGGCCGAGAACTCAGTGTAAGCAATCATGCTGGTTCTTTTGGTTGTTTGTTTCTGAACAGTCTCGAAACGGAAGATGCATGAGTAATCAAGCCCACACTTGTAGAGCCCACGGCCATCGCATAACTCTACTGATAACGCGGTGATCGCCTACAGACCACCATGAGGACGAGGTCGGAGACTGCACACGCTGCCCCTGCATAAGATCCTGTCCGGGGAGATATCAACGTGCAGGGATCTAGGATGACAAGCACGTGGTACTTCATCAGTTTCTATCCATCCATATGCTAATGCCATCCCGGCAATGACGCAGTGGAGGGAGTATTGTTGCACCTTCCAGGGGAATTCTGCCGAAGGCGTGCACAACAATGTCGGACTTTCACTTGTCATGCTATCGCAGTTGTTCGTACCGTTTATGAACGTCACCATCAAAGTATTGAACCAGATAGAACCACCAGTTCCCACGTTCGAGGTGAGCACCATCGGTAATTGCTGCTCAGCAGTTGCTTTTGCCTGCTCATGTTAACGGCTTCGTAGCTTGTGATGGTCTCCATGGTAATACAATGTTTTTCCAACTCCTGTTTTATGCCAACCTCGAGATATACATGTGCGTCCTCCCGTAGCAGCGGCGTCCTCGGCTTGATCTTCAACCGTGTGACGTAAGATTGCCGCAAAATTCCAGACCCGTTTCTCCGACCGACGGTCGTTAACGCTCTAGGTTTTTTATGCACTTCAATACATATCTCTTGTTGGGAGACGCCACTGTCCTGACATTCGTTGGGCCTATATTCACGAGAATAGCAAGTCGTCCGTTCAATGGAGAGACCTATTCTAAGAGGGAGGCTTTTGCATCATGTCAGCGCTTTCAATGGAGGAATTTGTTAGTTTCACTTACAGCCGGCTGTAGTGCAGTTTTCAGTCTCTTCGTTGTTGTCTTGATCGCGAGACCTCCATTTTTGTTTGAAAGTGCCAGAGGTCCAGACCTCGGTGAACCTGCAGTAAATGCTGGTGCCTGGGACAGGTTGCGTGCCACCTTGTATGGCAGCCGCTCCATGCGGTTCACGCTTCACTTGAATGCGGGGTGCTAGTGATGGGTGTTATGATAGCCACATTCGCAAGTGCGTTCATTCTTAGTTGTCGATTTTGCAACTCCGTGCTAAGTGCATGTATAACAGTGAATGCGATTGGTGCCATCGGAACACGTGCACACGCAATGCACTCGATGGCTTATCTCTCCTTGTGGTGTGTCACAGTATCAACGATCGGGTAGGTTCATCATGTGGGATCACTATTCTTATTTCGCAGATTGTTTCTTTCCAGGGAACCCGTCGTATACCCAACGCAATGGCAGTGGAGTGTACTGCTGCTATTGATAGGTATTTTCACTTTCACTCAACAGGTATGACACACCCCGTCGCGGTTTGACGACATAGTCTAACTCTGATGGAATCACAGATGTGCCTGATGATGGGGCTTCAGCGCGCGACTGCTGCTCGTCGAACGCTCGGAGTCTACGTCCAGGTGATCTTTGCAAACGTACTAGACATCTTTTTTTTTTTCCAGACCATACCATTGTGGTGTGTCGGCATCACTTCTGTTTCACATGTTTAGTATGGGGTGCTCACAAGCCCGTGTAGCGGTTCCAAGCAAAAGCAGCGACAAGAGCCCAAGGTAGCTCTTGAATCAGGTGAGTCCACACTCGAGGAGGGCTTGTTGGTGTGTAGAATTTCAGTATCTGAAGAATAACCAGTAAAGGTGGGGAGAGAGAATTCCTAAAACTATATCTCACTGTAGGCATGTACTGTAGGATGTAGTGTCGTTGATTCTCAGGCAGGAAAAACCTATTGGACTTTGCAATGATCTTGTGCGACTTACAACGTGGTTTTGTTTTCAACTGCCCTCACGGCACAACTAGTACACAGTTCCAATGGTCGCTAATATGACTGTTTGACCTCCTAACTACAAGAGACCCACCCAAGAAACCCATGTCTGCACAACTATGATAACATATATACGTGACACAAAGAACAGCCCTAGCACGACGATGAGTATCCGGAGACGTACATAGATGAGTGTATGTGGTTTATATGAACAGAGGGTAGCTATGATAATCAGACTTGGACGAAAAGTGTCATTTCTCCGGAGTGCTTGAGTTGTATCCAACATGCCTTTCGTGCAACACGTACCAGTGAGAATACTTCTGAACCTTCCATCAGAATCAATAACCGACACTCGGTCGGATCGTGAATGACATCTCTCGAGTGAGTCAATTTCGTGAAGAACCCTCCCCCATAAGATTCTCAATAGCGTCCATGAGATCATCCGCAAATTGACTCGGTTCGAGTGAAGTAGGTAATGACGGTCCTGAAGGTGCCGATGAGCTTGTGTTATGGGAACCCTCATCCCGTTCTTGGTCGTATGGGTTCGGAAGGCGAAGGGCGTCTAAAGAGCTTTGTACAACACATAAGCTTCAGTGGAACCATACGAATGCAAGCAGAGATGAACTACTTTTTGACAGCAGGTTGTTCAGTGGGATGCACTGTAGGCTCTGGAGTACGCAAGGCGACAGGTGAAACGCTCGTCTCACTGTGCGGGGGAGGCGAATTCCCAACAGCCGATAAACTCTCTGTTGAGCGCGGAGAACTTCGTGAAGGCGGGGACCGAGAAACGGACGGAGGCGAAGTCGATATGATGGTGTCGCCGTGACTCTGAGCGATCAAACGAGGAGACTGGAAAGACAATGGAACAGCAGGTAAAACACGGCGGTCGACAGATGGCTCCGCAGGTGAAGGGAAGACGGATCGGTATGGTAACTCCGACTTCTCGTCGCCGAAGGGTGGGGAAGAGGATGAAATAGGATGATCTGAAGGCGTATAACGCGGAAGGTCCTCCTGCTGATGAGATGCGATACTGGATGGTCGTTCGGATGACAATGGCGAGGGAGACATCGGAGAAGACGTTGCTTTGAGAACGGGAACCGATGCTGGTACAGATGATATGGCAGCTAGTGTTTCATAGTTAATCAATCATCCAACGAAACCACCCTGTCACATACATTCAAAAGGCGGTAGCAGTGGCAAGTCCTTCTGGGATGGATAGTGTTCCTCAACTGTTGGTGACGTTCCCTGGAGTGCACTCTTCTCCGCAGGTAGTGAGAAGGATGGAGACACATTTCTACTCCTACCAACCAGCCTATCGGTCATGGGTCTAGGGGATGTAGACAGTGGAGGTGTCATTACATGAACTGCGGGTACGGAAACGGACGATGGAGCTTGTGGACTCGACGCTGCGCATGAAGATGGACGGTTAAGGGTACCATGCTGGACGTCGTGGGCTGACAAGTTGTGCCTTGGACGACCAGATAAAAAACCCTCTGGCGAAAGGGGGCTTGACAGCGCACCATCTTGTGGCAGCTGCATCTGTGAAACCGACGCCTGGAAGAGAGGGTAAGCAGCGAGGGGTGTCGGCGCGTGCAACGGAGGTGCAGAAAGAGGAGCGGGTTCAGTCCTAGCTCGGGTAGGGGGGAAGGAGCCGGGACCAGACAAGCAAGTCCTAAGCGATCGAATATCTCCTCGAGGTAAACTGCTATGGTAAAGATCCGCGACGTTGAAGGTCCGAGTCGCAGGACCAGGCACACTGGTATCAGCGACCGAGGGCGAACGCGATGAACTGCGATGGTGATGAGAACGGGTCAGAGGCCTAATGTCTGGGACAGCTGGGACGGGTGGTATAACGGAAGGAGGCTTATCAGTCGGTTTGGTAGGGCTGTTGCTGGAGGGCAAACTCGACGCAGACCTGTTGCTCGTTGCACTCGCGTACAAGCGTTGAGCATACAAACCTCCACGCTCGGTACTAGCATTAACACTGCTCAGCGATAAAGGTGTTGGCTGATCGGGAGCGTTCCTCAAGGGTTGTTTGCGTTCGATGGTGTAGTGCAGTGTGCGATTGTAGTCCTGCCCCGTTTTCACGGCGTGCGCGTATGCTTGAGCAGGGGTCATCATGTCCAAGAAATTCCCTCGCGCTACATTTCTTTCTGCTTCGACCTGACCTTGATCGGCGCTGAAAAGATTGGGTAAACGAAATGTTAACGCAGAGTGTGAGGACACGTATTACCCTTGACCCACACTGGGGAGAACAGAGACACCTGCATTGCTACCGCACATCTGCTCCCCGGATGGGTCAAAACTCATATGAAGAGGAAGAAGGCCTAACTTGTGGATAAGCACATTTGAAACGGGGGAAGAACCGAGAAGTACTTCAGCAGTACAAGAGTGGATTATGGCAGACTCAGACTAAGCAGAATGCGGTGCTAATGAAGTACAAAGTCTCGAGTTTCACATGGTATACAGTACCTCGTGCATGATAAAGACAAGAGCCACGTTAGAACTGATAATATGACTGGAGAGTATGGCCTGGTGGTCTACTCGATACTGACGGGCATTGTCATCCTTGGCCTGGAATACTAGAAATAACTCATCATAACAGTTACATATGGTTAAGCTGTGAGACTCATGATGGCCTATCATCGGTGTGATATCATCCCCGTAGTCTGGCTGATCATTGCGAAGTGTTGAAGTGGACTTTTTAAACTGTGTTCTTCTGCCAAATCTGTAATAGCGCCCGGCGTTTTGTCGCGGCAATTGAGATTCGATGCCGCAAACAATACTGATTCCAGAAAAACAAAGATGTACACCAAGGCGCATATCAAAAAGAGCATCTATCTGGTTGGATGCACGGCCAGGTTTACAATCGCCATCATAAGTGCGTACCACATTCCGCCAAACACGATTAGCCACATCAATTACCAGTCTCCTCCACCGAAATCCTGGTCGAAACCTTGGTCATACCCTTGGTCGTACCCTTGATCATACCCTTGGTCATAACCCTCCTCTCTCTCATGTTCGTCGTGATCCTCGAAAGCGTTCTCGAGAAGAGCGCCACCAAGCAGACCGGCAGCACCTGGATTGCGCAATCGCATGTTCATTTATACGTCGAATGTGGGTGCAGTTATCGCAGCATTACTCACCCGCCCCCAACACTGTTCCCATCCCCATCCCACTTTTCTTAGGCTGCTGTTGGTGTCCGCTTCCACGGCCGAAGAGGCCTGAACAGGAAGGTCAAGTACACTGTACGTAAAGCGAAGACCACATGTTGCGTACCCCTGTTCTCTTGCGGATAAGGATTCGGATTGTAGCTTCCACCCGGGTAGCCGCCCTGAGGCGCATTACCGTAGTTTCCACCATACGAACCATAACCAGGTGGTGGAGGAGCATTGTACGGAGGTTGGTACCCAGGCTGCCCGTACCCTGCTGAACGGTCATAGCTCGGTTGAGGGGGACCCAAGGGGTGCTCCCAGATAGATCGTGGTGGTCGTTCTCTCGTATTCACATAAAACCTGTTGCAACCGAGTGGTTCGCATTTCATCGTACTGAAAGAGAGATCCGTACCATCGTCCATACCTGTCGCGAGACGATCAACACCGCTATAGGCGAGACTGCTCAGAGACACTCACTGGCTGTCGTACTGCTGTATCCAGCCAGGGGGAAGTTCTCTTGTATCGGGATTGAGGGGAGGAGACGACATTGATAACGCGATGAGATGTGAGCGGGTGGCTGGGTTGGATGACTGTTGGTCCTTTATACACCGCTGATTTGACACCTGTAGACACTGGTTTGCAGTAGTTTACGCAGGCTGGCTACGGCGGCGCTTTTTAGTCTCCGAGCCGCTGTGGATACAGAATCACAAGAAATCTGGCAACGCGGTGCTCATGCAGTCCACCGAAACAGCCAACGGAATATTATGACACCAATATCATGCAACCGAATTCACAAATAGGATCGTCAACAAAATCGCATGCAGCTCTGTATGATACCAAGGAGGGTCTCGTATAATATCAAAAGGGAACAAAACAAAAACAACCCCACAAACCGGCTCAGCGTGTCAAACTGCCACATCCGACTACTTTCTCTTCCCCCCCTTCTCCTTTCTGGCCTTTTTTGCTGGAGGAGGGGTGGGTTCCTTCACTTCTTCTTCTTCAGAGGCCCCTGTATCATCGTCAGATTGCCTTCCATTAGCAGTTTCGATTTCCTCATCCGACGATGCCGAGTTGTCCTCAGAACCAGACTCCGACGAATCCGCCTGTTCAGCAGGCTTGGGAGCGGGTTTGGCTGCCTTCTAGCTACAGTGTCAGACTATCGGCATAAACGCCGAGAAGTGAGTAGCATACAGCGGATACGGGTTTCTTGGCTGGCTTCTCGACAATTTCCTGAACGGGCTCTGCCACTTTCTTGACTGGCTTGGAAGTGGACCCTTCTTCCGGCCCGGGATGCTCGGCGATGTACTTGGCCATGTCCACTTCGTGGTTTTTCTTTGCGTCGTTGACCTTATCAAAGTAAGGCTGGCGCGTGCACGTCAGCGAGTAGCTATGAGCGGATGAATGCTTTACCCACTTGTTTCTTCTCTGGAGAGAGTCCGTTCCACTGCTTTGAAATCAACCCCATCAGTTCCTTGTACTGAAGGCCAGGGTGATCTGCGCGGACGCGAGTCCTGACGTCGTTCTGGAACATGATGTACGCGGAAGGGGGAGCTTTCGGAGCATTAGGATCCTTTACTTTCTTTTCGCGTTTACGCTTCTTCCCGACTTCTTCGGTCACTTCGGCAAGCTTACGCTTCCTGGAGACAGTGGGTGTCGCGTCGACGACAGCCTGAAGCGTCTCGACGATCTCGGGGTCATCTAGTGGTACTTTGGCAACCACTTTGGCGAGCGTGTCAGCAAAGGTGCTGAATTTGCGCATCGCGTCGGCGGTGGTGGTCAGCTTGGCGATGAACTAGGATAGGAGAGCATGAGAGTTGGCCATTGTGGCACGACACGACGCGAACGCGGACCTGAGATCGAGTTGTTTCTACATCTAAAGGCTCTTCCTTGGAGGGTTTAGTAGCCATGGTGGAATGCGAAGTGGCGGGACGCGTGCTAGTTGAGACGGGGGGTGTTTTGCGAGAGTAAACTAGGAAGAGGGAAAATTTGACTAGTTTGTTGATAGTTGTAAGCAATTATAAGCTTTTGTTTGTTGATGGCTATTAGGTTTGCTAATAAATTGAAACCCAACTAGCCAACCTGGTCACATTGGTAATAAACAGGGTCCCTTATCAGCCAATGCAAGAAGGACGACACAATAAATAAAAAAATGACCTGCCACATTTGAACGTCGTTCATAGAACTTTGTCATCGCTTCGTAAAACTGGCGTACCCGAAATCCTCGACGAATACATAGTCTTGTGCTATTGTGTTGAGTCAGTATCATCATCGTCGCAAGGTACGACGTGTATACAGTACATCCCTCCAAAGAAGATCCGGCGACGATAAGCACGCGTTAACCCCAGCCGACATGCCGGAGTGAATTGAAACGCCGAAGTAGGCGGAGAATGAAATGTATTACAACAGAGCCTCCTCCCGCTCGGGTGGCACGGTGCGCTTCGACTCTCAGCACCATCACAGAGACAGAATCCGCAGGCGGTTGAGCGTGGCGGCCCCTACAAAAGGTGATAGAAGGCTGGTTATACCGTCTGCGTTTTTCTTCTCTGCTTTTCCCGCGTCCCGATTGCACAGAAATAAGCCCTTAGTGTTGCCCAATAACGCTTGAGAAACGGAGGAATAGCAGAAAAAAAGAAAATCTGTCCAAATGGATAGTATGTACTCCAACGCGCCCAATCAGTGGTCGCAGAATATCACCGAACAGGCTGCGATCGTCGACCCCAGTCTGTCGTCCAACAACGACTGGAAAGACCGCACGACGACCACCGCCAGCAGCAACGGGTCGCCTACTGCGCAACCAGGTTTGGATTTGAGCGACTTTGGGTTGGGTGACATTCCGGGTAAGCATCTTTCTAAGCGCCCATCAACGCAGCAATGCAAATGCAACGCTGCTGCCATGAGGATGCCTCCTGTTTTTTTTATTTATTGGACGAGCCACGTTTGACGATCGCACGCAGGCCCATCGACATCGAACTCGATATCGCCTCCACCCCAGTCCTACTTTCCACAAGCCTTCCCGCCGTTCTATCCGCCCGTTCCCGTTCCCGGTCCATACAATGCAGTGCCATACACTGCGATGTCATGGTCGACCCAGCCTACCCCACTGCCCCTCACTACGTTCTCGACGCTGAACGGCGCAACTTCAGCTTCCCTATCCGCTTCACAGGCATCGACTTCTCAACAGCAGCCATCACCACCTGCAAACTCAACCCAATCGCAAATGATGATCGAGTACGAAAAATTTGGATCTTCTCGCTTATCATTGGCACTAACACGCCTGATTAGTCCCGTTCTGACCACGATGAGCGGATCCGAATCGGCTCAACGTTACACTCAAACTTCCAGTCACGAGAACGTTCAGCGGACGCAACCCCAGTCGCAGCAGCAACAGACCCAGTACTCTTATCAACAGCCTACACTATCAATCAATCCCGCTTATGTTCTTCCATCGCATTTTTATTCGCCACAGCATCAACAATCCCAGGTTCAAACCACCCTCGCTCCTCATGTCCTTCACTCCCCTTCCACTCCACAAACTGGGATCCAACCATCGGTATCAGCGGTTGCGTCAAGTTCAACCGTTAACTCTGAGACTCGGAGGACCAAGCTTTCTACTGATGTCCGACCACTTTTACAGCCGACCTCATTTACGGGTGCTGGCGCAGTAAATTCGCTAGTGGGACTACTTGACGACTATGGATCTCAGGACGTGGACGCCGAGTTACGGTTCGAGATCTTGACCAAAATCAGAGATAATGCGGGTAACCACTACTTTCGAGCATGGTTGGAAAATCCGACCGCTATGGATATCACCCGTGAATGGCTGAAAGCCGGTCTTCTGGATAAGTCTGTTAAAACTATAATGCCGTTGCTTCATGTCAGTTTAATGGCTGGTTACACCTTTTGAGATCATTCCCCCTAATACGTCCTTTAGATCGTGGACAGATTACCCATGACCGTCGATGCGTTGAAAGCTTCGAAACTGGGGAAGATCATCGTCAAGTTGGTAAAGGACCCACCAGCACCAGGTGAGCAATTGTCCGGTTCCATTTCTTACTTGTCTGTTTGCATGCGTCCAATCGTGAGATATGTACATTTTTGCGCTGCATCGTTGCAAGCGTGCATACTTATTAGTATTACGGGTTCGAAGCAAATGAGCACAATATGTCTAACGATGGTGCCCTCTATCGTCTGATTGTAGCTGTCAAGGACATGGCGTCGAATTTAGAGCGCAAATGGCGACAATTAGTCGAGGCTGCAACGAAACAAGGCTCGGAGAACAATTCTACAGAGGGTGGGTCACGTCAGTCTCGTTCGGTGATTAAGCGCTCAAGCCCAAGGTTTAGACACGAAAGTGAAAAAGCGAAAGCCAACCGAACCTCCTGCGGCCAAAGCACAGCCACCGACGAAGAAGGCCACCTTTTCCTCGACCCCAGCGCCGGTGGCGAAGGCGACCGTGGTGAAGAGAGAGACGAAACCTGGTGTCCCTGCGATCAAGGACTCCCGATCTGATTCTTCTTTTTTTTCTGCGCCAAAACCGAAACCAAAGCTTCCAAGCTTTAAAAAGGCACCTGTACCCGTCAAGAAGGAACCAGACCTTAACATTGCCCAACCTTCATCTATCGACCCTTTCCAAGAAGCACTCAAATCGATGGGTAAAGCACGGAAGGAGTCGCCTGCAGCACCTACTCCCCCTTCCGCGGCCAGTACACCCACAGCAAATTTCGTAGCTGGTGTCACTGGCAAGATAAAGCGGAAGTCAGTGACATGGGCACCTGATGGCCAGCTGGAGTCGATCCGGCTAATCGAGCGTGCTGTTTACGACGATGATCCAGTAGATGTCAGCGCTTTACTCCGTTTCCTTCTGTACAGTACATTGATGTCACGTGTTTTGATGCCGTTCAATAGGGCGTACATACTGCTCACAGTCTTCGCGATCTTGATCGGGGCGAGGGTGCGGCATTGCATGCACATCTGTTCGAAGAACTCATCGACTGGATGGACCCAATACGTGCGTCACTTCTACATTGAATAAAGAGAATTTAATCTGAATTTTCTCGCTTCTTTCAGCGATCGATATCCCAATTGATATTGAAGTGGTGCAGCGCGGTCAACTAAGTCTCGAAAAGTCTGTACAGGAGGAGCGGGAGCAGACGGCCCTCGGTGCCTTGTATATGAATGTGTCGCAGATACCCGAGAGTCCCGGAGAGCCTTCAACGACGATCGCGGAGGAGGAGGTAGATGCGGGTGTCAAATTGATGACTGTCGGCCCCGAAAGCGACAATATCTTTTGGAGCGAAGTCCCTTCAAGTCAACAGGTGTCTGTTGCGGATCTTGTAAGACAACTTGCAAGTGGCGCAGTTGACCAGGTTATGGGACTCCATCCGCCGAACGGGTCGGCTACTGCTATGCCGTTAAGCTTCGATCCTAGTATCCTAACGACCATTCCGCCGGAGCAGATGCAACAGTTACTACAGCAAGCCCAAGTCTTATTCGGTGATCCCGGTCAGGGTCAGCCAAATGCACAGCCTCCTAATTTTGTTGGCATGGACCAGAGCTGGGACGTTTCTGCTGCGAATTCGAATACATACGGATCCGATTTTGGACAACAAGAGTACTCTGACGATACGAATCATACTAATCGAGGAAAATGGTCGTCTGATAGAGGGCGCGGTCGTAGTCGCGGCGGCGGTGGTCGAGGAGGCCGGGGACGCGGTGGGGATGACGGATCGTATAGAAGTAGTAAACGAAAACCATGCAGTTTCTTCGCAGAAGGAAGGCGAGCATTAATTTATTTTGCCTCAGTTCTTTTCTTCTATATCCGTGAGACCAGAAAAAACTAACGACCTTGCCATACAACAGGTGCAAGTACGGTGATCAATGCGACTTTAGCCACGAACCTATCTATTAGTCTTGACGTGCTGCCATATTTCAACGTGTATACAAGCATTATCCCCCATTTCTTTCTCTCTGTCTGTCTCTCCCGTACTACCACACTCATCATACATAGTTTTTGTTATTGGTGTCCTGGAGTCGTGCATACTCATCGGGATTATACGCGCTGGAGCTAATTATAATGGGACATGTTTTGGATTCAGCATGCCGTGCTGTCAAAAGAGGCATATATGTATGTATGTATGGCTGCAAGCTCCAATCGAAGTCCCTATGTAAACTTAACCTTGGAAGTGACTGAAGAACTGGCGGAGCGGATCCAGCCCTGGTGCTTACCGGGTCAGTGATCTCAGTTTTTAACCAAGGTGTTGTGTACACCTGACATTGTCATGTATCCCGACTATTGATATAACACATGTGTAACCTTGATCGCGTGCACTGATCCATATCGATATGTAACTCAGTGAGGAACGTGCTGATCTTACATCGGGTGTCGCGGGGAAGTCCACGATGCATCGTTCTTTTCCAATTTAAGCTCCAGATCAAGTTTCACTGGCGGGCTTGCCAACGAAGACGGTGGGTGCGTCATACCAGCTGTCAAGAGAAGTTGAAACGGCCCTATTGACAGCTCACCGTGGTGGTAATTAAAGATGCAACGCGGATTGAGACTGTGTCTCAGAGTGGCTTACGCAGAGTCACCTTTGCGAACGAAAGTCAGATAGTAGGAGGAGATGCCAATGGTTGTATTCGTCGATGGGGGATTGAAGACGGACAGCAACAAGGTCCAACAGTGCGCGAGCGGGTAAATGTATCAACTCTATTGTCGTTTCCCAGGATGGGCGGTGGATTGCGTCTGCAGACCTGGAAGGGGAGGTGATCATCTGGGATGCGGTAACTCATGCAAAGGTGCGCGAGTTTCCAGAACACGGGCGTTGGGTATTGGCGGTCGATATCTCGAGCGACTCTACTAAGATTGCCTCTGTGGATAGCAGCAATACCCGGATATTCAGCATCACTTCCGGTCTGCGACTCCTTCCTTCTCTCCCACACCTTGGGGTCAATGATGTCAAGTTCTCCCCAATGGCGATCGATTTTTCTACCACCACGTTTGGTCGTAGTGTCAGGGTCTACAGCACGCGCAACTTGAATGGCGATGTCTTGTTCGATTCAGGTCGTTCAACCCGCGTGTCGTCGTTGGTCAGTCCAACATCGCTGGTCAATATGCTGTTCAATCCGTTGGCCAGTCTGTTGAACTACCACACTCATCATACATAGTTTTTGTTATTGGTTTCCTGGAGTCGCGCACACTCGTCCTCGTCGGGATTATACGCGATGAAGCTAATTATAATGGGACATGTTGCGGATTCAGCACGCTGTGCAGGCTCCTTCCCGGCCACTTACTTTGAGTGAGGCTAGATGCTAGGGAGTAAGAATAAATCTGAGTAGTTGTGCCTACTGTCATGACCATGCCTTGATCACACTGTTCCTATGTGCCTGCACCACCTCCAACACCCCTATCCACCTTGCAGACACCTTCTGATCCATTCCTGACTAAGTCTGATGGTTAATAAGCCTGCACTAAAGGAGGTTGTTGGTTTGCAGAGGGAACCTGTAGGTAACCTCAGTAGTCTGGCAAGCTACTTTATTAGTAGTATGTACCTGTAGGTAACTATAAGGTACCAATGAGATAGGGATAGACCTAAGTAATGAATGTACTCACCCTCAGTAGTCTGGCAAGCTACTGAGGGACTAGGAAAATTATCTAGTGGTATGTGCGATGCAAAATGATTATGTAAGCTAGCAAACACGCGCCAACAGTGGCCGGTTGCCTAATATTCCAACACTCCCCCTCAAACAGCATGGGGGAATTGTAAGGCAAAACATAATCCAAAAATAAAGGAATGAAATATACCAGATGTATAATTAATTGTCTGATTCAGAAACTTGAATTCCGAGTGCGCGGTTTGTGCTTGTAACACGAGAGTTTCGAAGTTGAGTGTGATTGCCCGATTTGGAAGGCCACGTGGTGCGCGTGATCAGCGCGTCGTCACTTCGTTGATTACAACGCTTGCGGGGCCGCTACACGGTCTCTGACGTGTTGTTTGTGATCGCTCGGTTTCGGGAAATAGACAGTAGGGTTTCGGAACTTGACAGTAAGGTCTGGGCATGTGCCAATGCCCTCTCGATGGCACGGGATTGGCCGTTGTAGGGAGAGTATCCTCTCCACTAGGTATTTTGTTTTATTTCATTGTTTTTACTTACTGGTCTGTTTTCTTTCCTTTTCTTTATCTTTTTACTTCGTGTTTGGACGCGTTGTGGCTTACATAAGCCTGCGCGAGTACCTCGAGCACCTGTACATACTTAGAAACAATAATAGATGTACCACCACAGACGAGATAGACGGAATTCTGAGCCTGAGGGCTCAGAATATTATTTCTCCTCCCTTGATGTTCTATAAAGGTTTTCTTGAGTCTCTCTTGGGTTTTAGGGCGCGTTTTTGGTCTTTTCCTCTACTCTTTGACCTCTCTACCAGGCAACTCCAGCCTCCTGGGTCGAACTGAGACCCCTTCCAACAGGAGCCTATTTTAGCCTCCTCCCACACTCCTTTTATCATCCATCTTTACATCTGGAGCCCACTGCGAGGGGGCTGTTTTGCTTGGTACCCCTACTTCTCCCCCTCCCCTCGAGCTGTATACGCGTTTTCTCGAGAACCGACGCGCCTAACCTCTCGCCTTTCTGGACCCTGATTCTACCCGACGAGACCTTTCGAACGGTGTCTTTTTCGTCGCGTCCGCTTCAGTAGTTCTGGAGATATTGCCCATTTTGTGGAGACAGGCTCTGTACGGCAGTTTTTGGCATAGCTCGGGATTTGGTGCGCCGGTCCTCTCGTTTCTTTGGTCTCCCAGCACCCCTAGATGCCCTCTATGATGTCCCGGAGTTTTGTAGCACTCTGCCCAGTGGTTCCTTGCCAACACACTGCTGTCCTCCTACCTTCGAGCTCGTGCACGCGATATCTCGTGACCAGACGCGCCGGACCTCTCGCTTTTCGGGATTCTGATCCTACCCGATGAGACCTTTCGAACGGTGCCTTTTTCGTCGCGTCTGCTTCAGTACTTCCGGAGATATTCTCATTTTTGTGGAGAAAGGCTCTGTAGGACGAAAATTGGAATAACTCGGGACTGAGTGCGCGGTTTCCCATGTTTCTTCGTTCTCCCAGCTCTCCTGGCCTGCATCTACCGTTCTCCAAAGTTTTGTAGCATTCCGTCGAGCGGTTCCTCCCCAGCGTGCTGCTGTCCTCCTCCCCTGCCACAGCTTATGCTCCCTGGCACTCTCCCTCGCGTTTTAGCTCCCTCTCGAGCTGTAGGGAACTGTTTCCCATCATCTTAGAGTCAGTCGAAGCCCTGTTGAGACCCCACCAGCTGCTTCGAGACCCAGCTGCATTCCAGACCCTTTCGAGACACATTTGTGACATAGATGCTTCGTTTAGACACATTTGCTTCGTTTGTAACATATTCAAGATGCATTCTGTGACCCTCCGAGACACAGTCGTAATGTGTTCGAGACGCACCCTCGTTCATATCGTGTTCCAGATGCAGTCGTAACATATTCGAGACGCAATCGTATCGTATCCCAGACATATCCGCTTCATTCCCCTCTCGAGATGCAATCGTATTGTATCCCAGACGTATCTGCTTCGTTCCCCTCTCGAGACGCAATTGTATTGTATCCCAGATGTATCCGCTTCGTTCCCCTCTCAAGACGCAATCGTATCGTATCCCAGACGTATCCGCTTCGTTCCCCCTTCGAGGTGCAATTGTATCATACCCCAGACGTATCCGCTTTGTTCCCCTTCCAAGACGCATTCATAACGTGTTCTAGACGTGCCCTCTTCGTAACGTGTTCGAGACGCTTTCCGAGATCCAGACGAGACGCAATCGTATAATATTCCAGACGCACCCGCTTTGTCCCCCTTTCGAGACGCAATCGTAACGTATTCCAGACGCATTCCGAGATCTACCAAGACGCATTCGTAACATATTCTAGACGTGCCTGCTTCGTTCCCCTTTCGAGACGCAATCATAACGTATTTGAGATGCAGTCGTATCATATTTCAGATGCAACCGTAAGACGCACCCAGACCCCTACACCTTCCCTGCTCGTGTCATATTCACTTCGCGAAACATATGTTGGTTTTATCTGTGCAGTCTCTTACTCTCGGGATACCCCTGTGGAGCACTCTCGGTCTCGTTCTAGAAGATGCTCCCAGGGAGGCGCACTCGAGCACGAAGCTCCCCCCTCGTTTCCCCTTCGAGGCGTCCCCTCGAACTTCAAGGGACCTCCCTTTCTCCCCCGAGCCTGCTCCGAGCAGCTCATTTCCTTGCCAAGTCACTCATGCAGGCTCGTGGCACACTGTGGCTTAGCCACGGTGGTGTGTCCCGGATAGCAGGCTGGTGACTCAGCTTCCACACTTGCTTCGTAGCTCGAGAGAGGATTGGTAGTCATGTGTGCACTCAGTAGGTTGTTAGAGTGCTTGAAGGTCTGTTCCCCCTGCCTCAAAACTGCTTCGAGGGCTCGTCTCCCCCCTCTTGAGCTGCATCTGCTGCTTCGAGCCCAGTCCCACCCTCGAGTAGAGTCCCGAGGCTCATCAGAGCCTCTCGAAGGCTTGTGTTGCCCCTTCGCACAGCTGCCCTTCCCCCTCGAGTCACCTTCCGAGGCCTGTCTAGGCTCGAGTCCCTCTCGTCTTCGAAGCCACCCCCTCGAGTCCCCTCGTTGCCCCTCGAGGCCACTCTGGCATCCTCTCCTGCTGCATGGGTACCCCTTCTTGTTCATGTTTTGTTTTCTTTATGGTCTCTTTTGCTTTTGAGTTCGCATTTTTGAGTTTTGACTTCGAGTTTTGTTTCGAGGAGGATATCCCTGGTCTCGCTTTGTGATACAGCTCGGTAGGTGGTGACTGGGGACAGTCACTATCCAAAGCCACCCTTGGATGTAGGGAGAGTATCCTCTCCACTAGGTATTTTGTTTTATTTCATTGTTTTTACTTACTGGTCTGTTTTCTTTCCTTTTCTTTATCTTTTTACTTCGTGTTTGGACGCGTTGTGGCTTACATAAGCCTGCGCGAGTACCTCGAGCACCTGTACATACTTAGAAACAATAATAGATGTACCACCACAGACGAGATAGACGGAATTCTGAGCCTGAGGGCTCAGAATATTATTTCTCCTCCCTTGATGTTCTATAAAGGTTTTCTTGAGTCTCTCTTGGGTTTTAGGGCGCGTTTTTGGTCTTTTCCTCTACTCTTTGACCTCTCTACCAGGCAACTCCAGCCTCCTGGGTCGAACTGAGACCCCTTCCAACAGGAGCCTATTTTAGCCTCCTCCCACACTCCTTTTATCATCCATCTTTACACCGTATCACATTACTGAGCTGTTGGTGGGTGTTTTCGGCCTTTGTTTTTTTTTTTTTTTTTTTTTCCTTTTAGAGTCCCTTGTTGGGGTGTATGCACCCTATGTAGGACTAACTGCCTAACCCTCGGAGAGGTTCCACTTCTCTCCTTCCTCCGTCTGCTACAAATGCCCCAAGGCCGGGCTGGCCTGCCTTGGTCTGCTCTGTTCCCGCCGGCAGCATTTTAGGTGTCTGGGATCTGGCATGGAGTGTGGGTTTATGTTCACTGCATGCTCGTGTGTGTGATGTGACGTGTCTGTGGTGTATCATGGCTTTAAGCCCTAAGGCTTTGCACAGGAAGGTAGTGGGAGGATGGGGTGTGTGAGGGTTGAGGCAGGTGACCACCTGGTGTGGTCGCTTCTTTGTCTCTGCTGCCTGAACTCTCGCATCTCCAATCGGCAACTCCTCTCACTTCTCTTAAATGGCTACTAAGCTGAATCCTTTGTGGCGTTGAGCGTTTGTGACTGAGTGTAGGTTGTGAATTGGGGTGTGTAACTGTGGCTTGGCATGACTATCTGTACTTTGCTCAATGGATGTCTTACCTGGGTGTGAAGTGCTTTGTGGCAGTGATGAAATGCATGAGGTGGGGTCTGGCCTCTTTGTTTGATAACAGGTATGATACTTGCATGGTGTTGTGTCCTAGTGCATTTTGTAAGGTATGATGTGCTCTGTTATAGCATGGGCAAACCATTAGATAGTGGATCACTGTTTCTTGTGGGGCACCACATTGACACCTGGGGGAGTCAGCTTTTCCGATGCAGTGTAGGTGCTTGTTGAGGCCTAGGTGACTGGTTCTTAGCCTGATGTATGTGGTGGTGTGCTGCTTGGGGATTTTCAGGATGTGGTTGGCATTGGTGTGAGATGGGTTGTGAGCTTTGAACTTTGATGCTAGCACATGTCGAGGAGATTTGTGCCAGTTTTTCGACCAGTGCTTCCTTGAAGTTTCACATTGTGCACGGATTGCCACTGATATACTTTCCGGTAGCCCTTCCATTTGCAGGAACACCGGCAGTCATCTCAGACAACTGCTTTTCTGGGGGCCACTAGAGGTGATCTTAGCATGTTTGTCTGCCATTTCATTACCTGGGATGCTTTCATGGCCCAGTATCCACTGTAGCATCAGCTTCCAATGTGTTGCTGGCATGGAGTTCTTGATTCTGTTAACTGCACTGTGGAATTTTCTGATTATGTGATGGCCAGAGTTCATAGTTGGGTTCTCACTGGATTGGATGACTGCTTGATTGTCGACAAAAATGGTCACTGGAAGGGAGAGGTCTGGGTCTGTGGTTAACAGATGGGCTGCCAGGGTGAGGCTGATGGCTTCGGCTTCATACACTGTGTGGGAGTCAGGGGGACCTAGGTGATATCTGAGCGTGTGTGGTGCTCTGCTGTTGCTGAAGATCACTGCTGCTGCTCCTACTCCTTCTGCTGTGGCTGAGCCTGTAGAAAAGGGCTGTAGGCAGCCTCAGTAGTGACTCAACTACTGTATATATTGAAGTACCTGTAGGCAGCTACAGGGTATCAGTAAGTAGTATACTATAAAGAATATGTATGCTTACCCTCAGTAGTGACTCAACTACTGAGGGAATAGTACCAAAAGTGTAGTACTAAGTGCGCTCTAAGTGCTTATGTAAGCAAGTAAACATCGCACCAAAATATACATCACACTGGGGTGATTCAATCTCCAACAGAGCCATCGCAGTACACTTTCATGGGATTGGTGACATGGTTGTGGGCTGCCTTTGCTTCGTCCTTGGACTGGGGGATGGTTCTGGAGTAGGGGAGAGTGGCATGGGGGTTGCATTCTGCTGGGTCCAGCTTCTCTATGTGGTTAGGAGCTATGTTGTAGGCATGCATAAGGTGGTGCAGTGGAGACTTATGTCTCTTCACCATACATGCAGCTGCTTTCTGTGTGTGGGTGTGGATGGGGTGTGAGTGCAGATGTGATGCTAGGCAGATTGCTGCTTGGTGGCAGAGGTTTTGAACCCGGTGCTCTATAGGGAGGACATTGGTGTAAACTTCAAGTACATCCATGGCAGTGGTGCAGTAAGCCCCAGTGATGGCTAACAGAGCTTGTCTTTGGACGTGTTCTAGCTTGGAGAGGATTCCTAGGGATCCTCTCGTTTTCTTGGAGCTGTTGAAGGCATAAGGGGGGGTACACCACATGTCGACTGCATAAAGCATTTTTGGGACTGCTACTGCTAGGTAAAGTCATTTTATCAGCATCAGCAAACCAACCCTCGCCTGGACAGTACTGTCTGGTACTGTCCAGCTGTCCCAGAACCCCATTCTCCCAACAAGGTACCTAGCTGTCAGAATCTGTAAAGTCTGTCCCAGCACATCCCAGTCCCATTACAGTCTGGGGGAACTTGGCTGAAGTCCTGGAGTAATCAAAACTTGACAGTGCATGTGCAGTTCATTCTGAGCCAGATTGGACTAGCTTGATACTAGCTCACTCCAGACAAGTAAACTGGGCAGAAAGGAATATTAATTCACATTCTAACTATGCACAAGACAGGCAAATCCATGGCATGATAACTACGTCTAATCAAGTTCAACATCAAAGCCCATAAACATCCCCAGATTTGTGCTGCCATTCCTAGTCAGAAGAAGAAATTCAAGTTATAATAAAACTGTGTATGGCAAACTACTCACATTCCCACTTTCACCCACTCCACACAGAGTGCCTTCATCTTGGCATGGTGAATGGGCACAGTATCACATTTTGCCATGAGTCCGAGTAAATCAGCATAGACATCTGCATAAACATCATGTTTGAATGTGACCTCCTTGCCCTCCATGACCATCTCGTCCAGGGCAACTTTAATCTATATATGTGTCAGCATACAAAAAGAGAAATGTTCATAATAAATTCATGGCAGTAGCAGTGAGCACAACTGCAGCACATGGTACTTCTTTCTCAAAAACCTCTGGGAATATACTTGTGATGGCATTTGAACCCATATAGAAAAAATCGATGATGAGACTGGATAGTGCAGGGTGCACAAGATTGTTTGTATGACCCTACACAAACAATGTCAAGACATAATTGCATACTAACCTTTGCACTCACCTCTGCATCTACCCCATGCCTTAAGAAATTACTGCGGTCCAGAAGGCTCTTTGCAAGCTCAGCATTAACAGGGCGACAGTTTTGAGGGTCCCATTCATAGCACTCATGGATGAATGTGCAAGCTTTCTTCTTCAGTGCAGAGCACCAGTTTCCATGATCTTCCCAAAGCTATAAGAAGTCAGATAAAATTTTTCATTGCTGCTCTGACACTCACCAGCTTGGTAATATCAGGCAAATATTGAGGCCACCATCCTTTGCAAAGCATTATGTGTATCAGTTTTACTCCCTATGAATAATTACTACCTACCACCAGTGTAGAGAAGAGTGATGGGGACCCTAGGGTTTAGTAGAGGTCTCCTGATAGGAAGAAAGTGGGAATTTGTCCCAGGAGGCTGGAGATGCCTGGTGGAGGGTCAAAGAGTATAGGGAAAAGACCAAAAATGCGCCCAGAAATCCAAGTAAAAGCTGTGATAACATCTAGGGACTGTCTGGGAATGAAGAACTATTATTCTGAGTCTTCCTTCATCTTATTTCCAGCTTCTCATCTGGGGTAGCTCATCTGTTATTATTCTAAGTAAGTACAGTACACTCAAAGTACTTGTGCAGGCTTACATAAGCCACAATGCATGCAAACACTAAGTAAAAAGACAAGAAAAGATAAAAGAAAACAAATCAGTAAGTAAAAACAATGAAATAAATGAAATATCCTGGTAGGGAGGATACTTTCCCTACACTGGGAATTGCTAAGCCTCAGGAGTGACACTTGGCAATAGCTTCATTCATGTATTCAGGGGCCTTGCAGTTGAACTCGGCATGCAGTGGGAATGAGTTGATGGATGCAATATCGCAATGAGAGATCTGCTTGGCATGCTTGATGATGTCATGGACTGGCAGGGTGTAAAACTGGAGGTGAGAGGGGTCAGAATTGCTGTTAGGTACTATACCAGAAGTGACAGAAGTCGCAAGCAGGGGGGTGGGAGCAGCTTTGGTGGATGAAGAGGATGTCTTGCTGATGGGGCCCTCCAAACTGTCCAAAGCATCGACCTTGGAATGGCTGATATGATGGGGGGTTTTGGATCTCTGCTGATCACGTACAGCCAGGAGTTGGGTATTGTCAGGAAGCCAGGGGGCATGGTTATGCTGGCAGTGTTGAATAACAATATCTTCAATCTCTCCTAATGGTATTGTCAGCACAGTATACCAGCAAATACTAAGCTTACTTTGTTGCATATTCATGGACCTGCAGTCACCTTGAAACCACAATGTACCAGATTGAGAATGTTTCTCGTCAAGTTCACTGCTATGACCAGGATCTCCAGCTAGACATTTGAATCACTGTGATTCACGAGCATAGTAATAACAAGACTCACTTTCACTGCATACAACTGCCTCTGCACAATGATCATCTTTGCTTGGAGATACCTCATCAATCACCAGACTGTCTTCATCTGAATCCAGTCTGCCTTCAGTATTCTCAGTGAATATGGTGTGGGATTTGGCTATGGTTGAAGGGAGCTGAGAAAACGATTGGGTTCGACATAGTCCCAGAGGTCGTGGAGGGGGTGAAGGGGGGTCATTGTCATGAACAGGATGTTGGCCTTGGATGGGGGTACCAGAGAAGGATCGACTGGAATGAGTATGGACATGGGAATTACATTGAGAAGTATCTAGAGTATGATCTTCGGCCATTGCAAGCATGTGAAGTTGGGATAACTGTTTGGGTAGAGCCAGTTGAGAACCACCCCAGATGTCTTGTTGTTGATAGGCACTATTAGACCTGCATTCAGACACAGGGTGAGAGCTCACCACAGAAGAACCTTGTGAGATAGGAGCCAAAAATATTGATAGATTACCAGAAGACAAATCAGAGTTAGACGACCTGGTAGACTGTGTACTACCAGTGGAAGCTTGGGAAGGGAGCTTGAAACTGAATGGTTGACCGGGTTGAGAATGTTTGAACAATGGCCACACTTCAGGACTTTGCTCTGCAAATGGCAGGATCAACTTGACTACCCATGGTGGAATTTGACTCTCCTGCTCGTCCTCTGGGTAATCAGGGGCCATGGGGTTGACTGGTTCATCCTGCATAGCCATGTCAAGATTTCAAGTTGATGGTTGCAGGTGCCTTGCAGTTTGAATGCTCTCAATATTGTGGAGCTGCCAAAGCTGCCCGCCATCACCTCTTCCAGTGCGTGAAGAGTGCCTAAGTTGGTCGGGCTCTGTGTCTGTGACAAGATGTGGTCAGAAAACATAGAACAGCTAAACAAACCCACCGTCCAGAGGCGCAAGCTCCTCGTCAAAAAGCTGATCAGCTCTTTGTCACTTTGTCTGTGATGAGACAGCATCATTGTCAGCGGCAGGTTGGGAGCTGGGGACAGCTTTGCTGTTGTGTTTGTGCTTGGGAGGCATGGGGAGATGAAGCTAACCAGTTCACTTTGGAAGGGCTACCAGCTTTAAAAACACTCGCTTCATACCAAATTATGTAATGGGCTTATGCAGGGCATGACAAGGATGTATAGATGAAAAAATAGTGCTCAACATGTGGGATGAAAGAGGGCTACAATACTGATGACAATGCCAGAACAGCACACATCATTCCCAAGAGAGACTCCACATGAGCAAGTAAATGGTCGGATAGTGTCCATGATAAAACTGCAAATTTGATGTGGCAGAAGCTACTTATGCATTGTATGATGAGTGGCCCATCGGGGCATGGAGCTAGTACTATAGCCCCTCCAGTTGCAAAGTATGGAGGCACTACACATTGGTAAGCTCGAAGTGGAAGAAGATTCACCACATGAAGATGAATGCTGATGCTTATTTGGAACCTCCAGGAGGTCCAAATCGTTACTTCTCTCCTGGCAAGTGTGACTACTAAGAGCCAGGCCTGAATCCATGCTGTAGCTGGGACCTGCAGAGCGCCAGTGGGGAGTAGGTCTGGGTAACATAAATGGTAAGTTTGACAGGAAAATAGCCTCATTTGATGATTTGCCTGCATAATCATCAGGCGAGGCATTCACTTCACTCACTACATCCACCAACTCCAAGCTATTCTCCCCTTCAATTTTGGTCCTTGGGCCAACTTGATCATCATTGCCTGCTTGATTTATGGCTGTCCACATGTCAGGGCCAAGTTCTGAGAGCATCTGGATGATGGTGGCAATGAACATGTCGTGGGTGAAGGGTGTCTTGTGGCTGACATTGCCATGGTTGTCAGTGGATAGGGGGACAATTATAGCATTGTGCAGACATGTCAGAAGGCTGATGATGGGTTTGAAATAGTCTGAAATATGTTGTAGTATGAATGGCTTCCACATGAGATCTGACTGGATCGTGATTGTCTTCAGCATGCTTGGCTCAAAAGTATTGAAATACTTGTCAAAACATTGCCCAAGCTTGCTGTCACATTTTGGCTTGTAAGGTTTGTCGAGAAGGATGCATATACTGACAAGAACATAAAAGAACGATTCAAGATTGTGGGATGCATCGTGTACCACTGGCTGCCCAGCACCTGCCATGACAAGTTGTGCTGCCATCCATGACCATGTTCCCTAAGTTGGGTTGTTGAGTTGTTTGATGCTACAAGAATAGTGAAACACACCATGTGGTGAAGAGGGGATGTATCAATTGTGTGTCATGGGTTGTTCTCCACACTGGCAGGACCCATGGCAAGGACAATATTATCTTCCTTGGTCAAGTCTGAGACTAAGGTCAAAGAAGGGGGTGCATCCTTTGAATTTACAGGCATGATGGGGACAAAATTGCTGGATTCGTATTCCACTCGAGACAGCTGTTTAATTGGCAGTGTGGGGGACACAGAATCGGTGATAGTGGTAGGCTCTGCCATTGGGACAGCATAGCCCCAATCAGCAAGCACCCCTTGTCGCTTGATGCTTGCTATTCTTGTGCACAAGGCAGTTTGATCAGCAGCAGATAGGCTGGACATCCTCTGCATGAATTCTAAATGATCACTTCTCTGAGTCACAAATGCGAGAAGAAGGTTGAACAGGCTGATATCATGGTGCAGGACATGGGCAATTTCAACTGCATTCTTATGGGCTATCAATAACTCATGAGAGATTATTGAAGGTCATGAATGATAGTCTTGCTCACCAACAATATAATCAAGGAAAGCGACAAGGAGCTCTCCCAGACAGGAAAACTCAGTGATGAGATCACTGACTGGATGGGTGATAATGCAGGATAAAACATGGAGGTAGTAGGAATTGGTCTTGTAATGGGCAAGATATGCTCGGGGGAAGTGGGTCGAACCATTGACCTGTAGACAGTCAACTACCAATGGATAGGGTGCTTTGACTTGTTCCTCATGAACTAACATTGGGATGCCTTCGATCTTGCACATGTTCAAGATGGAGAGTATTTTCCCTTCTGTGTACTTCTGGAGGGGGTCAATCCATGAATCCTTCACAGCCACCTTCCTAGCTTGCATACCACTAGTACCCCTCGCCTTCATCATTCCTTCCCAGACCATTGTTCCCTGACCAAATGGATTGTCAGAAATGAAGAGCACTCTTGTGAGTTCGATAGTACAGGTGGTGGCATCCATCTCAATTTTCAACTCCTTCACATCAACCACCTTTCCATCTGGGCAGCTTCTCTTTCCCCAATTGATTGAAATATCGAACCCGAGAATGTTACGAGGAGCAGACGTGACACCAATGAGTATGCACAGAAACTCGCATGGGTAATGATGGATATCATAGCCACAAGTGGAGAGTGACCCACCCTGATCAAAAACTGTGAGGTATATCTGAGAACCAAGAATGCAGAGGCATGGAGCTGCATGGCGGCTGTCCTGAGCATACAACAAGCAAGACGCTTTACCTGCCATTTCTATGTATGATGATTTCTTGTTGTCCTTTCCCATTGTAGGGAGAATATCCTCCCTACTAGGATATTTCTTTTATTTCACTGTTTTTACTTACTGATTTGTTTTCTCTTCTTTGTTTTGTTTTGTTTTTACTTCGTGTTTGCACGCATTTGGCTTATGTAAGCCCGCGCGACCACTTTGAGAGCCCTGTACATACTTAGAAACAATAATAGATGTACCACCACAGACGAGATAGACAGAATTCTGAGCCTGAGGGCTCAGAATATTATTTCTTCATTCCTGATGTGCTATAGCTGTTTTCCTGAGTCTCTCTAGGACTTTTGGGCGCATTTTCTGGTTTTTCACCACTCTCTGACTCTCTGTACCAGGCAACTCTAGCTCCCTGGGTCGAACTGAGACCCCTTCCAACAGGAGACTCTCTAGTCTCCTCCCACACTCATTTAACATCAATCTTTACACCGTGCGGTTCTTCACTTTGGCAAAGGTGGTGAGATGCCTCCAATCAAACTTGCTGCCAGCATCGAGCCAACAAGACAGATCGGGTTTCCTCATTGCATCACCCCCACTCAAGGGGTGCATAGCCAAATCTGCACTCCATACCCTGTAGACAGTAGGTATCTAGAAACAGCAGCAGGAGAGAATTGCACTCACCTGACAGTGGCCATTGCACATGCCTGGTTAACAATTGCAATCACCAAACTGAAAAAGGATGCGAGTAAGCCTTTGTGTGCTGTAGGTTTTGCATCCAGCTGAGGAGCTCCAGGCCAATAGCCAACTTCCTATTGTTACATATGAGTTTTCCCTCTAGTTTTCTCACTTAGTACAGCTTACAACGGTAATGTCTTACTTAATCTGAACTCCGACTTATAGGTAGAATCTTTTTTCCACCTCACCTCAGTCTTCTACTCTGAGAAGCCTGAGGTAAGGTTTCTGGTTACTTTCACTAGTTTCATGATATTAACTACATGTAGTCTTTGTTCCCTAGGTTAGTTTGAATGTCAGTCTTCTACTCTGAGAGGCCTGAGTCTTTGTTCCCTAGTCTCACAACAAAAGGTTATGAGCCCCGAGCAGCTCTAACCACAGTGAAACTTCAGTCTTGAGACATCCCAAAACTCTACCAGCAAATTCCATAATGTCGAACCCACCTTCTGCTTCTACAGCACCTCGAGCTGCTGGTCCTTCAACTGTGACTGCCATGTCACTTTCATCCTCTGGAAAAATTGTTGCACCCTCTAGTCGACTTTATGACATCCCCTCACTCACAGATGATGGATCGAACTATCAAATGTGGAAGTTTCGTGTCCAAAAGGTCCTAGAAATTCGAGGGCTCTGGGAGGTCGTTGGCAGCACAGATAAGACTGCCCCAAATGCAGCCACTCACCCAGACAAGCATGCCAAATGGTCCATCAAGGACAGAGAAGCATGTGCCCAGATCACTCTTACTCTCAAGGACAAGCCTCTGAGCGGAGTCATGTATGCAAGGTCAGCAGCAGAATCCTGGAAGAAGCTCAGCGAGCGCTACGAAGGAAAGGGAAAACAGACCATTGCCTACCTCATCAGAGAACTCTTCCATGGCACCTTGGTCGATGACAGTCCCATGGAACCCCAACTAAATGCTATGTGACAAAAATCATTAATCTTGAGCTCACTTGGACAGTCTCTCGATGAGTCCTTGGTTGCAATAGCGATGGTAATCTCCTTACCCCAGTCATACTCCACTCTTCGCACAATCCTCATGTCGACCAATGACAAGTTAACGGTCGACTCCATAATATCCCAAGTTCTAATCGAGGAACGAACTCGCCAGGGATCACAGTCACACTCTGCACTTGTGTCAAAGAAACCTAATAATGGATATAACAAGAAGAAACAGGGGAAGGGAAAAGGGAAGTCTAAAATCACTTGCTACGGATGCAAGGAAACTGGACACATGAAAGACAAGTGCCCACAGAGAAAGAACGAGGACAGTAAACCTTCTGGTGACCCAGACAAGGACAAGAAGGAGAAGACGGAGAAAGCTGATCTATCAGCAAAGGTTGCACAAGTGGCCAAGGACTCGGACTTATGCCTCTTCATGGCACGTGCAAACCTGAAGGTATCCTCGCAGGAATGGATTGTCAACTCTGGTGCCTCTGCACACATGTGTTGCCATAGAGAGTGGTTCGCCACATACCAGATCTTGGAACCATCTGAACCCGTAGTTATTGGGGATGGAAGATCAATCATGGCAATTGGCAAAGGTCAAGTGGAACTTGACATGAGTGGCACCTGTGATGGAGGAAGTGCTACGATGCTACGTGACGTCTACCATGTCCCGGACCTGGATGCAAACCTTGTATCGGTACCTTCCCTAGCAACGAAGGGCCTCCAGGTGGTTTTCAAGGGAAATAACTGCCAAGTCATGGCCAGGAATGAAGCTGTAGCAGTCGCTACCAAATGAAACTCCCTGTATATCTTGAAGACATTGGTCATATCTGGGAGCCACTCTGCCTACATCATAAATCAGCCAAACGAAGTCGATGCATCAGAAGCCCTTACTGCTCTTGCATGTTGCAACCCCACATCGAAGGCTACCCTAACCACTTGGCACCGACGTTTCAGACATGCGAACACCAGAAGCATACTGAGCCTACTAAACCATGACATGGTTGTAGGAATGGAAGTCACTGGATCATGCAGTCATGACAACAAAACTTGTAAAGGGTGTCTCGAAGGGAAGCAATCTCAAAATGCAATACCCACTGAGTTGAACCTAGAAAGCCCATGGCTTCTACACCGAACCTATTTGGATCTTTGTGGCCCAATGGAAACTCAAGCTCGTGGGGGGCACCGGTACTTCATAACGTTCATCGATGGGAAGTCGCACCACCTAGTAGTCAAGCTCTTGAAGTCGAAGGATGAAGCATTGGCTGCGACGAAAGAGTACTTTGCTCGAGCAGAGGCTGAAACGGGCGAGCACCCAAATTATTTTTGTACGGATGGTGGTGGCAAATACTGCTCACAGGAATTCGAGAACTACCTAAGGTCTAAGGGGATACATCATGAAAAAACGAATGCATACATGCCCCAGGAGAATGGTGTCTCTGAACAAATGAATCGCACCCTCATTGAGTGTGCACGAGCCATGCTTAGTGACACAAAGTTGCCGAATAAGTACTGGGGAGATGCAATACTGCGTGCGACACACCTGGTAAACTGGCTACCAACGAGGGCACTTGAGGGACAGCTGACCCCATACGAAGCCTACACCGGAAATAAACCTTCGGTGTCCCACCTTTGAACCTTTGGGTGCACTGCACATGTCCACATCCTGAAGGAAAAATGCCACAAACTCGATGCAAAATCGATCACATGTACTCACCTCGGATTCGCCGAAAATCGTAAGGCATATTTGTGCCTGCATCGAGCCACAGGTCGAGTATTTGAATCGAGGGATGTGGTCTTCGATGAAACTGAGGGTGAGGGTCTCGAATGAGTCGTTTTCGAGGAGAACGGCTCAAGGGCTAAAGGGGAAGGAGCATTAGGACGAAGGGGGAGCCTGGTGAAGCAGGAGGATGGACCCACCTTGCACGAAGATGCACAGGGTTCGTACGAAGATGAAGCAGTGGCGAGCATACCCCAAGCTGAACCAGGAAGCTCAAACGAGCCCCCAGGGAGTGGAAACGAGGAAATCGAAGAGGAAATTGATGCAGATCGAGCAAAGGCGACACCAGCACCTAGCAGAGAGAGTGCTGCTGATAACGAGTCAAATGCCTCGCATCCAGTGCAAAAATTGGTGGCTACGCACCCACAGACAGGCCAAACGGGCCCCCGACCTATTGCGAGATGCCCAGCACCTCAATTCGGATCGCCATCGCCCTACCTGCACCCCATTCCACCTGGAAATGTTCGAAGATCCTCGAGAGCTAAGCGCCAACCAATCAGAGATGACGACCCAAGATTCTTCGTCAACGCTTACCAGAAAAGCACCTTGCAGAATGCTAGCACCGAGGAAAAAGGAGGAGAGCATAGGCAGAGCATCAAGGGAGATAGCGAGAGCGGGCATGCAGCTGAAGTGAGGCCGTCACGGAGTGACAGTGATGTGACTCCACAGCTACGCACTGCTTACCAAGCGAGCATAGCCTGCGAGGACGAGCCCACCAGCTTCGAGGATGCAATGAATCGCCCAGATGCTGACCGATGGTATGATGCTATGGCACTAGAGCTACAGACCTTTCAGCAGCTTGGCCTGTGTGAGGAAGTAGAGCACATACCTGGATGCAAAGTGGTTGATTCGAAATGGGTCTTCAAGATAAAGCGAGGACCTATGGGCGAAATTGACAAATACAAAGCACGACTCGTTGTGAAGGGGTACATGCAAGTCCAAGGGGTCGACTACACGGACACATTTGCCCCCGTTGCTAAGTTTGCTACTATCAGAGTCCTCCTTGCACTTGCTGCTAAATATGATTTCGAAATCCACCAGATGGATGTGAAGTCCGCGTTCTTGAATGGGACACTCGATGAAGAGATATACCTACGTCCCCCTCCCAGTTTTCGTACTTCAGACTCGGTGTGGCGCCTCTATCGAGCCCTCTATGGACTCAAGCAAGCCTCGAAGGCATGGTATGCATGACTGCGAGAAGTCTTTGAGGGACTTGGCTTCACACGAAGCAATGCAGATCACAGCCTCTTCTATAAGTTCGAAGGGGGTATCCTAATCATTGTGGCAGTGTATGTCGATGATAAACTCATCTTTTCGAAGGACCGTGCTGCCATCGATCGCCTCAAACTCCAACTGTCGAAGGAGTATGACCTCTCGGATCTGGGCGAAGCACACTGGATTTTAGGAATGGAGATCATTCATGACCGCCACGAGGGTATGATTAAGCTCTCGCAGAAATGGTACATCGAAGGTATACTACAGCAAGCTGGCATGCAGGATGGTCGAAGCGTTGGCACGCCAATCGAGTCGAACTTAAAATTACTGAAGCTTGACCAGCCCGAGGTTGATGCTTCACAGTACCAGAGCGCTTTAGGAGCACTAATGTATGCCATGCTAGCCACTCGTCCAGACCTCGCATTTGCAGTGGGCGTGCTAAGTAGGCATGCAGCGAATCCAGGAGAGTGCCACTTGGTGGCACTCAAACAAGTCTATTGTTACCTTCGTGGGACAACAGACTCATGTCTATGCTATACTGTCTCCTCCAAGACAACCCCAGTCTGCTATGTAGATGCCGATTGGGCAGCTGATGTCAACGATCGAAGATCGATAACTGGCTATGCTTTCACCTTATGTGGTGGTGCAGTGAGCTGGTCGTTGAAGAAACAATCCTTGGTGGCCCTGTCGACTACAGAAGCAGAGTATATGGCTGCCGCAGCAGCCACGAAGGAAGCTGTTTGGATCTGCACGCTACTTGGAGAAATAGATCCCATCACACAAGCAAATCCAACCCCCCTCCACATTGACAATCAATCCGCCATCTCATTAGCCAAAAATGCGATGTTCCATGACCGCACGAAGCACATCGCCATTTGTCACCACTTCGTTCATGAAAAGGTCGAGTCAGGGGATATCTCGGTGATGTATATATCCACAAATGAGCAGGCAGCGGACGTCCTAACAAAAGGTTTGTCACAAGACAAGCACCTTCGTTTCTCTGGCCTCTTAGGTATCACTTATTAAGACACCTACCATTGAGTGGGTGTATTGTTACATATGAGTTTTCCCTCTAGTTTTCTCACTTTGTACAGCTTACAATGGTAATGTCTTACTTAATCTGAACTCCGACTTATAGGTAGAATCTTTTTTCCACCTCACCTCAGTCTTCTACTCTGAGAAGCCTGAGGTAAGGTTTCTGGTTACTTTCACTAGTTTCGTGATATTAACTACATGTAGTCTTTGTTCCCTAGGTTAGTTTGAATGTCAGTCTTCTACTCTGAGAAGCCTGAGTCTTTGTTCCCTAGTCTCACAACAAAACTTCCTCCTTCTTGGAAGAGCCAGAGGCAGAGGCAGGATTGACCCCTGGAATGTAAAGTCCCCTGCTGATGCAGTTGTTCAGTACCTGCTCTATCGTGCAGTGGTCAGGTAATTCTCCCATTCCTTTGGGGAACAGGACCTCATCTGGAAAAAGAAAGTTCAAAAATTTATCACTGTTGTCTCTTGAGAGCTCCCAATGTGTTTCATGGGTGTCATTTTCGACTAAAGCATCCATGACAGCATGGAACCAGTCAGTTCTATGCCCTAAATGTGGATGTACAGTGGGTGAAAAAACGTGTGCAATGTTTGGCTGATTTGTACTAAGTCCAGTGTAGCACCATGAGGCATGGGAATCCTGCTTAGCCTTGGTGAGATAGATGGTAGCACTGACCCCCAGCTACAAAATGGTCCCAGGGTCATGTGATTTGGTGCAGTAGTCCTTGAGATATGTCAATTATAAAACAGGTACATCATTGCACACGTTTATTCACTTTTGAAAAGTGAGGGGTATCTAAGGGATATCAGTACTTGGTATAGCCTCCTTTTGCTTTAAGCACTGCCTCAACCCTCCTAGGCATGCTCTCAATCAACTTCTGACACTCCTCAGCTGGTATATTGTTCCATTCCACCTGAGTCCTCTCCCACAACTCCAATATCCCCTTGGGAGGGTGCTCATACTCTGCAAGCCTCCTCTTGAGGTAACCCCAGGCATGTTCTATGGGGTTAAGGTCAGGGGACTGTGCAGGCCATACCATGGTCCTAAAATCCTGCTCTTCTAGCCACTCCTTGACCTGCTTGCAGGTGTGCTTGGGGTCATTGTCCTGCTGGAAGATGATGTCAGGAGGATGGAGACCATAATATTCAAGGGACTCTTGTAGTTCATCCTTCAAAATTTGAAGGTATAGGTCCCCATCCATCCTACCATCAATCTTGGTAGCATATCCAACACCCTCCCAAGTCATACAGCCCCACATCATCAGAGAACCTCCTCCCAACTTCAGTGTCCCCTCTACTAGCCTATCACTCAGCTTCTCCCCTGGCTTTTTCCATGCCCATTTGCACCCATCTGACCCCAGGCAATTAATTTTAGTCTCATCAGACCATACCACCCTCTTCCAGTCCTCCAAAGTCCAATCTTTGTGGGCATAGGCAAAGTCTAACCTTGCCTTGCGATGCTTGGCAGAGAGGATAGGTCGTTTTCGCTTTACCACAGCCTTCATACCAGTCTTTTTCAGGTGCTGGTGGATGGTATTTGGGTGGAGGGGTTGGTTGATAATATTGGTGAGGGTTTTGGTCACCTGCACAGCATTTTCTGCCTTCTGAGTTGAGATGAGGTGGATGGCATGGTGGACATTAGCAGGGGAGAGCTTGGATGGATGACCTCCAGTGGACTTTTGCAGGCTGGAACGCTCCTTGGAATGAAGTCTAGAGATGGTGGAGCGATGTAGGCCAGTACTAGAGGCAATAGAAGCAGGAGAATGACCAGAATCAAGCATAGTCAGGATAGTATTCCTTTGGGTGGCAGAGAGAGATCTCATGGTGGTAAAGGTTGGGAATAAAGAAGTGTGTGAACATATTCAAACTCAGACATAATGTTTATGTGTGTATCGTTGTTTGTAGGACCAAACAACCACAATTATTCCTTTATTTCCCCCAGATTCTACTGCCAAACCAAAAGTGAATAAACATGTGCAATGATGTACCTGTTTTATAATTGACATATCTCAAGGACTACTGCACCAAATCACATGACCCTGGGACCATTTTGTAGCTAGGAGTCAGTGCTACCATCCATCTCACCAAGGCTAAGCAGGATTCCCACGCCTCATGGTACTACACTGGACTTAGTACAAATCAGCCAAACATTGCACACGTTTTTTCACTCACTGTATAGATGAAAGCTTTGGGTGATTGTCAGATTTTTGTTCAAAAACAATTGGATGCCACTCACACACTGTCGATTGTATGGCATCACATGGATGGGCTGCTGCTGCACAAAAGTGACATAAACACCAAGCTATTGCTGAGTAAGGTAAGGCTAATTACTCACTTGGCTTTTCTGTGGTGTTTTCTTGTTGCTGTCTGATACAGGGAAGCTATCCATTGCAAGATCAGTGTAGTCGGGAAGGAGAGCTGTGGGCAGCCATGGGTAGACATCAACTTCCAGATTACATATTATGCATCGATATGACCAATCAATAGCATTGATAATCCATTCTCGCACATATTATACAGAGTAGCATCTAAGCTGGAGATAATGCATAGTAAAATTCCTTCGTCCAGTACTTGTTCAGCCAGAACTCATTGCTGAATTCGTAGATACTCAAACATGTCAGATGGGGGTGAGCTCCTCACCCAAAGTTTGGGACTAGATGAGCTGGAGAATGAATGAGAGTGAGTGGGATTACCTCTCCAACCTGTTGACCATTATTCCACACCGCCTGCCTCAACAAGTGCATACTGGTCACAGGATTAACATTACTGGGATTGGACTGAGGCATGATGTTGAAGTGCTGAACATATGCAAGGAAGAGGTCTGAGCACATAAGGCAGAAGATCAAATGCAGCTGGGAAATGGAGTGCCCAGCTAAACCATCTCCTGGCCAGTCACTCTTGGGGTGTACGCTGGTAATAATTGAGTCGTATTGGCCATGAGGATGTGCCATTGAGGGCAGTATGGCACGAAGCATCTGAGGTGACAGCAGTGTCTTGTTATGGTAGGAAAGTTGTTGTACACACAATTTACACCAGATCTGAAGTTTGGTGATTGCACATTGCAAAACTTGGAAAGACATATCCCCATTCACAAAGAAAGTCGCCAAGGCATGTTTGAGATCAGGTAGCTGGTAAGTGACGCTCGCCTCATCAATGGTTAGCCAGAACGAGGGCTTAGTTGAAAGATGGAAACTGGTCGTTGGTGTTGCAAATGTGTGATAAGGTTTTGGTGCAGAGGGAACCTTTCCAAGGAGAAGGGATGCAGAGATAGAGAAATAGTTGGGAATTCGACAGGTCAAGGTAGAGTACATGGAGAGGTAGCCCTCGCCATCTGCTTCATATTCTTCCTTTGTGTCTGAGTCAGAGGGATTTTCATTGTCAGTCCCATGTTGATCTGCATGTTGCTGGATGTAGGTTGCAAGGTCAAAATGTAAACACTTATCCAGCTGATCAAGATGGCATACAATTTGGTTGTTATAGTTTTGATTATTGCCTGCATGAGCTGGAACCTTAATCTCTTCGATGTGGGCATGTTCAGTGATGTCAGCTGACCACTGCATCACCGCTCCAGATTGCTGAATGCTTGGGACTACACTCTGGAGAAGCTCCAGCTTCAGAATCTGCCAGTCAACTTGTATCCTCTCACTCATGATGGCCTCCTTGTGATCATGGAATTCTTGTAGGGAGCTGGTGACCTTCTCAAGGGACCGAGTGGTGAACGACAGCACCTGTGCAAGGTAATGGAAGTCAAGAAGAGCATGGATGGCTGTGAGGAACTTGCATGGAATGGACCCAGCCACAGTAGCTATGATATAGTGCTGGACTGCATGGTGATCATGACCCGTGACTTGTTTAAGCCTCGAGATTCCTTCGCTGAATGCCTGATACCCCACAAGGGTCTGAATAATAGAGAAATGGAAATCCAGCTCGGTGGCTCCTGTCACATCGATGCACCACTTGACATCGTGATCCCAAAACATCCAATGAAAATGGTGTAATACTTTGGGGGTGAGAAAGATGGAGGGATCTGATAATGGCCAAGAATTCCAACATGGTTCAATGACACCATTTAACTGAAACTGTCTCATAGCCCTGAGAAAATTTTTGTAATCTGTCAGGGAATATTGGGAACATGCGCTGCAGATGGCAGTGAGCATGGTCACTGCAGTACAAGGGGGGTGCTGATAGGGATTTCCAAATTCCTTTGAAGTAGCAGTGGTGACAGGAGAAACCTTCATGGCTGTTCCTGCTAGAAGGCCCTCTTCAGGCATGTCTGCAATCCATGCAGCTAACGGAGTGAAACAGTAATGTAAGTTGCCCTTTGGGTTGCTCATCATGACCCCCACAGATGCGGCAGTCTTGAGAGGCGATAGGATGATGTTGGGAGCTTGGTGCATGAGCTGGTCTTGAAGTAAGCTGTGGATGCAAGTGGTTTTGTGTGTAAACTTTGTGATGGGAAGTAATGTGAGGAGGAGATAAGCATGTGCGGATGATTTGCTGTGAAGGTGTGCATTGATGTTGGCGAGACTGATTAGGAGAGGGTGAGCCATATGGTTGCCACTCATCACTGAAATATTGGTCTTGTCAGATGACAAGACCACCCCTAGAAGAGTAGCGCCTGGCGGTAGTGCCTCCTGAGTGACACAGTGTCATCATCAGAAAGCCTGGAAAGAGTCGAGACCCACATACTTGGATACTCCAGGCGTGATCCCCACTCAACCACTCGTCATACATGCAACAAGTCTTCGCAGCGCTTGTCCAGACCTTTCTTGGGACAAATGATATGTAAGGCTTGAAAAGGGGATGGCTCAGAAGTGACTGTAGACAATCAATAGGATTACAGTAGAAAACATAAGCCAACTCCTTGGTAGGATATTCGGTCATCAATGTTTCACATACCCATCAGGGGCCAGATGGAAGAATTTCAGCACGAGTCCTGAGTTCTTTTGCAGAGCAAAAGGAAAGCGAAAGGTTCCTCATCTGTCACAGATGGTGAGACTTCAAAGATGCTAGAATATCATGACTTACAATTTCAAGCGAAAGTAGACAGTCAATGGTTGCCATGCTAAGATAAGATCACAAGAGCCACGAAGTGAAAGCCCACTCTTGCCTTGAAGCCCATGGAAAATAACTATTCTCTCAGTGCTGCTCTGCATACTGATCATGTCTGAATCAATCCATAAATGTCTCTCCACCAGGAAATGCTTCCATGCATCCTTTGTAGGTCTTGACATATATTCCAGGGTCTGGATCATGTTGACTCTGTGAGGGTCATCGAAGTTCAAGGGGTCGCCATAATTGGGAAAGGCATCCATATCAACATTCTCATTGTCACCTTGCAAGTGAGTGGCACTCTGAACCTCAACGTCCTCCCCATAGATCAGGTCTTCAGCTAAAGATGCATGGTAACATGAGCCTGAGGGTTGATTCATATGTTGAAGAATGTTTGTTGTGGTGGAAAATTTCTTAGTGCACCAGGGACAACTAATATTTTTTGGTAGACCAGAAGGTGCTTTCTTCCGAGGCATCTTGATAGAAGAACATCAGCGAAGGGTGAAGAGACTGTACCAAGGTACAGAGTAAGATCAGGCATAAAATTAATGCATGCTTACCAAGCATTGTGCATCATGGGTAATGTGCTGCATGGCCAGACATATTGCACCCCAATCATACCTACCACCATGATGAATGAACAGGAATCTTTTGTAACTTGTGCTCATCATCAGCAGCGAGACTCCAAACCAAATTTTTGCTCCTCTCCACTTGCTGAACTTCACAACAATGCGATTGCTCCCATATGCTGGCCCTTTCATCAATGCATGGACCTCTTATCTTCCAATGAGTCACAACACCCTTCTCTGGTATCACCAATGGGACTCGAAGCAAAATTGGAATCATTGGATGAAAAGGTCAGCCAACCACAGCACTGATATTATGTGTACTAACTTCCAGGTGTTCAGTGTGAAGTACCGAAATCATACATACACCATGATGTTCCTCCTCCATGCAACAGCATGGAGGCTGCTCGAAGCGATTGCCAAATATCCCTCATGCGAAAGGATCTCGCATATGAGATCGTTCACCACAACACCATCGCTTTACAACTCAACCGTATCATGCTTGAGAGGGCGGAGGTGGATTTACTTGTGGCAGACAAGCTCGTTGGTCACATTCAACTGACCATCAGACAGAGTGGCCATTTGGCTGTGGTTGAATATGCAATGTGAGAGTCTTGGCCCTGTTTCCCTCAAGCTAGTAAGTTCAGCATTTTGAGTTTCTATTTCTCATGACTCAGTGATACGTCTAGTAGATAAACTGGCATCTTCTACCTTCAATGTTGTCTTAGATTAGTAAAATATCAGTTCAGTGGTACAGTGAATATATGTCAGTTTTAAATATTGAATTGGCTTGAGACATGGCATTCAGTTTTGAAGGTGAATGAAATAGTACTACTAGTAAGTAATGTATTGTCATTGATGCCCTCTGAGACATCATTGTCATGTGTGATATCAGCAATACTGGCCACCCACGGAAGTTATCCTAGGTCAAACTGTGCCAATTCCAAACATTGCTTAAAGCTCACCCTGTGTGTGGGAGGGAAACAACCCAAACCTGAGCTGCAGGGAGGTCATCATACACATACATCAAAGTCTGCAACAGTTTCGAGTGCCAATCAGGATGGCAAGGCATACAGTTAATCCCACAATCCATCCTGTTGTCCAAACAGTGAAAAGGGGGAATGATTATGCCTGGATGATAGATAGTTCTGGAGATGGACCTTCAGACTCATCCTGAACGATGGGTAAAGATTTCATGATTGGCATTAGGAGGTTGCATGAACACTAGGTGGCAAGGGACATACCTGAGTAGATCAACCTCTGTCTGTCAGTCTTGACAGCTGATTTTTCTGAAATGCCCACTTGAGATTGCGAACAGTCTTGTCCAAGGTGCTGACTGTGATTTGAAGTTTGAGATTGTTTGTCGAGGACAGCTGACCACTCACCTTGCATGATCGATCCCATATTTGCAGTTACAATGGCCTCGATAATTGGGGATTGTTGTGTGACTCAATCCGAGATGCAGCCATCATGGATGGCCGAGGAGTCTGCCACTGAAGTGGTCATTGTCATGCGAGTTGATGAGTCGAACCTGAGGAACAGTGGCACGCCAGTGGCTGTACTAATGATTATGATTTGTCTTGAGACCCGCCGTCAATCTGAGACACAGTGGATGTCTGAAAGTGGTAACTGGCTATGTGTCGAACTGGCACCCTTTGGAGCAAGTTGGCGAGTCGAACCAGAATCAGTGGTGCACTGTGGCCACAGGCAGCACTCAGAGTCAGACTACTACTATACTTGGTACTTGGGGTCCTGAATACTAGCTGGGGACAACTGGAATGACTGTGCAGTTGTGCACCATTGTGCCAACCTGTGCCGGATTGTACCAAGCTTAGTGCTTGGCTAAATGATCCGAAATGCTGGAATCTTGGCTAAGCAAAAGAGTTGGTTTGCTGATGAGGGTGGCTGGGAGACCTTTATTTGCTGCTGCTATATGTTTGATTTGCATGACATATGCAGTTCCCTTGGCCAGCATGTTCCATCTCAATGATTGGTCAAGTACTACTCTGAGGAACTTGTGTGTCTGCATTGGGGTGATCATAGTGTTGTGAAGCTTGAGTGGTGGTCTCTCGACCTTGCCACTGTAGTGGAAGTCGACTAGGGCGAATTTTGATAACTCGAACATGGAGTTGTGTTCTACAGACCACACAAATGCGCCATTGCATTGTTCCATCATTTTCCTGATCCTGTCATGCATGTTAGCAAATGTTTTACCTATGGCAATGAGCACAGTGTCATCCACAAAGGCTAGTGCCAGTTCCTTCCTGTTGGAACTATCTGGGATCTCAGTGAGGTCAGTGCTGTAAACGACATAAAGGAACATGGACAGTGGATCCCCTTGTCCTATCCCATTGTTGACTGCAATCCAGTCTGACTCAAAGCCATCGAACTTGAGTTTTGTATGTCTGCTTGTCAATAGTCATTCTACAAAGTATACCATTATTGTTGGGAATCATCTCTTGCGTAGGTTGTGCAACAGACAGTCTGTGACCGCATTGGGGAATGCTCCCTTGATGTCAAGGAACAAGGCAGACACGACCTGCTTTGACCTCCATGTGTTCTTTACCATGGTTGTGAGGAGGTGTAGGGAGTCAGTCATGGACCTCCAGGGCCATCCACCGAAGTGCATGGACAGGAGGAGGTTGTTGGATTCTGCAATGTGGGTGAATTGTTCTGAGACTATTGCTGTGAGTAACTTGCTTGTCATGTTGAGGAGTGCTATTGGTCTGTATGACTTGGTCAGTGAGTAATCAGTTTTGCCTGGTTTTCTTAGGACCACTGTGGTGAAGTCTCTCCATGGGTTGTAGTACATGTGGAGGGCAAACACTGCCTGGAAGATGGGGAGGAGGTATGGCACCAGGTCGTCCTTGCACTGAATGAGTACACTGTTGCTGATGCCATCTGGGCCAGGGGCCTTGTATGGGCTGAGCCAGGCTATGTTGCTGAGTATGTTCTCCTCTGTGATGGCTTCTGGGGTGTCTATTGGGACAGGGTAGCGATAGCCCTCTGGGACAGACAACATGGGTGGGGGCTGGGGGAAGAATGCTGTGGCTAGTGTGCAGCTTTTACTCTTGTTGGTCGTGAGTTGAGCTGGTGCTCCATTCACTGAGGTGTTGAGTGTTGGGATCTTTGCACATCCCCTGTCACCTGGATCTGAGGAGATGTATTTGTTAGCTGTCCATATCTCGTTACCTTTGATTGACTCGAGCCAGTCTGACCAGTGCTTGGCCTTGGTTTTCTTGATGGTTTCCAAGTAGTGGTTGCATTTGTGCCTGAGTTCCTCATGCATTGGATGGTCTGGATCAAGTCAGTGCTGGTACACTCTCCAGCTTTGCTTGGCTAGATCGGACTGTAGTGTGGATAGGTCATGGTTCCACCAATGTTTCACATGTGGGGACAGCTTGCTCAGGGGGACTTCGTTCTCAATGGTCTCTTGTATCGCTTTCATCAGAGCTCTTGTCGCTACCTGGAACTCTCTTTCAGTGGCCAAGATCACTGGGGGGCCTACCTCTTGGAGCCAGAGCTGTAGCGATTCTCTGAACTTCTCCCAATTGGTTGCTTGGAAGTTGTGGCATGGCTTGTGGTTGGTGTTGGTTACTGCAAGGTCCAGTATGCTCAGGACAGGTATGTGGTCAGTCTTGGGGCCTATGTTGGCTGGGTCAGTAGCACACTTGGTGAACATACCCTGCATGTGTTTGGTGCAGAACACTTTGTCTGGCCTCATCCAGTTCTTCGAGTTGAGGAGCTGAAGGGTCAGTATCCCTTTTGGGAGAGCCATGACCATGTCATTCTTCTCTAGTAGGTCTATCAGCAGTTGAGCCTTCCCAAGTGCTGATGCAGTGAACAACTGTGTGTTGCCATTGTCATCCCACAGGGGGTGGTGGTGGTTGAAGTCACCCAGCCAGACCACATGGTTGCCCAGGGAGGGCTGGACAGTTTCGGACTCCATGTCTAGGAACCTGTCTAGAGCCTCCTCTGTGTCTGGTTTCTTGCAGTTGTTGTACACATCGATCAGGGTGAGTTTGCCTGTGGGGCTGTCTATCTGGACTACCACAATGTCTGGGGATGGAAATGGCACCTGCTTCCACAAGCTGGTGTCAATCACAGTGGAGACTAGCACTACTGCCCTGGATGTCTTTTTGGGGTGGGTGTATTGGGTGGATGGGTATACAGTGTAGAATTTTGGGGTTGATATTGTATTTTTGTTGGGTCTTATATGAGGTTCTTGCAGTGTGTAGATATCCCAGTCTTTGGCATGGGGGCCATGGAGGGAGTGCTGGTTGGTAGCAGATCAGTTAAGGTTTTGTTGCTATATGTGTAGTTGTGTGGTGTGTTCGTCATGTTGGGTTGGAGGGGGGTCGCTGAATGCTGAGGTGTCTACTGGTGGGGAGTAATCTAATATGTGCAGGGGGGTGGCAGTGGTTGAGCTGTTGACTATTGGCATAGCCTTGGGTTTTCTGGTGAAGTTGTCAAGAGTGGTCTGACATGATTTGGGTCCTGGTCCGAGGGATATTAGTTGGTGAGTCCTGCTCTGCATCTGGTTACGAGTCACAGATGGGAGGGACATGGGTGGTGTGGAGTCGGTTGATGGGGTATGGGTTCTGTCGGAGGATTGGCTGGAGGATGGTTGCTGTGGGGGGGCTGTGGGGACATAGTCCAGGGGGGAGTGAATGTGTGTCCACTTCTCCCTGGTTGGGAAGAAAGGGAGGAGGTTGTTGGGGTGTTTTGCATTTAGGGCATCACATTTCTTGATGAACTCCTTGCACTCTTGGCTGCTGCTTGAGTGGTCATTAGAGTCGCAGTTGATGCACAGTGTGTGGTGAGGGTGGTTGCATGCTTGAGCTTTGTGGGGGCCAGCACAGGTGCTGCAGACATCCTGGACTGACATGCAGTCCCTGGCTATGTGGCCCCAACATTGGCACTTGGCACACCTTACTGGTTCCTTTTTGTCCTTTTTGGGGTTGAGCTTCGTTCTGTGAACATATATTCCATCCTTGATAAGGATGTTTGTGACATGTATGTTGCTAACTAGAAGGAGGGCATGCACTACTTGTTGGTTTGGTCTGTGGCAGTCTGGGTGCTTGACCCAGCATGCAGAGTGGAGACTATGGGTGTGGATATTGTTTTCAGCTTCGAGTTCCCTCAGGAAGCGAGGGTCAGCAAGGTTGTGTACTGTGGGGAAGAAGGGGATGACCAGCAGGAAGGTTTGTGCTTTTACCACTGCATTGATTCCTAGCTTTTTGGACAGGGCCTCTTTGACAGGGTCAGACCTGATCCAGTTGGCAGCCTCGGGTGATGGGAGCTTGATCAGCAGGTTCCCATTGTTGAGGCACATGGCTGATTTAACTTTGATGTATGGCAAGTCTTCATCTTGGAGGGTCGAGGTTAGGACTAGGATAGCTGTGGCAACTGAGTTGGGGTCAGTTTCTTTCGTGTAGAGGGTTTGCATTGGGGAGGGGGGTAAATAGGACTTGTCTGGTCCTGGTCTCTGCCTTCACCATAGCTGCTACTGCTAGGCATGACTGGGGGGTTGTTTTCGCAGCTTCGCTGTAGGTTAGAGTCGGGGTGGTGGTGGTAGTGGTGGATGCATTGGACACTGCAATGGTGGCATCTTTCACTGCTGTGGCCACTTGGGCTGGAGGGAGGGCAGATATTTGCTTGCTGAGGGAGTCCACTTGGTTCTGGGTGGCGTCTATGGAAGGGAGTAGGGTGTCTATGACATTAGTGATCAGCTCAAGGCCAGAGTGAGCTTCCTTGGCCAGAAGTTCCACTCTTTCCAGTGTGGATCTGGTTGCAGAGAGGGATCTTTCTTCGTCGTGATTGTTCGGGTGTTTGCTGGCTGGTTCTTGGGTGGCTAGCTTGTCATGTAGCAAGTCGACTGACATGCAGATGGTGGCTATCTTGGGGAGTATGGCCTCTGTGACTTGGCTGGCTATGAGCTTGGGGAGTTTGATGCTGGGGGCGTGGTCCAGTGTGTTGATGCTAGAGGGCACATTGGGTGGGAGGGTTGTGATCATTTGAAGTTTGATGGTTGAGTCCTGTAAGGATGCGATGTGGGGGGAGATGGCTGTGATAACATGATTAGCTAACATTTCAGACAGGGATGTGCTTAGCATGTTCTGGATTTCCATTGCTATGCTGGTTGTCCCAGCTCTTTCCAGGAGATAGGCTACCACTCTAATGCCATCTAGTGCCAATGCTGGAATGCTGGGGACCTGAGCAATCATGTGGAGTGTTGTGGTGAGTTGCTCTATGGTTGCTTCAGTGCCTATTGGCAGCAGTTCTTTCTTGTGCAGATAGCACAAGCCTGAGATGTGGTCAGAGATGGTGCTAGTTTGGGTGGATAGGGGGTCTTTGAAATTTGCTTGCAGTGTTGAATGGGTGTTACGTGTGCCTGCCATTTTTGATCTGGCAGTGCCAGGGGGGGTGTCTGTGGGTGACATGTGGATGAGTTTTTCATGTAGTTGAAACATGGGCTTGGGATGGGGAGCTTAGAAATGGGTGTTTTCTGGTTTGTAGGTTTTAGGTAGATGCTAGAGCGCTGATTGGTTTTGGGTCGCTGCTTATACATCGCTTTTGGGTTGCAGCGGGCTCAATGGTCCTTTGGTTGATGACCTTGGGTTCTGGTTTTCCAGGGTCCTAGTCAGGGTGCCAAGTGGAGCGGAGTCAAGGAGTGTTTTTACTTCCTGACAAGCATATATCTCTTTCGGCCTTTCAAGTCCTACTGACATCTCTGGATTGGAATTTAATTGCTCCGAGTTGACACTTGGGGTTGTCGACCTCATTGGAATGCTTTCGGCAGTCAGTGGGTGGCTCAGGTATGTCGCTTGGCTTCAGCCTCTGCTGCCTGTGCTGACCATCCTGGTCTCCAGCTAGCAGTCTCATTTCAACTTGTTTCGAGTTGCAGCATGCATTGCTCATTGCGTCACCTGTCTGGCACCATCTCCCATTCATCTCAACATGTCCAAACACCTCCTGGACCTTCCCTTGACCTCTTGGCCCTCCAGTTCTTCTGAACATGTCCATATTGGCATTGCATTGGTTTCTGGCAGGTTGTTGGCACTCCCCCTGCTTCCAGTACTCAAAGGTAGGCTCTGGGCATGTTCCAATGGTGTTCTTGACCTTTCGTGTTGTACTGACATTTTCAGCTGTGAATTTGATTCTTCTACATCAGCGTTTGGGTCAGATGAGTGCACAGGAATGTTTTCGACAGTTCATAGGTGGACCAGGCGACACAAGTAAGTCACTGCCCATGTTCTGCTCGCAATACACGATCTGACTATCCTGTAGCCAGCATCATGACTCAGGGTATTCGGTGTCTCGAGTGGTGTGCTTTGTGGTAGGGATATGTTGGTGTCTCCAATGCCAACTCATCTCCATGGCATAGTAGGGTTGAGTGACCCATTTTTGGGCTCTTGAGGTGAGTCTAACTCCATTTGACATGTTCTGACGTTCTGATGTGCATTGCTAGCTGTCTTTGTGCCATATGTGTTACTGACCATGTCTGTTTCATTGTTCAACATGTTTGTATGGCTCCCCAGACTGTCCACTTCATGTATGTGCCATTGTGCACCTCCATACATGCTGGCATTGACATTGCATGTCTGCAGTACCACCACAACCATTTCTTCTTTGTCTGATGTGCTCGGAGTGTCTGTTAGGCCTCTTGGTCCATCTGCATGGCCACTGGGCTCAGCTGTGTGCCCGTTTGCAGCTGGGTTCATATCACCGCCACTCGCACAACTAACCTGCTCCCCCTCGAGTGGCACTCTTCATGCATCAGATGCATTGCTTCGAATTACTCCAATTTCTTTCTTCAGCATTGTTGAGCCCATCTGTTGGCTTGCTTTGGCTTTGCTGACATCTACAGTTGTCATTTTGAGTCGTCTGCATTGATGACAGATTCTGAAGATTCGTTGGCAGCATTTTGTGCATTTGGTGGGTGGTATTGGCAATGCAGGTGCATTTCTTGCTTGCAACCTGTCTCATTTGCCATGCTGACTTTGGTGTGCTGGTAGTAACCTCTTTTTGACTCCAAGTGAGTCAATGGTCTCGTTTCCCATTGCACTGGCCCTGCTATTTGTGTTCCCCTTGTCGGCATTCTGTCTGCTCGCCATGCAGACTGTTGGCTGCCCTAGATATCCTCCTGGGTCATGGATAGTAAGTTGCGGCTCTTTGTTATTGCCACTCTGCTCATTTGCAATGTCAGTGCTTGTGCAGCCATTCTGCTCCCCTTCAAGCAGTACATTGATAGCCTCTGGCATATTCCATGTTGGGCTTTTGTTAGGCTGTCCATCCTCGCATTGTGAGTGTGCACCTGCAGGCTGAACTTTGATGTTGCTCACCGCTCCAGCATCTGTGGGCTTCAACATTTGGTAGCAGGCCTTCATGTCTCCACCATCTTGGCTTAGGTACAGAGTTCGAGTCGTGATCTCTTTGCTTGCAGCTATGTCTGTGGCCTCCATGCCCAGACTTCCTTCTGCAACAATCTTGCCACTGACTCCTTGAGACTCATTGCTAACTTCCTCCAGCTTGATTGGGATCATTTCGGCATCATTAGGCATACTTGGGCTCTCTGCCTTGTTGGCGGTCATATCCATACTTGTACCACATCTGTGGTTGTCATGGTTGATGTCTACGAGCTTTGACTGTTCCTGTGGACCATCCTTGCATTCAGCCAGTGCTGTTGGCACATCCTCCACATTGCTGCTTGTACACACTGCCTGCTCCCCCTCGAGTGGCAATCTTCATGCACCTGGCAGGTCATTCATCATGCTTCCATCACATGGTTTCGATGGTAGGTCCCTGTGTGCCATTTTGTTGCTCTTGTCCACTCTGCTGGCACGCTCTGCTGGCTCACTGGCTAGCTTGGCCATCTTGTTGACTCCAACTGGCACCTTGACCATTCCATTTAGCACTTTTGGTTGTTTGTGTTTGAGTGGCTTGTCTGCCCTTGACCTCAGCTGCTCCAGCAGCTTATTCTGTGCTGTGCACGATTCACTTGGCACTTCAGGTTTGTGGTCTTTGACCTCAATGCTTCGTGATGGAACTCACTGGGCCAGTCCTTCTGTAGCCTCAGCCTTGTCATCGCTTCTTGCTTCCATAAGGCCATCCTCGAGCCTCTCCATCCTAGGTAGCTCCATTGATGACTCGTTTGGCTTTGCGCATGACTCTCTTGGTTCATCTTGCATCTCATCACCACTGGCATGTGCTTCGAATGCACTGCCATTCTGTTCCAGTAGATTTTTGGTACTCAGCAGCTCATCTACAGCCACACCACCATTTGAAGCTTCGACACACTTCTTGGTGGGTAAGGGAATTTGGGTAGAGTCTCGGAATGTTGTCACTAGGTAGTCAAACATTTCATGAGCTGTTTTGAAGTGTCAGATGTGTGAAAAAAGTGAATCAGGGATGTTCCACATGAGTATGAACTGTGCACTGCTGTTCTGTTGCAGCCATTCATTTAACTCATTTCCAGTGACCTTCAGCTTCTGCTCCACACCAGCAAAGTGTCCAATGACATTTTGTATTCTGGCAACTTCGAGAATTTGTTCACAGTATTCCTTCCAATTCCATCCATTCATTTTGAGCTCCAGGATATAGACAAATCCCTCCCTTGTAAAGTACCTCTTCACTGCCATCTTTTCTTCTCTCCAGGTTCTGCCACTAGGTGGGGCTCATAACCTAAAGGAGGTTGTTGGTTTGCAGAGGGAACCTGTAGGTAACCTCAGTAGTCTGGCAAGCTACTTTATTAGTAGTATGTACCTGTAGGTAACTATAAGGTACCAATGAGATAGGGATAGACCTAAGTAATGAATGTACTCACCCTCAGTAGTCTGGCAAGCTACTGAGGAACTAGGAAAATTATCTAGTGGTATGTGCGATGCAAAATGATTATGTAAGCTAGCAAACATGCGCCAACAGTGGCTGGTTGCCTAATATTCCAACATGCACTGGATTGCTCAGCTGACTGACATATGCATTCTTCACACATGGGAAATTTCAATATTGTGACATGGGTAGAAGATAATTCAGAAGGTAATTGTAGAACATTATATTCTGATACAGTATTATCTGTTTTGTATAATTTATTATTCTGAGGTAGGTCTGAAGGGTTTGCAACATATATTATTTCACAATTGTATTCTGAATTATATTCTACCCATGGCAAAATCTGGAAATTTCTGATGTAGCTATTGTTAGGGTTACTGGTTGGTTTACTATTTAGTAATTTGGCCCAGATTGGCAGTTGCACAGACCTGCCAATATGGGCATACACTGGAAATTTCAATATTTTGACATGTGTAGAATATAATTCAGAATGCAATTGTAAAATATTATATGTTACAAATATGTTCAGACACACCCCAAAATATAAAATTAAACAAAACAGATAATACTTTAGCAGCATATAATATTTTGCAACTGGCTTTTGAATTATCTTCTATAAACAACAAAATATTGAAATCCCCCATGTGTCACTGTCAGCCACTGTCAGACTTGTCACATGACCACTCTTTGGGCCAATGGTATGTGGGTCATATGACCCCAGTGTTGAGGTTAGGAGAGCACATTCCTTTAGGGATGACCAGGCCAAAGGGGCATGGTGTTGGAACCTAATTATTGTAGAAAAGGGCTGTAGGCAGCCTCAGTAGTGACTCAACTATTATGTATTAGATGTACCTGTAGGCAGCTACAGGGAATCAGTAAGAAGTGTACTGTAAGTAATATGTAGACTCACCCTCAGTAGTGGCTCAACTACTAAGGGAATAGTACCAAAAGTGTAGTACCTATGTGTGCTCTAAGTGCTTATGCAAGCACTAAATACTTGCACCAAAATATACATCACACAGAGGTGATTCAATCTCCAACACTTGTAGTGGATCATCTTGTACTGCAGGACTAGTACATCAGCAACTTGGCAAAAATTCTGATGGTCTGGGAAAATCTGGTGGTCTGAAAAGTTCTGAAAATTTCTGAAAATTTCTGAGAAGTTCTGATGTCAGAAATTCTCAGAACTTTTCAGACCATCAGACTTTCTCAGATTTCTTCAGACTGTCAGAACTTTTGCCAAGTTGCTGATGTAGCACATAATCATCAGCAAACCAGCCTTGCTCTGTACAGAGCCATGCAGATCTGTATATGGTTACAGACCTAACAGAAAGGTACCTACTATTACAGAGTTTGACAGTAATGTACAGTTTAAGTCATTCTACTAGTGTATCATAGTTGCTTGACAGTCATACAAATGTATGCACACTTCTGATTGAGATCAATGGCTGTACAGCATTGACAGAAACAATAGACTGCACAATAGACATCACATTGCACATGATAATGAGATATGACCAATGGTATGGAATGTGATAAAAGATATGACAGCTAATCAAGAAGCACCACCTCAAAATCATCCTCAGAAGCAATTGCCATCTTGCTGCCTAATGGCACACTGTACAACACCTTGATGAGAGCTGACACAACAGGATAACATACCCTTACCTCCCAGTAGTTGCCCAACCAATCCTGAGTGTCTGAGTCATCACAGTGTGTTTACAGTTGTAGAAAAGGGCTGTAGGCAGCCTCAGTAGTGACTCAACTACTATTATATTAAATATACCTGTAGGCAGCTACAAGGTATCAGTAAGTTATGGAAAGCCAGACACTTGTGCTACAAACATTCAGCATCTTACTACTTTAGGCAAATGACTTAGGTCACAACCCCAAATACCTCAATGCTTTTAATTGAACTACCAATGATGAAAGGCCTAACACATTTGGTGATAAGCACATGTACTATGCTCTGATAACACATAGTTATATATGTCATTTGGATCATGTCATAGTTTTATGTATGTATGGTATCACCTCGCTCTACAAATAGTGACAAAAACCTTGCTTCATTGACAGACATACCTTGGCCTGCAAGGTATGCGATGAGATCATTGCTGTTATGTGTGCATCCATTTGCCTGGAGGATGTATTTGACATCCTCATGAGAGCTGTAAGTGTCAGCAGCACTCTAATGAGGCGAAATGCCTACCATGTCCAAGCAGCCCCCAAGTGGCCCTCTCTAGCTTGCTTGATGCCCTCGAAATGGTTTGCATACCTTGCAGGAGGGTCACAGATGACAAATGTTCGCTTTAATGGGATCAGGAAACCAGAAAACTCAAAATGAGAGGGCACATGCACTGTACAGCTGGTATTCTCATGTGGCTACCTCAACTCCTCACAGACTCCTCGAAATGACTCTGACACCCTATGGGAGGGTTATGGATGATGGATATAGGCAGTAACAAAGTCAGGCATGCAAGACAAGTCGAAATGAGAAGGTGCATGTACCAGACAGCTTGCATTCTCATGCAGCTGCTCTCACTCCTCTCAAACCCCTCTAAACAGTTCTGGAACACTGCCAATACTTACTGGCAGAAGGGGGTGCCTCCCAAATTGAAGCAGCACAATACAAAATGGCTGCCTGTGAGTAGCAGTACAAGGCAAGATAACAAGCACAGTGCCAAATGGCCAAACAACTTGCCTGTGCCATTGAAACCCATTCAAAAAGACTTCATGCACCCTCCTGGGACCCTCAGGAACCCACACCAATGTGGCAGGATCAAGACAAAAGCTGAAAACATCAGTAGATCTGAAATGAGAGGCAACAAAGCCTCTATGCTCACTGTTCCCATTCTACCACCTCACCACCTCATGAAACCCCCTCTGGAATGTTGCAAACACTTATTGGCGACATGGGATACCTCCTGGACAGATGAGGAATGACAACCAACTCACTATATTCAAAATGGTGGCCTCATGACTGTGGTACAAGATAGAGCACATGCACTGCACAATGACTTCCAAAATGGGAAGTTGCCACAATACAGCATGTCAAACAGCCCTAAATTTCTACAAGTTGAACAGCATAACTACTTAGCTACACCATGCCTATGACAGAAGTCCAATAGCATAGCCACTTATATACACCATGTCTATGTCTACATGTCATGCACATTGGGATGTATGGACATAGGTATTTTATTGCATGTTGTTGGGCAGTGCCCTTCAGTTGTATTTTCAAAAGGTGATTGGGGTCTCATCTGATGTTTATTGCCTAAAGGAGGTTGGAGCTAATGTCAATTGCCTAAAGTAGTAAGTCTTCAGGCAAAAAGCACAAAAATTTGTAGCATGAGTGTCTGGCTTTCCATAGTAAGTAGTCTACTGTAAAGAATGTATGTGCTTACCCTCAGTAGTGACTCAACTACTAAGGAATCAGTACCAAAATGTACTACTAAGTGCACTCTAAGTGCTTATGTAAGCAAGTAATAGCTCGCACCAAATTTAATATCACACAGAGTTGATTCAATCTCCAACAACAGTTACCATCTATCTTAGTCTGCATGGCCATGAGCTGCACAAATACCTTGGAGTATGTGCTGGATTCAAATTGGTGATCCTGTCAAATTCCCATGACAGCATACTTGTCAATGGCAGCCTGTAACTGTAGAAAATGAATAGAGGTTAACAAGCAAGATATATAACTTACTGCCATCACCACAAGGCAGACAACAGGTTTAGGAACCTCTTGTGCAAATACTTCCAGGAAAAGATTGCCAAGAGTGGAGGGTTGTCAGAACCAGGTTCCAAGGGTTAGGTCTGGACTGGGAAAATGAGTGCTGGCATAGTTCTGGGACCTACAGAGTTGGCACAACACCCATATCGGCCTCAGCTTGTGAACTGGGCCCTTGGATAGGTTCTGGGTATGCAGAGTGACTAAGCAAGGAACAGAGCAGAGAGGTATTGGGAGCTCAGGGTTCAACTTGGAGTTCTGGTTGATATTATCACTAAGTATCTATGGAAGTAAGTACACAGATTATATACCTAAGTGCTGGAAGTACCAATGCTGGAATACTGGCAGTATTGGTAATCTGTGGTACTAAAGCTATGTATGGAGTGAGTACTCTACCAACCAGGTGGTCGAAGGCCAGACCACTGGTGGCTGAAACATAAGCTGCAGAATGGGGAAGCTATGCTACAGTGAAAACTATGAAACTAAATACTGAACAAAGGAAGGGCAGTGTACCAGGGTTTGAGCTCCAGAGTCTGGAGATCAGCGGTATACAAACTGGGAGAAGGCTATCTACTGGAAGTTAAGTCAATTAGTAATATGTGGTAACTGGGAGTTGCACGATTGTGACAAGGGTCTGGCATAAAAAAAATCAATAATGAGGCCAGCAAGAGCAGGAGATGCCATGTTGTGTGTTGTACCCTACAGAAAAAAAATAAAGTTAGTTGGATATCACCCAAGACATAGTAACAAACATCTTCTTCAATGCCATCTCTCACAAACTGCACTCCCTGGATCAACTCTTGTGCATTGGCCAGATTCTCCTCCACTGGACAATTTCCACCTAGTGGATAGTGCCACACAACATATTCATGAGCCTTGGCTTTGAGGGCCAATTGCCACATCATGAGTGCCTCCCAAAGTTGCAAAATGCATTAGGATGCACCACAAAGATATGAGGAAATCATACCAGGATGCCAAGATCCTTGCAGTAATCATGCCAGTAATGTAAGGAGGGGTGAGCCCTCCTTACCTGTTACTATTGGCTTAATAGTTGTTTTGTGTGTAGCCCTCATTAGGGTAGGGGCTAATGTGGAGTTCATTAATATGGTTGAACTCCAGTAGTGTACAGGTATTACATAATGGTGATGAGTGCCTGTATGAAAGGAGGGTGCTTGCCAAGTAGAGGGGACTTCTTTTCTACCCACCAGAGTCAGTAGATTTTGACAAAATGACATGGCAACTGCCATCAATGGAATTACATGAATCTTGGCAACTACCAGTCACTACCTTGGGCAAAAGCTGCGGCAACTACCATGTCACACTTGAGGGTGTTTACCTAATGCTTTGTCAGAGCTGAGCTGGAGTTGGAGTTTGAATATTGGCAGGTGGCCATGCAGCACAGCCACACTGGGAAAAAGTTTGGTCAGCAGGCTATGAGAAGTTTATTTTTGGGTTGGCAAATTAAACCTTAACTAGCACAGTGACATAGGGGTGGGAATTGCACTGCCACAATGTTGGGTAATTGCACTGCCACCTGGGGTGGGAAATTGCACTGCCACAGTCCGGCAGGTGCCAATGAAAATGTGACCAATGCTGGGATTGAACCCAAGACCTCATTGGTACTAATCACTACCGTTGTAACCACTAGACTATTTGGCTTATTAGAATTGTAGGCACTTAGTCCATTACCACAACCAATTGCTTATGTAATCCAAAAAGCGGACTACATACCCTGGTTTTCTGCTTCACCACACTTGTTCCCTAGGTTGTATGATATTCTAATTTATTCCAATGTAATGTGGGCATGATATTTGTTACATCTGTACATAATTTTGACCCAATTCAGTGCCCAACATGGCTGTACATATAAATAGGGGTAAAAATGCAAATTATGTTCCCAATTGTGCACTTCTGGACATATCACAATGAAAATTTAACCCCAGCCTGCCCTAGTAAATATCTACAACATATATCAATCACAGATTGTCAGGATCAGCCAATCCAGAGATATGATCAGATCTCCTCCTCCCCAATATATGTGCTGGGGAATTAAATCATCCCTCCTGCTGGAATTTCTGGTGCATGGGGATGCTGAAGGGTACATAGTACAATGTCCCTGCAAAAGGATCTGGCAGGTTTACTTAGCAGGATGTGGTCAGACACTGTATTTATGGAATTTTATTGATGTGGCCACCAGTGGCCTCCTTCCAAGATGATAATTAATTTAACACCTGGGGAAGGTGACTGGGCATATTATCTACCAATCTACCAAGTTTCAGCCAGATCCAATGAGTATTGAAGGAGCAGGAAGCAAGCTGAGGTTTTTGGAGCATGGGAAAGTGGGCAAAGATTTAAGAGAATTGTAATAAAACACCATAGAATGGCTCTGCAGCTAAGATAGTTCATAGAATGTATGTAGGACCACTGCTGAATCAACTCCAGACAAAATTTTACCATAATGTGATAGCTACCATGGACATGCAATGAAAACACCGACATGTATGGAAGTGCACAATGGCACATGGATGAAATGGATGGTCTGGGCAACCATACAAAGATGTTGAGTAATGAAATGGACACACCCAGTATTGCATCTGGCATGAAGACAGCTAGTAATGTGAGTCAGGACATTGGAACATGTCAAATGAAGGGAGCGATCCAAGACTCACCTCGAGGGCATTCCCAAGCGGTCATCCGACCCAAATGTCGCTGAGGATGAATTAAATTCGGTGCTAGGAATGTCAGTAGAGCTTGAAAGCTTGAAAACATGCACCCAGGACAAGATAATGCAATATGGCTAATTCCATGCCATTGAGAGGGCATCAGAATGTCACTGAAACTTACCATCGAGACCAGGACACTGCAGGAGGGTCCTGAGGGCATCCGAAACCAGTGCAACATCAATACAAACACATCAAGTCAAATTAGAGGGTTAGGAGGCCAAGATGAGGTCAATGAGATGTTTGGAGATGTTGAGGATGAATGGAAGCACCAAAGTGATGGAAAACGAGTTGTGATGGATGGGTGGAAGTGCCAGATGGATGGTGCAACAAGCAGCATATGCTGCAACTCGAAATGAGCTGAAATGAGACTGCTAGCTGAAGATGAGGCTGGTCAGCAACAGTGGCAGCAGCTTAAGCTGAGGGATGTACCTGGGTCACCCACAAGACTCCGAGAGGGTTCCTATGAGGCCGCCAGACCAAAGTGTCAATGTGAACAAGTTGAGATCAAATCTAGAAAGGTCAGCAGGCTGCAGAATGATGAGAACACCCACCAAGAAGGCAATAGCATGATACAGCTGATTCCGCATCATCAAGAGGGCATCAGAACATGCCTGGACCTTACCACGAAGTCCCAGAACCTTACTGTTGATTTCCCGAAGCCGAGCAATCAAGAACGGCATGCCAAAGACAATGGGGACAGCCCCAAGCATTGCAATCAACAAAGGGACGATGCATCAATCACACACATCACATGACTTACCAAATTGGGCAAATGAAGTGCCACACCTCAGATGAAAGGCTGAGCCCAACTGCACCATGAATCATATCTAATGTTACCTCTGTGAAGTTGCTACTATACAGGAATTTTTCATTTTACCTATTTCTTATTTCTTTGAGTGTCTACATGCACCACCACTTGAGGGGGAGTGTTGGAGTTAGATAACTGGTGTGGCACTGCATAGCCACTGATTACATAAGCACATAGTGCACACTTACAGTTTTCATATTACTGTAGTTTTTACTTAGTGACTACTAAGTATCCTACAGGTACAGTAGCTTTGCTACTAATATATAAGTGACTACTAAGTATTCTACAGATTCTACTTCTACATTTGGTGATGCAAAAATGGTTGTGGGCAGTGAAGAATCAAAGTAGGAATCCAGCTATGTACTTATTTTTTCAATCACTCCATTGTGTGGTGTGCTATTACAAGTTTTTGACATGCTTTCCAAGTCTCCTAAAATCTTTGCCCACTTTCCCATGCTCCAAAAACCTCAGCTTGCTTCCTGCTCCTTCAATACTCATTGGATCTGGCTGAAACTTGGTAGATTGGTAGATAATATGCCCAGTCACCTTCCCCAGGTGTTAAATTAATTATCATCTTGGAAGGAGGCCACTGGTGGCCACATCAATAAAATTCCATAAATACAGTGTCTGACCACATCCTGCTAAGTAAACCTGCCAGATCCTTTTGCAGGGACATTGTACTATGTACCCTTCAGCATCCCCATGCACCAGAAATTCCAGCAGGAGGGATGATTTAATTCCCCAGCACATATATTGGGGAGGAGGAGATCTGATCATATCTCTGGATTGGCTGATCCTGACAATCTGTGACTGATATATGTTGTAGATATTTACTAGGGCAGGCTGGGGTTAAACTTTCATTGTGATATGTCCAGAAGTGCACAATTGGGAACATAATTTGCATTTTTACCCCTATTTATATGTACAGCCATGTTGGGCACTGAATTGGGTCAGAATTATGTACAGATATAACAAATATCATGCCCACATTACATTGGAATGAAGTAGAATATCATACAACCCAACAAACAGGTGTGGTGAAGCAAAAACCCAGGGTATGTAGTCCGCTTTTTTGATTACATCAGCATACTGGCAGGTGGAGTGGCTGTGCAAAAAAAGCAAAGACTCTTGAAAATTTTAGTATTTCAGTAATATCTCAGTCAAAAATACAGATCTTGCTGATGTAAGCATAGTCCCGTGATGCTCTTGACCTGGGCTACAACTTTGGTTTCAGTGTGACTGTGCAAAGAAATACAAAGACTCATGAAAATTTTAGTATTTTGTTAATATCTCATTCAGAAATAAAGATCTTGCTTAAGTAAGCATACTCCCGTGATCCCCACAATGCAGGCTACAATTTTGGTTTTTTGGTGTGGCTGTGCTATATTACATAATACCTAATTTTTGAACTCTGACAGAGGCTGGCTGCGAGAATTTTGTTAGGGGCATTTGCCTAATTGGGACACTGGTAGTTGCTGAGATTTGTGTAATTTCATCACTGGTAATTACAGGGCTCATTTCACCAAAATCAACTGACATGACTCTTCTACCTTACTTCTGCATTCAATATAACACTGGTCGTGTGTATATTTGAGTGATAAGTGAACAAGTGGATGAGAAGGAACAAACCTTTACAATTTTTTACACACCTGAAAGTGTTATGGCACCTAAGTTGAACAAAAATTCCATGCTGCAGAAGAGAAAATTCTCACAGTGCATCAAAACCTCTCAAGCCTGATAGAGATTGAGAGGATTTATATGGTGATGATCCACCACCATTGGGAAGGGTCAATAACTTCCTACAAGCATGATTGTCTGAGACAATCATGTGAGAGACCCCCAACAAGGCTGATTGTGCCATAATCCTAGATGAAGGGCCAAGTGCCCTAACCAAACTTACTACTGAAACTGCTCTTGTAGAGAATACAAGAGCAGAAGGATCAGGAAAGGGAAAAGAAAAAGCTGATACCAGAAAAAAACCACCTTCCTTCCCCAAATTTGTCTGAGAACTAAAAGAAATCTTAACTGAATGCACCTCCCAATGGGAGAGCTTTGGTGACTGGGATGAATGTGGTCACCAAGCATGTACATTCTGTTGTGACATAAATCACCCCAGTGGTATACTAGATTTTGGTGCGAGTTTAGGTTGCTTACATAAGCGCTTAGAGCGCACTTAGTAGTATGTTTTCCCACTGTTCCCTCAGTAGTTGAGTCACTACTGAGGGTGAGTTCATATATTCTACACTAGTATTTACATACTGAAGTCCTGTAGCTGCCTACAGGTATACTAATATCATTAGTAGTTGAGTCACTACTGAGGCTGCCTACAGCTTCCTCTCAACACATTCAGAAAACTATATGACTTAGTGGATATGCCCAATATTGAAAGTGCACACAATAGGGCCAGTGAGGAAGGACAAGGCCCCACTTGTGCTGTGAAGAAGGAAGTCCACTATGAAGAAGAGCATGAAAGAATTGAATGCAGGAAAGAAGACACTCCATGGAGAGGCAACTCATGTGGAGTGGGACCAATGGAAAATTCAGTGAACAGGGCAACCAGGTACCAAGCAATAAACAATTGGCCAGATCATGAAGTCCCACCTCATCTGGAACAAGACTACAAGGAAGAAGAGGATTACAGCTGGGGAGCAGCTGCAGGACACCCCAATGAGGACCCAGATGACAATCCAGATGATGACCCAGATGATGATTATTGCTGCAGAAATGATTGAGATGACCATGGTGATGACCATAGGAGAAGACAAATCCTGACTCCTCATCAAAACCATAGAGACAATGAGGACAAATGCAACTGCTGCAGCTGTGGATGATCAACAGGGGTACACTCACACTGAGGATTAACACCTGGTATGAGTGGATACACAGAATCTCTCCTGGAAAAATATCATCAGAGAATATATGAGGCAGTAGGCTGCCACATGGCTCCCATGGGTCCAGAAGTAAGGCCATAAAAATCACACAACCAAAAAGCTATAGAGGTCAGGATGATATTGATGCCTTCAATGAATGGGTCAACCAGATTCTGTGCTGGTTGAAGATCTACAAGGTGACAGGGCTGGTCCATGATGCAGTGTGGGCAACTCTTCTTGTGAGAGCACAAGGGGAAAGTGGGGAAAGCTGTAGGTAAAACCTAGGCTCATCCCAAGGGGTGCTGAGTCGGAAGGAGAAGGATAGGGAGGCCTTGAGGGCGAAGGAGGATTTTTCTTGGTGACTGGGGAGTGTTGGCAATGAAGAACTTGAAAGACTGCCCTAGACAAGTGGCAGGGATTTTTCTGGGTGGGAAGAAGCTTGTATGGACTTGGGACTTGAAGGGTGGCAATTGTAGACTTCTGTAGATGATAGGAAAATTCTTGTAGACACAAGAGGATCGAATTTATGAACTGGCAGCAATTTTGTAGCAAGGGAAAACTCGAGGGTGGCAAACAGATGATAAGAAGGACTCTGGGGGACTCTGAGGACTCTCTGGAGACTCAAAAATACTCTGAAAATGATGCTGGGGACTCAGGAAGACTCTTGGACATGCAGATAGTGACTCCAAAAGATGGGTGATTATTTTTCTGTGTACAGTGGACTTTTTGTAGTGTAAGGACAGTGGTTTCTAAGGTAAAATCAGAACATTTCAGATCTGTCATATGTCAAAAGTAATAAGAGAAAAGATAAAGGCTGATGCATGGACAATCACATGCACAGCAGTGACACAGATGAAGATAAAACAAGTAAAGTCCATAAAATGAAGGTAAGTAAAGGTAGAAGTGGTATAAGGCACATGCCCGAGTAGCAATGATGCACAGTGGAGGCTGGCAGCGATTTCATTGACTAAGGAAGGATGTGGTGGGTGGTGTTATGAAGTGGGTGACAGCTTTGGCACTTGTAGGATGGATATAGGCACCAAGGAGATTAGGTGACATGTGATAGGTCAGAGGGGATCGCCAATGGATGGTGTTCAGTAATCACATGTCAAGGATGGATCAGGTGTGATAGGGGATGGCCTAATTATGGAAGCTGAGGAATTGGTGGCAATGTTACTGGCAGGAATAGATAGGTCAGAGGGGATTGCTGACAGATGGTGTTCAGTAATCACATGTCAAGGACAGATTGGGTGCAATAGGGGATGGCCTAATTATGGAAGCTGAGGAATTGGCAGTGATGTTACTGGCAGGAATAGGGGTATGTGATGAGAGTGTATGATGGGTGGTATTGTTTATTGCAGCATGCAGTGCTATTTTTAGTGGGGTGGTGCTGTGATCATAGGGGGATGTGTGAGTGGGTGACAGATGCCATGGAGAAAAGCTGCTTGGAGTGTTTTTGGGCCTTAGGGAGTATGGACTCCCTACAGCAGACCACCTCACATATGCTGGGACCTGTCTAGAGGGAATGGCTGTGCAATGGTTCAATCAAGAAGTCAATGGCCCAGATCACATGATCAATGACTGGACTTTCGAGGATTTCATATGCACCATGTTCACCCAATTTATTCACAAAGCATCTGCCCAGAATGCTGCCAAATGATATGATAACACCAAGTACTCTGCTGTGAAGGGAGTACTTGCATTCTACAATGATCTGAAGGACAGAGCATCCTGAATGGTCCAACCCCCTGACAAATATTCCATGAGGAAATTTGTCAACAGACTCCCTCTGTTGATTGCTGAAGGAGTCCTCAAGTCCAGGGGTGTGTCAGCAGAACATATGCTGATGGACCAAATTCTAATCAAAGTGCAAAGGATGGAGAGTGCACTCAAGCTCATCAACAATCACACCCACACCCAGCAAGTTAAACAGACTGGTACTTGTCCTGCCAACTTGGACAACCAAGTTGGCAATAAGCATTATACTGATGGCAGATACATATAGGTACACCCAGAAGGGGAATGTACTATATTGAAAAGCTCTGGACAATGCATGCATCCAGAGAAGGGACCTGTCCCAACCACAGGGACAACATGTGAGCCATGTCAGCTGATTTTGGCAAAATGAGCCTGGTAATTACCATCACTCAAATTACACAATTCTCAGCAACTACCACTTCCTAATGCAGAAATACCCCTGAGCAATCCCAACAGTTGAGCACCTCCCTCGGAGTTTGAAACAATATCCAAATCAGGATATTCCCACAGTTCTTGGTGAACAACCATGTCAACACACATGTCTGTTATCCTCCAGTTCATTTGCAGATATAGTACTCCATAGTGCACTTAACTCATTCAGTTCTAATTCTGATAGTGGCTTGCCAATTTCTAATACAGGAGGAGGCTTGAACACCAATGTTAAAATCTGCCTTGTGTACTGTCACTCTTCCCACTTTTCTACCACTTTTAACAATGATAGCACACATCCTCCAATACTGACTCTGATGAGGTCTGTAAGCTGCTTATTTTCTTTCTGCTAAAGTCAATTGATAATGTTTTAGTGATAACATTGACACCACACCTGGCGCTACACCTGACCCACACTTCATGACCCAGGCTGCTGATACTCATGATGATCTGGATGCTTATATCAACAAACTGAAGTGCTGTTGGGCAAAAGGTCCATGCCTGGATTTCTTGACCAGTCACATCACCAGTTATCATGCTGCAGCTATGGCAGTCTCCACTCATTCCCAGGTGTACCTCGACTCTGTTGTCAATGAATATTTCTCCAAATTTCCATGGAGGCTCAAAGTTTCAGAAAATCCCACTGCTCTAGCTTTGGAAGCCAATGCCACAGAGCAGCTTTTGGAGGTGGAAATGGAGCAGAAGCAATGCAAGGTTACTGCTATGTGCAAGGTAATGGATTGCATTCTGGCAACCCTTGTCTCTGACTTTTTTTTCTGTTTAGGCTATCAGATCATGACTTGACTACTGCATCAGAGTCAATCAGAAGGTTGGAAATGTCTTGCATCCAGAGAATGACATGTGGAACTGCCTGCTGGTGCAACTGTCTGGCATTAGCAAGAAAAAGCCAAAAGTTTTACAGGCCCACCAGCAGTGGTCCAAGGATCACTTCAATGCTGTTGTTAGGCATGACTTCAAAGACAGATGCAGTGCTCAGGGCATCAAAGGGAAGGTGACAGTATCTTTTTGTGAGTGTGTCACCTGTGAACATTTTCTAGCAATGTATGTCCAAATGCAAGCATGCTATGCTCAACTTGCCAAGCATGAGGCTGATGCTGCCATTGCACAATGGAACAATGCCCTCAGTAAATCACCTTCCACAGATCCAGTATCATGACAGGCATAAGTCATCCATTTCTCACATTTCCATGACAGCTCATCATTCCTTCACAGTGCAATCGATAGGTTACCATCATTTGCAGGGCCACTTCTCAGTGGGATGCACATCATCCTTGGCATGCACATTACCCTTATTGTAGGTGGGCCAGAGCCTCGAAAAGGTGGGAACATCACTGTTTTATCATAAGTCTTTTTGTTTCTATTGTTGTCATGGCATTTGCTTCACCAGTACAGAATGCATGAAGGAGGTGACAAGTCTCCAGTGCCTCGCAGTTGGCAGGGTTGCAACCAATCCAAATATTGGGCTGTTACATGTTTTTTCCAGGAATACCTGGATAACTGCTACAGTAAGTCTTATACATGTGTCTCAGTCCACATCCAAGCACTCAATGCCATTGACCATTATCATCTCCAGCACAGGGGGAACATAGTGCAAGTAAGCTCCCCATGGAGCTTGATGAGTTAACTCCCATACCCCCTGAGGACTGTGGCATCTCTGAAGGCATTGACGAAGCTGAAGACAAACTCAAAAAGGCAACATCTACCAGCAGGAGCAAGCCTAAACCTAGTCCTGAATTTGTGGACTCTTCCAAGGATTCTATGGAGTTTTCTGGCAGCAATGATGGCAGTGACATTGATGGCAGTAGAGATGATGATGATATCGATCCTGACAACAGCAGCAGCTGCCAGCAACATTGGCCATTACCATTTTCTGCCCAATGGGTGAATTACATTCTTGTTGGCCTGAACTTGAGGTGTGCAGTACCACATTCTGCTGCTGCCCCCCACTGGGTGAAGCCCATAAGATTTGACACCTGGACTTCAGCAGACCCCAGCAAAGGCTGCCCAGCTGATGGTGGGCAAGGATGTCGTCCCACTTCCACCCCCCAACAAACATGAACAGGAATGCCAAGCCACTGAAGCCAGCCAATCTGAAGACCTCATTCCTCATGATGAAGATGCACAAGAGCATTTGTCTACACTGCACCAATCCCCTGGCCCAACCTCACCTCCATGTGGACAGGAATGTCCCCCTAATTCCCCTGGCGATACTAGCATGCAAGTTGACTGTGCTGCTGATCCCAGCAGGCATAGCCAGAGTTTGGGAGCTTCCCAGTGCCCCTCTGTGCCCCTGAGCTATGCCATGGATTGTGAGGCAGAGTCTGAGGCATTACTGGTTTTATCCCTAGGTAAGTGCCCCAAACTGCTTCATTCTTATCAACTTTAGTAACTACCTGCCCCAGAGTCATCACCCAAATGGTTCCATATGGCATTCAACTTTGTTTAATCACTGGATCTTCATGGTGAATTCCATAATCTTCTCAGAATCTACTTCCATCTTGAAGAATCTTCTAAATTTGTGAATGGTAAAGGAGTGGCGCATACCTTTAGTAGCAAGCATCACCCAGAACTGATTCATTGGTGGATTTCACATGGGCATACTGGATGTCCACCAATCCCCAATATCAACAAATTCACTGATGCATTTTGGACCTGGTGGCAAGAGTTGCAGCCTGCTTGGAGGAAAGCCTTGATGCTGAATACTGCCAAGTCTGTTCCTGTGCTGCTTACAGTGGCTGGTGGGTGGATGGAGTTGGACAAACCCGGCTTGAATGGCTTTCTCAGTGTTATTGCCACCCCAAAGTGGTGGGGAACAAAAATCGAAGCTGGGGATGTGCAATTTCCTTTGTGGATGGCAGCTGTGGTGGATGTTGCTTGGGTGATGGAGTGGGTCATTGAATTGTGAGAAAATGATGGCAATTCCAAGTAAGTATTCATTTTACTTGACAACACATAACCTTACTCTTCTTCAAAGGCATGGAATGAAGTGAGTCCTACCAGCAGTTACCAAGACATCAATGAGCACCTGCAATCACAAAAGGGCTCGGAGGTCAGTGGTGTGATGTTTGGAGATGTCAAAAATTGAGTATGCTAGATAGAATACATTTGCTACATTCTGTGCAGAGGTGATGACCATGTAAGTACCTACTGGTACTTTTGATATGCAAGTTCACCTAGGAAATGTGCTTCTGCCAAAGTAGATGTCCCTTGCATCACCAAGCACAGAATATCCTCCAACAAAACAATTAGCTCCCAAATCCCTTTGCACACCTACTCAGTTGCACACCACTCTGGACAAACACCACACATCTCATATATGGCCACTTGGCCTTTCAGGGCTTTGCTGTAAATTTTCTCGACTGTGGCAATAGCTGTCTCCATGATCCAAAGGTCACCTGTAGAAGACTTTGCTGAGAGCTCATCATCTGAGTCATCCAGCATGGAATCAATATATTTCTCCAGGATCTTCTCAATGAATTTCTGAGGAGCTGGTGCATATGTGATGAGTTTGTTCTTGGCTTCTTTCACTACAGTGAGACTGCTGCTCAATGTGGGAACCCTGTATTGGTAACTGTGTGAATGGGAACATGACCAACAGTAGATAATAGCTCACAGATCACTGTCATTGGTACTGGAAGCAGTGTCTGTAGCCAGTTTGGAACCTACACTGCAGCTTGTGTTTATCCTCTCTCTATGCCTGGATATCGATCTGTTAGCAAAAGGAATGACAATGTGACCTTGGGTGAGCTCACCTCACATAGTATCACCAGTGACTTTCTCAAGCAGCTTCCAGTCTGGCTTCCTTAGTTCAGTAAGTACAAGGTTGCGCCATGGAAGTATAAATGCACAGGGGAAGGGAGATGAAGAGGAAATTGACTGGACTCTTATCTGCTCTTAAACAGTGGGCAAATTCCTAATGGCTATTCCATAACTACTTCCAGTAAGGAAGGAGCCAGTATTATGGAGTATGGAGATCCAATTGTCAGCTGATTTAGGGGTTCAGAGTTGTGGCCTTGAGAGGTATACCAACATGGGAGCAGGGTGCAACATGCACCAAGCTGATCACACAGGAATGCTAGCTGACAATGCAAGCTATTGTCATGCTCATCAGAACAGTACTTGCCACTGCAATTGTCATCTGGCATTGCAACAGCAGCAGAAACATATATGTGGTCATCATTGTGCATGACTAGCAGGCATTGCCTTGTCCTCATCATTGTCATTTGGCATGCACACTGCCATTGAAGAATGCAACCCAAGAGAGTGTAAGTTGACCAATCTTGGAGATTGTTTCACTCACCATAATTGTCTGTTGTGGCAGTACTAACTGCCCAGGTTGTTTGTCATGGCCATTGTCATCACTGTCGTCACCATTATCATCTGTTAGTCCATAGCCTATGACTATCATTTCCACAATAAGATGTCCAACCAACAGTTGTGAAGCCATCATGTAACACAAACTTACTGACTTGTGTCCTTGATATTAGAAGCTAGGGCCTGCTGCACTTCATATATTACATGTAGGGTAGGTCATGATAAACTATGTTGGCAGTGTCTTTATGAGTATTTGATGGTGGAAGGATTACTAAACAGTCACTGGAGCATCTGACTCTTGATGATGCAGTGTATAATTGCATGTGCAAAGCAGTCAGAGTGAAGATTGAGTGGTTGCACTATAAGTTATCACATACAACCCAATGATCAGACCAGATCTGTTGAAACTGAGTATTTTGAATATTTGCTATGATGAACTGAACATCTAATTATACTGGTGCAAGGATGACTGCAGGAGGTGTGTGGTGTACACACAATGTGTGCAATGAATGTTGTATGAGAACTGCAGATTTGAGTGTAGGATCAAAACTACACAGTTCTTTAACTCAAGCTCCCCATACTATCTGTAGGAGAATAACTCTCCATTTCAATTTTGATTCAAATATCCTTATACATCATGGAAACTCATACTGGCAACTGTAATAGCAACACTGTACACAATCATTGTCAGCATTTGCCTGCTTTTTGGCCATCCAGTGCCCAGTAGTAATGCATCCCGAGGCCCTCACTCTTACATCTGATGGAACTGCATGCAATATGGGGCTTGGTGCACCTTTGGTTCTTCATTTCCTTTTAGATGTGAAGGTGGTTGGGATCAGGCAGTTTCCTGCATACATGCAGCACATTCTGCACATCAAACCTTGTGGCCAGGGGGACACCTTGTTATCAAAGTACATTTACTGACCAATCACTCTAGTACATGGCACTGATACCCCTCTACAGAAAATGAGTTACTTATTGGGGATTCCAGCTCCATGGAGCATGTGGGTATAAAGGCATGGACAATGCAAGGAGTGCTTGTTCACAACCCATGGTCAAATATCATTACTGGGCCATTATCAGAAATACTGATGGCAGTGCACATGTGTATGGTTTGGGTGATTGGTGAGTCACTCGTCCTTGGGCAGATAAATGCCTTGCTAACACTTGAACACTAGTCCCTTTATCCCTTGTGGCCATGGGACCCCACCATTGCCCCTCACAATCCAATGTACCTCGGAGGTTGAAGCCAAGCAGGTAGTGGGGACCTTTCAAGACATTGTAAACTCGATGCCACATGGTGCAAGCCCCACTCGACTACTTGCAGCATTCAATACCACAGCTGTATGAATGTTGCTTGAAGGTGACACAGGCTTTTATGCAGTCATCATTGGCTCACCACCTGGCATTCATCACACAAAGTAAGGTTGTAATTTTGCTACCTATGGTTTGCATTGAATGTTGTCCAGGGAGAGTGCAGATCATGTGGAGAAATCATTCAAATACCCCAATTGCAGGCACATGTCCTCGTTCTGGATTGCTTTGGCCTTCATGATCATCAAAAGCATCCTGCAATGCATGCTGCTGCTTGTTAAATCCAATGAGATCATAGGAAAAGCTTCACAGACTGCACTTGATTCTTTGACTGAGCACCTCGGCAAATCACTAAATGTTTCTCCTCACCCCCTGTCAGCCTCAACATCTATGTCTCAGGCCTCATCCTCGACTCTTCCCTCGACATCCAGCCTTTCTGCTAGGTCGGAAATGACAGCAAGTGGAGTGGAGTCTTCTCCCATCATTTACAGCCATGTTTGCAACTTGCACAGCATACTTTCCAGTCATTACTATATGATGTCTACTGTGGGTGTACAAGATTTAGCTTGCCCACTCAGCTGCCTGGCTGCCTGTTATCTTTCATTGCATGGGTACAGAGCTGAGGATGTCAGTCTTATTGTTGAGGCTCATCAACATGTAGGCACTACTGAACAATTTGTTTCTTTCCTAGCAAGAAAGGGTATGGCTATGAGCGAAGCAAGATTTTTACTGTGGCTGATAGAATTACCACTACCTGACAAGTAGAATGCCTAAGGTGGCTTAGCAATGTCTCTATGCATTTCATGACATTACATAATTGACCGAAGCAATCATTCTTTTGCGAAGTGCCAGATACTTGTGTCCCTTCCCATCTCCCTGACCCACTCCATCTGCTCTACTTGTCAATAATTAACTGCCATAATGCACATCACTCACAGCAGTCCTGCAATGATTTGGCTTTCCATGTTGTGGCAATGGGCTGCAGACAAGGGTACTTTCATCTGGTAAGGTCTCATACCATGATGTCATGTGATCATGCTTGTTTTACAAACACCAAATAGGCAGTCAACCTCCTTGTTGAGTAAATACTCTTCAGAAGAAGGTATCAGGAAGATCCCAGCTTCTCTCTTGGATTGCTATCTGTCAAGGGTGGAGATAGTAGCCAATGGCTACACAAGGTGAACATGAAGAAAATACTGCACCCTGTGTTGAAAACTGAGCCACAATGATCCCTAGGAAAAAGAAGAAAACATACCACTTGTACAGGGAAGACCCTAATACAAGTGAACACGCTTTCTCTCGCACAATTCACCTTTCTATTGACAAATGGTGGCATGTTGCAATAGATGACCCACCTGTCCAACTTCGAACTACACCAAACAGACCTGAGGATAGTTTCATGGGCGATGCATTGTACTCCAACATGGAACGGGAGGAGGATAACTATTGGGATGGAGCTTCCTGTGGTGTTGTTCGCAGCAGACATACAAAGCAAAATCAAGACTTGGTGGGTTTTTTTTATAAAGAATTGATAGGAACTCAGCCAACATTGCATGGGACAGGACAATCCATTGAGCAAGTGGGTGGGGCTCGATGATGAGGAGGGCAGTTATTGAGAAGAGTATCTTTTTGAGGAACTCAGGCTTGAGAGCCATGGTGAGGCTACCAAAGGGTGCTGTTCCAATGAGGATAGTGATGGGGTGCCAAACAAACAGCTCTTCTGCTGCAAAGACTGCTATGGGGTTGAATTACTGTGTCAAGCATGCTGCTTAGCAGCTCATAAACATTTACTGCTGCATAAAATCAAGGTGAGCACTGCAGCTTATATATACACCTTTGATAATTCTTTTGCAGAAATGGAATGGAAGGTTCTTTGAGTGGGTCACCTTAAAACAACTCAGCCTTGTGGTGCAGGTTGGTCATGAAAACATACTTTGCTACTCTCCAGAGCATGGCCATGCAGATTTTGTCATCATCAATATCAATGGCATTCACCAAGTAAATGTGAATTTCTGCAGCTGTGAGCAGTCATCAGCAAAACAGACCCCCTCTGTCCAGATCTGTACAGACCACACACCCACAGACAGGTCCCCCTCTGTACAGATCTGTACAGACCTAAATTCTGTACAGACCTGTACAGATCTGCACAGACCTATGTACACATCCATAACTGTATAGCCTTTGAAATTTCCACAGACATGGATAGTAGCTCATCACACTCAAAAACTGAATCATTCAAATTCAGCATTCATGCAAACACATCACAAAATTCAAGATATGCTATGTAATACTAGTCCATAGGAGCCAGAGCATACTCATCTGCATCACCAGCAACAAGACCAATGCCTGTCTTGCTAATTCCTTGACTAAAATATTCTGTCCCAAATGCTGAACTTGAAAATTAGTGTTACTCACCTGGCAAACTTTGCCCACCTTGCAAGTTGTTGTTGAAGGTGGAGGCCCAAAACCCAGTGGTTGACGACCTGCCCAATCATTTCATGCAACTTCTCATATACCTTCCAGTTGATAGGTTCCACCTGGGTCCCAAGTTCATGAATCTTGCCATGCCACTCAAGAGAACAAAGGACAGATTTAATCTACAAACCATGGCATAAATAAAGCTTGAAAATGGAATGAATCAAAACAAAATGGGCATACTCCAGCTGTGATGAGTATGATGGCTGCTTCTGGTAGATATTCTTTGAATTCCAGTGTCCAGCCCAGGAGCTTCTGACTTGTGCCATAGTATGCAGCTGTGGAGATGGTATATAGTGACTTGTGTGCAAAGTTTCATTCCTTGCCCTGTAGAGCCCATACAATGAACAAAATAAATGTGAGATGGTGGTGGGACACACCTGCACATCTCGAGCACTGTGAAGGAACTTGGCACCTTGAATTAACTGAGATGCCCAATCATGTACCCATTGGATTGATTTGTCCTCATGGAGCTTTGATAGGAAACAAGGCCATGTTGTACTGACAGAACTTCAGGATTGCAAATTCCACCAGGGAGGGTACCAGGACCAAGAAGGAAATCCAAAAGGTGGTAGCCAGGGTAAACAAGCATGTCAGAAGTTATCAAAGGGCCAGGCAGGCCATTCTCAGGTTGGACCCTGATGGTAACATGGCAGAAAAGTATCAAGAAATCTTGCCAGAGGACCTTACAGTGAGTAAGGAGGTGACAGAGGAGAACAGGTTTGGACAGGGGACCAGTAAACTGGCATGGTCTTGGGTGATAGATGGTGAGAGGAGCCAGTTTAATGTGGAGGCTGGGGGCTTGATGGAAGAATGTAAGTGTATTCTGAATCCATTATCTTATTAAAAGTGTTGTACAGTTTACAGAATCAACTGGCTCAAAGCAAGGGCAAGAAGGGACAGATGGAAAGAAGAAGTGTCACTGGTGAGGCATGAGATGCTTTGGACTGGGCTGTGGTTTGAGTACCACAAGAAAATGTGGAAGCAAAGGGCTCTGCAGTCAACAGAGCCAGGAAAAGAGGCTTATGCCAACAAGCAGATGGGGCTATGGAGTGACTTTGCAAGCAAGGCAAGGCTAATGTTCCATGGTAAACAGATGGATGGCATTTAGAATGGGAGCAGGTACATATGACATGTATGGGGATATGCTTGGTTCAGGACTTGGTGGCAGAACAGGAGTGAATGGCAAATATGTGCAAACAAAATGGGCAATGCCTAAAAGTGGGATGGCTGACATTCTTTCAACCACCTGCCTAAATAAGTAAGGGCTGATAAATTTTTGTCTTCTGTCTTCCACTTGTGACAACAAAATCTCTGCTGCTATACACTTGCACCCATTGACCTATCCAATGTCTGACTGGAAGGAAGTCTACTTTGAAATCCTCTCCTCCTATGTGGGAAGGTACAAAGAGGCAAGGGGGAACTCCCAGCTCAGGAATGAGATCCTTGCTGAGGTGAAGTTGGAGATCCTTAAACATGAACCTGAGGATTCTGTGGGATTGCCCCCACATTTGAGAGTGGTGAGACATCCTATTCATCAAGTCAGACACATCTGAGGTTTGTCTAGGCCATCAGGAGGGTGTTCTTGCCCCACCTGGATCCTGAGGATCAGGATGATGAAATAGACATCATCCAGCACATCCTGGCTGTCACTAGGAAGAGCTGGGCAGAAAGCTGTGAGGGTGAGGATGCCAGGGAGGAGAAGGCTCACCCCACCAAGGCTGGGGACTACAAAAAGGCCTTTACAGCATTTACTGTGGTGCAGGGGATCTTTAAGGAGGAAATGGATGCCTATGATAGGGAAAGGAGGGACACCAAGGACCCCAAGACCATAGGGCAGAGGAACAGGATCATCCAACAATGTTGGGAGTTTGTTTCTGAGGAGAGGAAAGCAGAAGCTGGGAGGGCAGTGGAAAAATGGAACAAGTTGGGTGCCCCAAAAGAGACCCATGACTTGTAAGTCCACTTGTCACTCCATGACCATATGCTGAGCTAGCCAATTAACAGATACAGGAGAAAAAATCTCCCAAACATGGCTAGAGATTTAATTGAAACCATTGTAGGGAGAGGATACTCCCTAGTAGGAGATTTCTTCTGTTTTATTGTTTTTACTTTCTCTTTTTATTTCTGTTCATTTACTTTTGGTTTTACTTAGTATTCTGAGTAGTATACTCGTGTTGTGGCTTATGTAAGCCCACATGTGCACCTACATTACATTTTACCTACCTAGAACAATAACAATCAAGTTACAAGTTATGAGTTTCAAGTTCGAGAAGGTCAAGAGTGGCCTTTCTCAGTGTTTAGACAGCCTCAGACAGCCTCAGACATTCTCAGACTGCTTCTCTCACCAGACTATAGAAGCCCCTTTGGAAGTTCTCTCCCCCTTCAGACATCTCCACTCCTCCCCCAGCCTTGCTGTCATCTTTTCCTACACTGTGCACAGAACCATGGGGTCCCATGTGGTGATGTTCGTAGCACATGAGGCAGGGGAAGGTCAGATCAAGATGGCAGTGTAAGTTTCACTATCCTTCTTCTTTATCAATGCTCAAGAAGACCACCAGGTTTGAGACAGCACCAGCAGATGGGAAGAAGGCATTCACCCAGTCTTCTGAGTTGAGCAAGGATTGGGTGTTGAATGGGGAAAATAGTTTGACACATTATCTTTTGACAGCCCTTGGTAAGTGTGATGTGTTGTCTCTCCACATGTCCATGCCCATTGGTTGCTGTTTAGGGGAGGATGATTCTGCTGAGAAGCATGAGGTGGGGATATCCTTGGATGAGGATGGGAACCCAGAGATGCCCACTTGGGCAGGGCAGAAGTTGAAGGTGCAGCAGAACTTGGCAAGAGCAGTCTTCCAAGCTGCTTATGGTGGGTCTTGATTGTCATGTGCATGGCTCGGATCTGATTGAAGTCTGGGGCATAGCCAAGTTCATGAAGAAGCCCAAGGCCAGGGTTCCCTGGGGCTTGCTGATCAAGTCTCCCATGGAGTATCTTGACTCCCAGTCCATTCCAGAGGGGTTTACAATGAAGGATCCTTCAAAATGGACCAAGGCTGACCTGGGGTTGCTCTGGGATCATTGGCAAACCCTAGAGGCAGAGGAGAAGGTGATTGTATCTTTCATCAGTTGCAAAAAGGAGGATGCACCTTTGTCAAGGCAGTTTGACAGGAGACCAGTGGCAGGGAGCAGTAAGAAGAGAGAGTGGATGGACCCTGAGGATGACAGTGAAGAAGAAGTAGGTGAAGAAGGGGTGCACTTGGGGCAGATGATGAAAAGTGGTGAGGTTGTGAACAAGGGGGTGGAAGCCACTATGGATGTGTGGGACCAGGCCCCTGAAGAGTGTAGTCCTGCATGGCATGCTAGCAAAGACCACATCCAATATTTGAAGTCTCTTTCCATCATGCCCAGGTACCAAGTACTTGTGGACCCAGTGGAGGCCCTGCCAGAACAGGTAAGTCCAAGATTTTCCAGGAACACTTAGCTAACAAAGCATCTTTCATAGGAACATGGAAAGGGGAGAGAGGTAGCCCTTCCCCACTGGGCAACATGGACCTGGAGTGCCAAGTATTTGCCCCAGGAAATCCATTTGGAGTCCACTTGTTTTTGGAAGGCCCTTGGGGAATTAGAAAGTGCAAGGTTCACTTCCTCCTCATTGGGTGGGCAGGTGGTGCTGGGACTTGGTCTGCTGTTGAGGGAATGTAGTCATGCCCAGGAAGCTGAAGAGGATGATCCCTTGGTCAGTCACCTCCAATTTTTGCTGAACTCTGAGCTTGGTATCCAGAAGGCAGAGAATGTGATGGGTATAGTGGGGTTGATAGTTGTGAGGTTGGAGCAAAGTTCAGGCATGAAGGAGCCCCAAGAGGGGGATGAAGGTGCTGGGATGGGTGGGACTGATAGGGAGGATGAGGAGAAGGAAGAGGAGGAAGTTCCTCCTGTGGTACCTACTCAAAAGTGGAAAAGGGCAGAGAGTGGGATTGTGACTAGGGGAAGAAGGTGGCAAAGCAAGATGGGGAAAAAGACAAGGAGGGTGGGGAAAATGGGAAGAGGGGGGTGAGAACATGGAAACAAACCAGGAGGGCCATGAGACATTGATGGGTAGATATATGATGACAATTTAGATCAGAATGTACAGTTTTGGAGGCCCAGGGAATTAAATCATGACCAACTCCAGCTAGGTCTGCCAACCCAACTTTCAGGTGGGTGGGCTGTCCTGCACCTAAGTTGGCTGATCTGCCTTTCAAGTGGGTAGGCCATCCTGCACCTAAGTTGACTGATCCCCCTTTCAAGTGGGCAGGCTATCCTGCACCTAGGTCAGCTGATCCCCCTTTCAGGAGGGTAGGTTGACCAACCCCACTTCCAGGACCACAGGGCATCCCCCAGTCATGTTGTGGGACCCTGCTGCCAAGGGGGTAGGAAATTATCTACATTGAAAGAGGCACCTTTCATGATTATCCCTAGCCATGGGTGGACACCACATCCAGGTAGATGGGGCACCCCCCAGTCATGGTGGCTGATGCCACTTCTAGGGGGGTAGGCAATTATCTAGGTTGAAAGAGGCACCTTTCATGATTATCCCCTAGGCATGTCAGCTGACCCCACATCCAGGTGGATGCCAGGGGGGTAGGGCTCCCCACTTCCAGGACCATGGGGCATCCCCCAGTCAGCCTACTGTCCTGGACCTTCAAACCATCTGTAGCATCACTAGTGTTTTCATTTGACATGGATGTCCCTCAGTGTGGGCTGACCCCACTTCCAGGGGGGTGGGCCATCCCCCAGACATGTCAGCCAAAACATGTTTACACCTTGGCCTATCCCCCTCAGGGCCAGTCAGCCAGTGTCAGCTAGGCCCACCTTTAGGCTCAATTGTACATGTCAGGTGTCCCAGTTTCAGGCAAATAGTTGACTGAAGAATCTGACTTCCTTTCTTTTGAGTAAATAATGTTTGTTCATGTGGGGTGCCCTGCCTGCACTTGTATTCATCCACTAACACCATGGTAAGTTCTTTTACCATGACTGAATCCACTCCTTTCCCAGCTATCTGGCCTGCCATATATGATGTGGTAAATGTTGTCCAGGACTCTGGCATATTTAATAATAGAATATCTTTAAACTTGTTGTCTGGGACTGGTTTCCCCATGGCTGACAGGTCATTCCACATTCACCTGAGTTTATTAATATGCATCACAATATTGTCACCCTCAGGCCACTTAGCATTCAATAATTCTCTCTTTGCAATGAGAGCAGTGTAGGCATGGCAATGCCCCAGGTCAAGGGGAGAGGTTGGAGAGGTTTCAAGGGTTGAAAGGAGCAAGGCAAAGAGGTTGGTGAGGTTTTGAGGGTTGAGAGGAGTGAGGTGAGGGGGACTTAGAAGTGTGGTGAGCAAAGTGATGACTAAGCATGCAAGGAGTTTGGGTATGAGAGTCACAGGGAACCTTTACACTATTGTGCATTCATTGTAGAGTGAGAAGCCCAAGTCAAGGGTGAAGCTCAAGAGCTGTGGTCTTGTGCTGTCCGGGTTTTGAGAACCCCCTTCAAGAATGAAATGAGACTCACATCCCTTCTATTCTCAGTTTTCCCCAGCCTTTTGAACTAATTCCTTACATCTGGAGCCCACCACAAGGGGGTTCTTTGTTGATCCAGCATCAGGTACTTGCTTTGCAGAATTGCCACCTGTACAGCAAAAGAAATGAGTGGCATGCCATAATATGAAGCAAGACATACAAGAAGCTATGGGGTTGACAACAGCCCACAGAACTCATGTGGCATTGGAAAGGGTACCAACAGGCATGGAGAGAAGGCTGACTTACCACAAGGAGTGCTATGAGAGAGGACAAGGTTATGGGCATTCAAGCCCATATGTCATTTATTCTAGGAACCACACTCTCAGTCTCATTCTAGAAGATGTGCACTGGGCAGCAAACTTGGGAGCACTCCCCTCCTTGTTCAACCAGAATATCCCCATCTCAAACACACCACCACCACCTTGTTGATTCATGCTATTACCCTCATGTGGGGTCTCATTCTTATGGTAGATCTTCATATGGGCAGGGTGAGACATGTGAATACTTCCCTGAATCAACCAGATCAAGGAGCAGGGAGAGAGGGACACTAGGTATGAGGGATGAGCAAGATAGAAGGTCATACTCACAAGAGTGAAGGGATGATAGAAGGGAGCAATATCACAGAGAGACAGAGGGGTATTGCAGGCATGAAGCAAAAACAGTCCTCAAGATGTTAGGTCAAGGAGTCATGAACTCTTGCACACCAGAACCACTCAGAATATTGAAGAATGGTGAAAGACAATTGTTATGATTAGCCAACACAGTCTGAGCTTTGGCCCTTTATGAAGGTCAAACATTGTTTGGTCTTGAAGGGATGCCTAGTCAAAGGTCAAACAAGGTGCCAAAGTTCTCAGGTAAAGCACAAGACCTTGTAACCTACCTTAATGAGATCCAGCACCTATGTCAGTCAGTGGGGTGCAGAAGCAAAAAGGAGTGGATCAAGTGGATGTACTGGTACCTGGATGAAGATGCTGCATCTCTTTGGGGTAACCTCATAGGACAGAGGATGACCAAGTGGAATGACTTCATCACAAGGCTGGTAGACCTGTACCCTGGTGCCTTGAGACTGGGAAAGGAGTTCATCAGGGAGGATTTGTATGACCTTATAAGGGCACAGAGGAAGAGGGATATCAGGGCAGAAGAAGGTCTCAGTGAGTACCTCTGCAGGTACAAGGAGATCACTCAGCACCTTTACTTGAAGGGCAAGCTCACCCCACTTGACTATGATAGTTACAGTGAGCAACAAAAATGTTGCAATGCTTGCAACATTTTGATTGTGTGTAGGATAGCTTGGGATTGGTTGTGGCTGTGCTAATGCCATAGGGAAGACAATTGTAGCCCTTGGTCCCAGATTTCTATTGGTGGTCTTCCCAAGCTTGGGAGTGAAGTGGCTGTGATGGTATGGGCCAATTACTAAGGCCTATGCATTGCAATGTTTTTGTTGCTGACATCATGGTGAATGCAATCTACAGTGTGGAGTATGTATTCATGGCAGGAATGCCAGCTATTGCTTACATAATATATCACATGATCAATCCAATGATTTGTCAGCATGTAAACAAAGTCAAACATTGAACTTGCATCATTTATCCTCTATCCTGTACCACAACTCCAAAAACTGCCTATCTGGCTCATCAGGGTTACTCTCTCAGGGAAATGTCAGCAAAATCTGGTCCCCACAGCACTACCATGAGTAGGATGTATGGCCAGCACCATTTGTTCCTTAAAAAACTCACCCCTGTGCTGTTTCCCCCACTAATGCCTGAGGGGTCCTGATGCTAATCCATACTGGAAAAGCTGAAAATTCCATGGAGGTCAGCCTGGCACTTCAGGACATGAAGAGTGAACTAATATGCTCCCAACTAATGTATTTCTGCCAAAGAGAAGCTGGCACCAAGGTTGGGTTGAGGCATAGCCTCCTTTGCACACTAGATGTTATGCTAAGACTGAAGTCTGTAATGTAGGTCAAGCCCAAGTAAACATTCTACAATATGATGGTTGTAACCTTCTGTCTGAAGGGTTTATCGTAGTTCTGATTGAGAGCTGAGAGGCTCAAGTTTGTAGTTCTGAGAAGCTAGCTGGTATATTGGGCAGCTCTAGTCTGAGGGTCTACTCCAGACTAGAGGCAACTATATATAGTACAGGAGCAGAGGCCTCAAGGCAACCTCATGTAACTAGAGAAAGAAAGGCCATTGGCCAGAGTCCTACATGTGTTGAACATGTGTTAAGAGAAGATTCTGCTATTGGCTGAGCCAAAGTATGAGTCAAAGGAACAGAAGAGAAGGTCATAGAACAAGACAAACAACAAGCAACAGTCAGGAAAGGAAAGAATGTCTCATGGCAAGGCATAAATTGTAACATTACCCCCTTTGTATGGGGGAAGCCACCAGTTTCCAATTCCTCAGAGATGGGAGTCACCATAGGGTTTGCCAGTCATGTTGGTGATGGCATCATCATCAAAGTCAGAATCATTGTCTTGGGGATCATAGTCACTGTCTTCAGCGACAAGGGTTTGTTCTTCTCCTTCAGGAGTAGGGACCTCCTCAATGACAGGGGTAGCACAGGGAATGGAGATGGGCAGGACAAATGGCCTGGATATGCCCAGGGGAGATTACATTGCAGATTGGACACTTGTAAATAGGACAGTTAATCCTAATATGTCCAAGGTGGCAGCACACAAAGCATGCCTCATTGTAGCAGGGGTGAGATGGAGAAAGTTAAACCCCCCCCCCCCCTAGGGTTCTGTTGGCAGCAAGACAGGCTGACATATGGGGAGTGGCAGGGTGATACGAAGCCTCTGCTTGTTCAAGTACATCGATGACTTGTTTGGCCAGGATGCCAAAAGCTTCTTCTGGGTCAACAGTCTTGGGGGATGCAGGCAATGGGGGAGACAAGCAACAGGCATGGGGATGAACCCTTCATGGAGATGGGGAAGTTGGTGGGGAGTGGGATGACAATGACAATGAGTTTCTATACTGAGAAGGGGGACAGGTGGTGGCAGGGGTGGGGCACTGTCTGACATTGTGGATGAGGTCTGCCCCTCCTAGCACATCAAAGAGGCAGAGGAGGAGAGGAACTTGTTCTCAGTGAATCTCATTGAGAATCATTCTAGTAAAGCCTAGCAGGGGGCCCTGTCTTTCAACATAGTGGGCTACATTGCCCACCCTAAAAGCCTGTAAGGAGATTTGATAGACAACATCAAGAGGAGAGTCTGTGTCCACCTCTCAGAGGATGTTGGTCATGACAGAGGGGTCAGCAAGGAATACCTGATAGGTATCGAGCATGGCATCCCCAGTTACAGGGCACTGATGATGAGCAAAGGGGAGGGGATGGCAGGCAGTAGGGGAAATGCATCAGGCAGCAGAGGTAGAGTTGTGATGAGGAGGCATGCTGAGAGTTAGAATAGAGACATTTCTGGTCATTTGAGAGGTAGCAGGTTTTTGAGGGGGAAAGTCTCTAGGGAACCTCCTTTTATATGTTTCCAGGGTGTCTGCTGCATGTTCAAGGTGTTTGGCAGACTGCCATGAGTTTTTGGAAGAAGGGTATCCCTTCCACTTGATAAGGAATGCATGTCCTCAGCCTACATGTTTGTGGCCCACTATTGCTTCCACCTCATATTCTTCTTCATTTATGACATCAGGTGGGGGTAGAGGGTAGTTTGGCCCATGTATGGTGTTTTTGCGATAGGGCAATAAGAGACATGCATGGAACATGTTGTGAATCTTCCATCATGTGGGAATGTCAAGGCAATAAGTGATAGGGGAAAGGACTTCTGAGATAACAAAGGGTCCTTCTCATTTTGGTGTGAACTTTCTGCTTTCATAGGAGCACTTCAGGCTTCAAGCTTCCAGCCACACCTTATCTCCTTTCTGGAACAGGGTAAAGGGTTTAGAGAAGTGGTCCCTCATTGCTTTCCAGGCAAGGTCATGGGCTGTGAGGGCTTCTTCCCATGCCTTCTGGAGCTCAGCTATTCTGGCCTCAGCAGTGGGGACCTTTGTTTTGGTGATAAGAGATGGCAAGGGTTTTGGTTCATACCCATACATGAGGTAGAAGAGAGATTGACCAGTGACAGAGTGGGGTCAGTGGTTGTGAGTGAATTCTGCCATGGGTAGGTGTTGAACCCATGAGGATGGTTTGTTTTGGCAGAAGATTCAGAGGTAAGTTTCGACCTCCTGGTTAACATGTTCTGTTTCCCCATCCATTTGGGGGTGATAAGCAGTGGAGAGCCCCAGGGAGTATCTGAGGAGTTTAGCCAGTTCTTTAGCAAGTGCAGAGGTGAACTTTGGTCCTCAGTCAGATATTATTTTGTCATACAAGCCAAATCTGGAAAAGACTCTTTTGAAGAAGAGGGTTGTGATTTCAAGGGCAGAGGCATTTTTTGTGGTTGGGATAAGTATTACCCCCTTTGTAAGCCCATGGTCTACCATGACCAAACAGGAATCACATCCAGAGCTTTCTGGGAGATCAGTGATGAGATCACAGGAGATCTGTTGGAAAAGTCGAGTTAAAGAAGAGGAAATTGGAGTGAGGGGTGGGGTAGTGGGGTGTGTGTTGACCTTGTTCTGTTGACACACCACACATCCTTTGACATACTGTCACACAAACATAGCCATACCAGGCCACCAGTACTCTGTGGAGATAACTGTCTGGCCTTGAGGACCCCAGGATGACCAGTGGAGGGATGATCATGATGTCAAGCAACAATCTGTTGGTGAAGAGTGGAATTTTCAGGGACATAGGCCTGGTCTTTGTAAAAGAGAATTCCTTCTTTGAAGTGCCAGTCCAAAAGGTTTGACTTGAAAGGTAGAGGCATATCTACCCCTTTGATGGCCTGTAGAGCAGTGAGAACTACAGGGTCTTTGGCTGATGACTCTGCAAGTTTCAAGGAAAGAGAGGTATTGATGATGTTTACAAACAGGGTTTGGGATAGGAGAGTGACCCCTTCATTATCAGTTTCCTCCTTGGGGACATGGTTGGGGTGGCAAGAGAGTGCATTGGGTGTACAGAGTTCCTTTCCCAGTACATGTGTGAAAGAGGGATTGAAGTTGGCAAGATCTAGAAGCCAACATGCTTGGTGGCAGTTTAGGTTTTGGGGTTGTCAGAAATAGGTCAGATTCTTGTGATCAGTGAGGACCTGTACTGGGGTGGAGGTCCCTTGTAGATAATGTCTCCAAGTCTTAAGGGCCTGAATGACCCCTAGCAGTTCTCTATCATATATATCATAGTTTCATTCAGTGGGGTTGAATGACTGGGAGATGAAGGTGCATGGTCACCACTGTCCATTGGAGTCTTCCTGCATGAGGATGCCTCCTGTGGCATACTTCGATGCATCAGTAGAGATGGCAAACAGTTTGGAGGGGTCTGGCATGAGCAGGACTGGTTCTCTCATAAACACCTCTTTCAAGGTTTGGAAGGCAGTTTTGGCCTTCTTTGACCAGTCCCATACTGCATTTTTCTTCATGAGGTCAATGAGAGGCTGGGCAATGTCAGAATAGTATGGAACAAATCTCCAGTAGAAGTTTGCAAACCCTAAAAAGGAGTGAACATCCTTGACCTTTGTGGGGGTGGGCCAGTCTGCAATCCCTTGGACTTTGACAGGGTCCATGGCAACAGTGTTCTGTTTGATGATCATTCCAAGATACTCTACCTCAGAGAGATTGAAGTGGCATTTTTCTAGTTTTATTGGCAATGAGAGTTCCTTCATCCTTTGAAGAACTCATAGAGTTCTGAGTTGATGTTCTTTTGGATTGTTTGAGAAGATGAGGAGATTGTCCATGTAGACAACCAGCCATCCCTCTGCAATAAGATCTCAGAAGGAATCATTCATGAACCTTTGGAAGGTGGCCAGAGAGTTGCATAGCCCAAAGAACATGACAGTTGGTTCGAAGAGTCCTTTGTGTGTGATAAACACTGCCTTCCATTGATCTCCTTCCTTGATTTGGACATTATTATATCCTGATCAGACATCCATTTTGGTGAAGATGGATGTTCCTTTCAGTTTGTCCACCAGGTCTAAGATTAATGGTAATGGGTAGGCACCTTTGACCATATGTTTGTTTAGATAACGATAATCTTGGCATGGTCTAAGGCTGCCATCCTTCTTTCCTACAAAAAAGAAGGGTGCTGCTTGTGGGGAGTTTGACAGTCTAATTTTCCCTTCTCAGAGATTTTCTTTGAAAAACTTTTCAGCAGCAAGCTGTTTGGATGGGGTCAGAGGATAGGCTTTGGCTACCTTTGGCACAAAGTCCTTGACCAGATTGATTGGATGGTCATAGGGTCATACCAGGGGAAGGGTTCCATTGGAGGGTTTTTCAAATACAGAGGCAAATTCTGCAAACTCTGGGGGAAGGGCAGCCTTCAGTTTGTTCTTTTCTTCTTTTTGGGCAAGTTCAGTTGCCAGGTTGAGCTTTCTTACCCACTTGTTGTTTGGGGCAATCAAGGTTGCAGCCTTTGCAAACCAGTTTATAAACATACAGTTGTATGCTCAGGTCATGAAGGTGTTTGGTTCTTCATGGTTGAGGTAAATGTTACCCCCTTTTCTTTCAAGGGGGTCAGGGAGAGATGTTTCAGAGAATTCTTCAGGTGGAGCCTGGGGAATTCAGAGGGTGGCAACATTTGTTGACTCATCAATGGTCAACATCCCATTTTGCCAGTTCACAGTGGGGTTGTTCTTCTGTAACCATGGGATGCCTAGGATGGCATTTTCTGAACCACAGTTCATCACATAGAACTTCTCCTTGTGGGTTATCCCTTGTATTTTAATGAACAGGGTGGCAGTAAACAGGATACATCCTTTTTCATTGGGAGTTCCATCAGTGTTGGTGACTGAGACAGGTCTAGGGAGTTGTTTGGTGGGGAGTCTGTTTCTTTGGACAAACATCCAATCAATGCAGGATATTTTGGCCCCAGAGTCTACTAGGGCAGTGGTGTTGATGACTTTCTCTCCAGTGGCTCTCATGAAGACAGAGATAGGGATTTTCATAACTCTCTCAGGGAGAGAAGATATTTTTACAGCAGAAGCCACATGTGAGATACACTGTTCAGGGGTTCCAGGCATCAACTCTGGTTCTCCATTCAAAAACCCTTTCCAAGGAATTTGGTCAACTTGACCAGGGCCACAGAGGCCCCATCTTCATCATTGGTCTCTTCTTTCTTTACCTGCTTAACCTTTTTAGCAGGGGTCTTGTTTTGGTTGGGGCATTCTTGGGACATGTGTCCTTTCTCTCCACATCTGAAGCATAGGCCATTCTTGAGATGGCAATCTCTTTGTTCTCTGGAAAGTTTGACTGCATCAATGTCCATGGCATTGGGGTCTCTTTCTTCCTGGCATTGGAATTGAGGTCAGGGGTAGACTTTTCCCTTTCCCTTGTTGTCAGATCTTCCAGTGATGGCACGAGCTTTCTGCCACTGGTTCTCAAAGTGCATAGCCTTTTCATACCATTCTTTGATTTTGGTGGGGACTTTTCGAGTGGGCTTGCCCACAATCTATTCCTTCAAGGGAAAATGGTGTCTCACTGAACAGCAGACAATTGGGCATGATGGCTGGGATGTAGACTAGAGCTTTTGTTATGCTAAGACTGAAGTCTGTAACATAGGTTGAGCCCAAGTAAATGTTCTACAACACAATGGTTATAACCTTCTGTCTGAAGGATTTATCATAGTTCTGATTGAGAGCTGAGAGGCTCAAGTTCATAGTTCTGAGAAGCTAGCCAGTATACTGGGCAGCTCTAGTCTGAGGGTCTACTCCAGACTAGAGGCAACTATATATACAGTGACTCCAAAAAGCCTTTTCATGTTAGCCCTATTTTCATGCAGTGCACTGCCAAACACATGGAGAACCACACTAAGTTTTGGTGGAGTCATACATAGTACATAGTCTTGGCTGCAATTTGGCTGCTAGGTGATGTGATTTCATCCACACAGTCTGGAGATATGGCCATTTTAAAACAGCATGTCCATGGAAAGGGTTTGTTCACTTTTGAATTTTGTACAAGGGTATTTGGATATTATCAGTACTTGGTATATCCACCTTTTGCTCTAAGCACTGCCTCAACCCTTCTAGGCATGCTTTCAATTAGCTTCTGACTCTCCTCCACTGAAATCCCCTCCCACTCCACCTGTACTCTCTCCCATAGCTCATGAATCCCATTAGGGGGGGTTTGATACCTTGCAAGCCTTCTTTTCAAGCAACCCAAGGGATGTTCAATGGGATTGAGGTCAGGAGATGTGCAGGCCATACCATGGTCCCAAACTCCTGCTCTTCTAGCCAATCTCTAACTCTTGCAAGTATGCTTGGGATCATTGTCTTGCTGAAAGATTGTATCAGGTGGGTTGAGACCATAATGCTCCAATGTTTGTTGAAGTTCATCCTTCAAAATCTGAAGGTAAAGGTCCCCATCTATCCTACCATCAATCTTTGCAGCATAGACAACACCATCCCAAGTCATACATCCCCACATCATCAAGGAACCCCCTCCAAACTTCAGAGTTCCTTGTACCAGCCTATCATTAAGTTCCTCCCCAGCCATTTTTCAAGCCCACTTGTGTTTATCTGACCCTAGGCAATTAATTTTGGTCTTTTCAGACCATACAACCCTCTTCCAGTCCTCTATAGTCCAGTCCTTGTGGGTATAAGCAAAATCCAAGCAAGCCTTGTGATGTCTGGCTGAGAGGATAGGATGTTTGGTCTTGACTACAGGCTTCATACCAGATTTTTTCAAGTGAAGATGAACAATATTAGCAGAGAGAGGCTGGTTGATGATATTTCCAAGGGCTTTGGTGACTTGAACTGCATTTTCAGCCTTGCCAGAGGAAATAAGATGTTGAGCTTGGCAAATATTGGCAGGGGAAAGCTTAGAAGGATGGCCTCCAAGGGCCTTAGGAAGGCTAGGATGCCTCTTAGAATGAAGTTTGGATACAGTAGAGGGCTGACACCAATTTTCTTGGCAATAGTTTCACCAGAATGGCCAGAGTCAAGCAAAAAGACAATGGTGCTTTGTTGAGTAAGAAAGAGGGGTCTGACCATAATGGTGGTTGGGAACAAAGGGGTATTTGAATTTTTTAAACTCAGACATACTGTTTACACATGTATCTTAGTTTGTATCACCAAACAATAGCAATTATTGAATGTTTTGGACAAGATCTTAGTTACCAATTCAAAAGTGAAAACACCCTTTCCATGGACATGCTGTTTTAAAATGGCCATATCTCCAGACTGTGTGAATGAAATCACATGACCTAGCAGCCACATTGCAGCCAAGACTATGTACTATTTATGACTCCACCAAAGCTTAGTGTGGTTCTCCATGTGTTTGGCAGTGCACTGCATGCACTGAAAATAGGGCTAACATGGAAAGGGTTTTTGGAGTCACTGTAGTACAGGAGAAGAGGCCTCAAGGCAACCTCATGTAACTAGAGAAAGAAAGGCCATTGGCCAGAGTCCTACATGTGTTGAACATGTGTTAAGAGAAGATTCTGCTATTGGCCAAGCCAAAGCATGAGTCAAAGGAACAGAAGAGAAGGTCATAGAACAAGACAAACAATGAGCAACAGTCAGGAAAGGAAAGAATGTCTCATGGCAAGGCATAAATCATAACACTAGGTGGTCATGGGTGGGATAGCCTACTGGGCTTCCAGGGTGCAGATTCCTTGCTGCAATATGTCCCCCAGTGTTTCCATTGGTCACTAATGACCAAATGTTCCTTTCCCAGACATCCACAGTTCAGTACAGGGCATATTCTTGCTGACCCTTGATGACACCTGATGTGAAAAGGAGGCTATGCCTCAACCCAACCTTGGTGCCAGCTTCTCTTTGGCAGAAATACATTAGTTGGGAGCATATTAGTTCACTCTTCATGTCCTGAAGTGCCAGGCTGACCTCCATGGAATTTTCAGCTTTTCCAGTATGGATTAGCATCAGGACCCCTCAGGCATTAGTGGGGGAAACAGCACAGGGGTGAGTTTTTTAAGGAACAAATGGTGCTGGCCATACATCCTACTCATGGTAGTGCTGTGGGGACCAGATTTTGCTGACATTTCCCTGAGAGAGTAACCCTGATGAGCCAGATAGGCAGTTTTTGGAGTTGTGGTACAGGATAGAGGATAAATGATGCAAGTTCAATGTTTGACTTTGTTTACATGCTGACAAATCATTGGATTGATCATGTGATATATTATGTAAGCAATAGCTGGCATTCCTGCCATGAATACATACTCCACACTGTAGATTGCATTCACCATGATGTCAGCAACAAAAACATTGCAATGCATAGGCCTTAGTAATTGGCCCATACCATCACAGCCACTTCACTCCCAAGCTTGGGAAGACCACCAATAGAAATCTGGGACCAAGGGCTACAATTGTCTTCCCTATGGCATTAGCACAGCCACAACCAATCCCAAGCTATCCTACACACAATCAAAATGTTGCAAACATTGCAACATTTTTGTTGCTCACTGTAACTATCATAGTCAAGTGGGGTGAGCTTGCCCTTCAAGTAAAGGTGCTGAGTGATCTCCTTGTACCTGCAGAGGTACATCAGCAAATCTGCAACATGCTATTTCTACTATTTTTATACTATTCTGCACTACTTACAGCTGTTTGACACTTTTCATACTTGTTGCACTATTTATTGAAGTTGTGAAAATAAACACTGCTGCCATAGTCAGATAGTCAAAATAGTCAAAACCAAAAAAAGTCCCTATAGTCAAAATAGTGAGTCATGAAAGTAAACACCACCACTGTAGTCAAATAGTCAAAATAGTCAAAAAAAAAAGTCCCTATAGTCAAAATAGTGATTAAAGGAAGTACTTTGTCAAGGCTGCTACCATGTGCCACAGGTACCACATGCTGACATGAGTGCCCCAGAAAACAAGTGATAGAATGAAATAAATAATGAAAGTTGTTACTGTGTCCATGGAGGGGACATGGAAAGATGGGAAGGGCAGGGTATCTGTTTCTAAAGTTTGTGACCCAACATCTGCTGGTGCATAGTGAACTATGAATAAATAATAATGTTTAAAATGCGCAGATGGATGGAAAAACATACCACCAGGGGTCCCTTCAATTGCAGTGTGAGCATTACTGGTTCCATTGCCACGGTTCGCAACTCCATTTCCTTCACCATTGGTTTTGCCATGGTCTATTGCTTGTTTGTCTCTTGGAGGCACATTGGTGGAAGGTACATACCATTCATCTGGTTGTAGTGTTGCTTGAACTGTGTTCTGTAAATTGAGTTGGCAGAAGGGCAGGAAATGCACAGCAATACATTAGGTGAGCAGACTTCACACACCATAACTGGCAGCTAGAATGCAATTTCGAATGCATGATGGTCAGCAAATTTATTCACATAGTAAAACTGAAACTTGTTGTATGATTCATCAGGCTTGATGCTCACTGGGTCAATACCATGCTGAAACACATATACAGGGATGAGTTGAGCTGCACAATAGATGGTATCGATGTGGACGATAGCAATGTCTTGGGCATTGTGTGTACGAACCACCCACATCCCTGTATTATTTGGGCTGTCTCCTACATGATCAAACCAGCATATGATCGCACAAGGATACTCCATACCCAGGTGCTTGAAGAAAAAGAAACACAGGACACAAGCAACATCCAGCCCAAGCATGCCTTTTGTGTGAGGATTAGTTATGACAAAAACACAGTCATAATGGCAACCTTCATTCCTCCATGTAGGGGAACAATGTATATGTTCATGGCACATGCCATGGCAGCCACTCACATCACTGGATGCATAGAACATTGAAGACACAGAGTTATAGACATGGACAGGTCCATCATAAAAAGGACATTTGTCCAATGGAACATCTTCTGGATCATGATTGTCATGTTGAAGCTGTGATTGAAGAAAACACCACAAGATATTGTGGAACTGGGGTATGTTAAGTTTGATTGCTAAGTCCCTCATATTCCTTGCATGTGTATGTTCTGTGATTTATTGATTAGAATTCATACACATAAAACTATGAATAAAGGCATATGGTAGGTCTAGGCCAATGATACACGGGCCTCAACTGACATTGGAGAGTCATCCATATTACCTGGGTCTTCTTCAAAACTTGCTGCAAGTTCCTCACTATCACCTTCACAGTCTTGTTTGTTTAATGCATTGTGGTCAGTCTCATTTGGATGTTGTTCTAAAATGCATTCAGAATTGAAAATAGCATCGAAGAATGCTCGCACCAAGGTTCCCAAGCACATTCAACAGGTGATTCCCTCCCAACATCCCACATTTTTCAAAGTCTGCTCGTGCTGCAGCAAATTTAGCAAGCCTCTTGTTGATCCTAAGTATTTGTCCGAGAGCCTGAAAGCAATTAGTACACTGATAAGGCCACTTAACTGCTTTGATATGTTTTGATTTGGTAATTGATGAACAGAGCCCATTTGGCATGCCAAACTGGCATATAAGATAGGGGTAATGCTTCATGGCATGTTGTCAGGGTAATGAAAATGTAGTGACTACTCCAGCATTGTGGAAGATTCCATGATGTGAATGAAAGCTTGCAAGTGCATCCTCAATTGCAATAAGTGTTGGTTCAGTGATAACATTTCTATGGACGAGGTAGCAAAACTTGAGAAAGGAAGAAAATGTGAGGATGATTTTCTCTGGGACATAGCCTTCAATGGCTGCAATATACACCTATGAGAGACTGGTCAATTATAATGCATCATTCAAAAAAGATGATAAACAAACCTTCATAAGGCCTTTGGAATCATTGCCAGTCCATTGTTTGAAGCATTGGCCTTGAGGGAAACATTGCAACCCAGTGAATGGGGTGACAGCTGTGATCCTGGTATTCAATGAGGTCAGTGAGTGATAATGGAGGTCAGACAACACACCTTCAATCAATATCATCCAGTATTTTCTCTGCAGTGCTCCTTCCATGAACATGGATGAGATACTTTTCCACCCAGTCAACCAGGTGATCTTTGAATCCACCCTTAATGAGTTGATGGAGGATGTCTGGCAAAAGCATTCTCTGGATATCCACATGTGGAAACTCACTTGTAAATGGCTGTCCTCAGTCAGTCATGAAAATAGAGTGTATGTATATTACATGCACCACTATAGTTCTGTCAATGCTGTACTTGTCCCAGAGTGTCTGAAGGTCTAACTCTTTGATGATCAGTTCTGTATGTTCACAACAACACCATAGTGCATCTTGATCAAGGTCCTTCCAATGTGCAAGACATTTCAGGCACCAACCATGCATGATGCATGACAAGAGGACCTGCTCTTCATAGTCAGCTATGTAAGCAGCAAATGAATAGATGATGCAGTGGTAGTACTGGTCACTGAATAGTACTGTTTCCGGAACTGTCATTGCAGCATGGAGTGAGTGGAGAATGCATGCCAGCAATGAATGAAAAAGTTGTCTCTTAAATTTGTGGAATGCTGGTGTATTGACATTCTCCCTACATGCTATCAGCCTATCAGCAATAACACAGAGTAATAGAACTTAAAGCACTTGCTTTTTGGCATTGCAAGAAATCCAATGAGCACTACTGCATTGCGGTGTGCATGACAGGTGGTGCTGCACACATTTCCAATAGAAAGATAGAGCAGGTAGTAATCCATTTGCCCGGTTGCAACAGAAACAGTGGTCTTGTCACTGCCAAGGATAATGGGAACCAATGTTGCTCCAGTGGTCATTGGGTTAATGCTGATAATCTTGTCCTGGGAGTATGGGGTAAGCAGGACCTACATCGAAAAATCCAGTACACACTGCTTCTTCCCAAGCCCAGTCACCCGACATAAAATCCTCCCAATGCCTCTGCTTATTCATCACATTGAACTCCTGGTATGGTATGAGGTCCATTTCATCCTTGATGTCAGTGTGTCCAAGGAGGTTGTGGATAACTTGACATGGGTCTCGATACCATACATCATAAACATTGAACATCCAAGGGGCATTGGGTTCATCTTGACCATCTTGACCACCCAGTCCAGTCAGTTTGATCAGTTCATCTTGTTCATCCACATTCTGTCCATCCTGGCACTTGCACTTGTAAGTGATTTTGAAGTTTTCCCACTTGACTGCACCAACAGACATGCTGTCAATCACACAATAGAGATCTGTGTGGTTGGCAAATAGCAGATTGCCACCTAACTCGATCAAGGATGCAGCCCAGATTTTGAGCAATGTGTCAATTTGGCTGGCTGGCATTTCTGCACACTTGAAGAGGAATTTGGCAAGTTCAAACTCTTGCCAGTTGCAGTATGGGGACCAATCATCTGGCAATACCTGCACACAGGATGGCAGCAGAGCACCATCTGGTAGAAAATGACCCTGGGAATCACATTTTCATGCTATGACAAAATGTATGAGTGGAGGTACATGGAATCATGTGTACATAGGCTTACTGTTAAGACCCCCATGATAATCATGATAAATCTTGTGGCCAGGACCAATGAACTCTGCAGTCATTCCATCAAGGTCCTGGTCTGATGTTGTGCCATGGTTGAAGTCATGTGAACAGTCATCTTGAAGACCATCATCTGCAATGTGGTCAGCTGCTGGAGGTATAGTGTTTGAACCTTGGTCCTGTTCAGGATAACTGGGAGACCCTTGGGAATGGTTGAGGTGCAAATGGTTGCATCTGTGCTGAGTAAGTCCCAACTGGTTTTTGAACCAACAGTTGCAGCCTGGCACATCACAAGGGAGGTGTAGAGCACTAAAATTTGACCATCAAGGATTTTGAGCACCACTTCTGCATGGTGGCATTCTGATAGCAAATGAACACACTTGAGGATCCTGCATAATTGGTAAACAGTCAGAAAATTAGGTGGAACTTTGTCCATTTGTTTACGAAAAAAATTGTCTTGCATAAAATTGACAGGTTCAAACTCACCCTGCATTGTCTTCATCTCCCATCTCATGTGAAGTATCATGTCCACTCCTTCTAACACTGATCGTCCATGATGAAAGAATGCCAACTTGCATCCAGGTAGGATCATTCTTGAATTGCAGACCAAATGGTGTACATCAGCCCAGAAGAAGGCAGATGACTTGCACATGCAGGGTATCATTGACACTCAGGCAGCTGCTGTACAGCAGGCTCATGCCCGAGTCAGCGAGATGGAGGCCACCATGGAGGCCAGACAGCTTACTAAAGATGCTGCTAAAGCTAGGCCAGTCAGCCCCAGACAGGCACCTGTCAGTAGAGGAAGACCTACAAATATATCTGTCCAACCTCATGTTGAAGGTAAAGTTACTTATGTTGTGAGCCCACAGACACTGACAATATGACAGTAGATATGCCTGTCAGTAGAGGAAGACCTACAAATATGTCTGTCCAACCTTGTGTTGAAGGTAAAGTTACTTACATTGTGAGCCTGCAGACACTGACAACATGACAGTAGATATCAGCCAAGGAACCAGTCCTCCTGTTGTGATGGAGGCCAGATGGGCAATCCAAGACACTACTAAAGGGAAGTCAGTTAAACCAAGACAAGTGCCTGTCAGCCTTCAAGGGAAACATGGGGATATAGCTGTCCAACCTCATGTTGAAGGTGAGGATAATTCAATATCTTGTTCAATCTCAGACACTGATAACACTATTCAGACTTTGCTGATACAGATGTGGACCCTATGGAAGTTGATGCTCACTGAGAAACTGGTGCTGCCATTGCGGACTATTCAAGCAAGCCATGGGGTGGGAGAGTAGCCCACCCATTGAGAAGGGAAGGTGCAGTCACTGACCTTAGCATGTTGGCAGGTGTGGCAGAGACATGCAGAACCAATGAAATCTCCCAGCCAACATCAGTTCTTGTTTTTGACTGTTTGATACAAGATGTTGCTACTAACTGAATCAACCCTGTTTTGGCTGAACCTCACCTGGAATGCTATCAGTGCCTGGGAGCATCCAAACGACAGGGATGAACTCCAATGTTGGATTAATCATGTCTCAACTGAGAAGACACCATGGTCCAATGGAACATGTCCTCCCCCAACCTCTGCCATCCCTTCCTTGATGACTGGCAGTACTACCTTCATCAGCTCCAACCCATGCCTGGAGGTATGTGCTACATTATCAAGTAGGATCAGTCATTCTCAACACCTCCAATCAGAGAAAGATGTTGGTGCCAACCTACTATATGGAGGGGGAAGAATTAGAAGACCAACCAGTCTCCCCCATCAAAGTTGCAGGTTGTGAAAATTTCAGGGTATGTCGTATGATGTGATTCGACAGCTGCCTTCTATATTACTTCTAGGTGGCCATGGGCATGGATTATGATGCAGAGAGCAATAATGAGTTCAATCAGCCCATCTATGAGGAGGCACAGACTGGTTTAAAGCACAAGCAATTGGATCGTGATGATGACAACTATGTCACATTGTCTGAGGTTGAGGACTCCAATGATGGATATGAGGATCATGATTTGCACTTTCATTTGGGGCCTGCTGAGGATTTGAGTGTCAAGATGGTACATTTTTTCATTTATTTGAACTGTACATTGATACTTTTGGAATTGCAGACCATTGATGGAAAGAAAGTGAAGGTCGACAAGAATGTGGACCAAGAATTGGGACAAGCATCTTCAATGACGACCAGGGGCAAGGCCAGCAAGTGTCATTGTCAGAAGATCTGCCTTCTGTGCTGATGGAGGACAGGGCATGGGTGAAAATAATCATGCCTACTCTCCTCATATGGGCTGGAAGCTTAGCTGACCCTTGGAAAATCCTGGATGATAAACTCGTGCAGTCACTCCAAACCATTATCACAAGTACTTTCCCAGATTTCCTGCATTTGGATGAGATTCGTCCTGGGATGCTGATGTTCACTATTGTATCATTCAAAATATTATCTTCCTTGTTGCTTGACTCATGCCTCCTTGGACAGGCATCTCAATGACTATGTCAGTGGCACAGCAACTTTGGATCCACCACAATTACTGTCATTTCTCACTTTCTGGTTTTGGATTTGGATTCTGCTGTGCCATCTCTCCCTGAGGTCCAGTTGAAGTGTTCTAAGCTGTTGGACAACTTGGCATTCTTATATGCAAACCAACAAACTCTCGACCTGAAGACCATTTTCCAATCATACTTCATATTATTCCTCCTTGGCTATGCACATATACAGGCCTGCACTTCTCCTAACATGCTAAACCTGGTTTTTGAGGATCTGAAAAGAACAGGCATCAAAGGTGCACTAGCCCTTACCTGCACAGCAGTATGTATTACATTTTAGCCCTAAACAGTCAGCTAACACATTTTCTTAGTTGCACTGTACTCTCACCCTGTATAATGAGGGTATGCTGGATTTCGATGCTATGGTTGCCACTGGAAAAGCCAAGATGCCTCTCAAGATGAACAAGGCAACTGGAAAGGAATCAACAACTGCTTTGATGTTCTCCAAGCAGAATTGTGGCTCTCGTACCAGGTAATATGCTGATGCAATTGCTAAGCATGATGATGCCACACTCTGTGAAATCCTTTTGGGAGCAACTGTCCTCACATCAGGCAGTAAGCAGGTGATCTCAGAGGAAGGGACTGTTGAGGAGAAAGATACTGCTGCCTTATTAATCGCTAATCTCTGTAAGTCATGCCATTGTTTATGCACATTACTGACAACTAGTTGATAGGACCCCATCTTTTGGACCTCACATTCAACAATATTTTTCCATTATATTTGCATGTGCTTTTTGCTGCCCTCCCCCACCTTGCTCATTAGTAGCAACCGACTACAATCCTTTAATTATGTCTTTTGACCTTTCTGTGTCAACCTGTTTCGAGTCGCTTGTTGCATTCATTTTAGGACACTCGTTTGTTTGGTGCTGCTCTTTATAATGAATGCACTGCATTTTGTTTTGCTACCTGTGGGGTGAACAAAAAGCTGGAATAGTGAAATAGTGAAAATAGCGAAAATAAGTGCTAACAATGCTACAATTGATGACAAGTTGAAATAGCAGAAATGATCCAGGAATAGTTTGAAATAGTTGCAAAAAATAGTAAATTTTGCAAACAAATCTACTAATTTGACTATTTCAACTATTTGGTGCAAATAGTACAAATAGTACATAAATAGTGCCAAATAGTATGAAAATAGTAATGTGCAAATTTGCTGATGCTACTCACTGAGATCTTCTTCTGCCCTGATATCCCTCTTCCTCTGTGCCCTTATGAGGTCATACAAATCCTCCCTGATGAACTCCTTTCCCAGTCTCAAGGCACCAGGGTACAGGTCTACCAGCCTTGTGATGAAGTCATTCCACTTGGTCATCCTCTGTCCTATGAGGTTACCCCACAGAGATGCAGCATCTTCATCCAGGTACCAGTACATCCACTTGATCCACTCCTTTTTGCTTCTGCACCCCACTGACTGACATAGGTGCTGGATCTCATTAAGGTAGGTTACAAGGTCTTGTGCTTTACCTGAGAACTTTGGTGCCTTGTTTGACCTTTGACTAGGCATCCCTTCAAGTGGTTCTGGTGTGCAAGAGTTCATGACTCCTTGACCTAACATCAACTCCTTGACCTTGTTAGCAACCAGTTTGAGACAACAATGGGTAGGGCTTCCAGGATGAGAGAGGTGAGGAAGTGACCAGGGTTAGGCAGGATCCAGTTCAGAAGCAGCCACAGGTGCAAGCAGAGGTTGAGGCACAGAGGGCACTGTGCTACCAAGATCACAGTCAAACTTGTCCTACCAAGAGTTCTGCAAGGGCAGAGGAGATTGTTCCCTTCATGTATGAGGATGAGGAATGGCCAGGTACTCACCAGTTTGCAATTGATGTTCAAGGGTTGAGCTCAGCATCAGCACCAGTGGCATTGACAGCCTGGATTGAGGAGACTTCAACAGATGACAAAAGTGAGCCAGAGTATGACTTTGCTGTGGTTGAAGAAGCAGTGTTGAATGTGCAGGTACCAAGTGTACATGGCCACCCCTGTGATCCAAACAAACCTAACCTGAGAATCAAGGATAGTTGAGTTGTGTGAGACATGAGTCTGGCACATTCCTGATTAGGGCAGGCTGCAAACTCACTGTGGTTTGCAGCAGATACAATCTTAGAGAGCAAAATTTTCTGAAACTGCAGTGGATACAAGTCAAAATGGATCTTGACAGTTGGAAGCAGTGTTCATTAAGTTTATTTTACAAGTTCAAACTTCAACATTCAATGAACTCTCACTGTCTTACTGGCCATGACCAAAGAGTTTGATCCCCAGTGTAAGTCCCATCCCTAAATCACTGTGCTCACATTGTGCCATCTCAGACCATTGTATCCACATTGCAAATGTGTTACTTCACACTCTGATGTAAACAATAGTATGGGGAGTAGGCATTGGTCACAACAAGCATAAGTGTTCTTGCCTGGCCTGCAAGCACAACAAGTGGAGAGATGCCCACTTTGCTCGACAACATGCAAAAACCATCCTACACCAAGACAATGTCAGGCACCTCCTCTCCCCTCCACTTTGCCCTTGGAGTTTGCTGACCCAACCCAACCCAAGCCAACCAGCTCTTGACCTTTTAGCAGATCTCCTGGAACTTGAATCCCCTCCCCATGGCACTCCACAGGCAGCTATCCCCAATAATTATGATGGTTTTCAACCCAATTGGGATGGCATTGACCACGATCAACTCTACTTACTGATGTACATGAGGAGCAACTAACAATGATGGCTAGCAACTTGGCAGCGTGGTTAGCCTATGGAGAAGATCTGATTTGTTCAGATGAAGATGGATTGAACTCCCCCAACATTGAAGGCAAAGATTTTGATCCAGGTAAGGAACCACAGAGTGTATGGCGAGGCTACTGATTGCATTTGGGTGATTCTACAGAGCCACTTCAGCCAGGTGCAACCCACCTGCCCCAGCATGGTGATACCACACCTCCACATGCTACATGGTTTCCATGGCCAGATAAGAAGGTGTGTCTTTTTTTTCAGTGATGGCTTTCTCTTCTCATCAACACTAATCAATGGACATGCATCCTTGACATGCTACACCACCTCCTGTGTTCCTTATTCTAGGATGTGCAGCTTCAAGTCATCCTCTGGGGACTTTCTGTTGTTGGAGATTGTAAATCTCCCCTGTAATGCTTGACTTAGGTGCGAGTTAAGGTTGCTTACATAAGTGGTTAGAGCGCACTCAGTAGTATGATTTTCATACTGTTCCCTCAGTAGTTGAGTCACTACTGAGGGTAAGCACATACTTTATTCACACTAGACTACTTACTGATACCTTGTAGCTGCCTACAGGTACATTGAATATATTAGTAGTTGAGTCACTACTGAGGCTGTCTACAGCCCTTTTCTACATCTGTCCTCAGAGTTGATAATGTCCCCTCCACTGCTCAGCTTGGGAAGAACTTGGACACTGATCTTCGCATGTGTACATGGCCATTCCTGAGATCTAAATGGACGTAATCTGAGAATAAAGCAGGGTTAAGTTGTGTGAGACATGTGTCTGCCACATTCCTGATTAGGGCAGGTAGCAGATTCACTGAAGTATGTGACAGACATAATCTTAGGGTGCAATTTTTTTTGAAATGGCAGTGGATGCAAAAAAAAAGGAACTTGACAGCAGTCCACAGTGCTCATTTGTTTTGATTATTGTAAAAATTTCACAAAGTTCAACTATCACTATCAGTGATAAGTGAAGAGTTTGTACACCCCAACTGTAAGTCCATGCCTCCTATGCTCTAATACCTTATGTAGCACCTCACTGTGTCTGTCCTGCCAACACATGATTCCACAAACCCATGCAAACAGTCTGGGCTGCAGGTGTTGGTCACAACCAGCATAAGTGGTCTTGCCTTGCCTGCAAAGATGACAAGTGGTGGGATGCCCATGCTGCTCAACAACATGAGAAAACAATACTACATCAAGAGAATGTCAGGCACCTCCTTTCCCCTCAAATCTGCCCCTCAAGCTCCCCAACCTGACCCAATTCCACTCGGAATTCACCATTACCTGACCTTTTAGTAGCAGATCTCTCAGAACCTGCATCCCCTCATAGCATGCCATGTGCAGCAGCTGCTCCATACAATGACTATGATAGTTTTCAACTTGACTGGGATGCAATTGACCATGAGCAACTAACAATGATGGCCAGCAGCTTGGCTGCCTGGTTAGCTGATGGCAAGGATCCAGCTTTCTCAGATGCAGATGGGTCAGACTCCCCCGATGTCCAAGGTGAAGATCTTGATCCTGGTAAGTAGCTTCAGGTGGTATGGCAAGGAGTTGTACTGATTGCATTCGATGGTTCCACAGAGCCAGTTCAGCCAGGTGCAACATGTCCACCCCAGCATGGTGACACCACACCTCTGAACCCTATGTGGTTTCCATGGCCAGATAAGCAGGTAGGTCTTTTCATAATGGGGACACTCTTTTCACTGATACTCTTTGATAGACATGCATACTCGACATCTTACAACACCTCCCACATTCCTTATTTTCGGATGCACAGCTCCAAGTCATACTCTGGGGACTTTCTGTCCTTGGTGTTGATAATGTCCCCTCCACCAGGATGCTCAAAGATATCAACAGCACGCTCCAATCCCAACATGGGATTTCATCAGTCTGATATGAAGGTGCACTGGGCCACATTTATTACATTAACCACCTCCCTTCCATCATTGCACAAGTAAGTCAAATTCACACTTGTAACGTGTATAATGTTGACCCTCTCAGGAAATGGCTAATCCATGCATTCACCCACACATCCACCATTACCCTGAAGATGCAAGGGCTGAGTTGACCAACCATGGCAAGCAGCAAGATGGCTGTATGAGATTGACCCTGCCATTGCCATGCCAATGATTCACAAGGGCCAACAAGACTCCTATGTTTTTGGGTTGATGAAGCTGATGGATGGCACTATGGTTGTTCCTGAGCACTGGTATATGAAACCTTCTGCACGGAGTTCACCCCCCTTTGGTTTTGAGTATTGGGTTCACACATGGCATGCCCATCCTGTTGTGAGCAGCCACACATGTGGATATGTCATCCACACATATGATACTATTGAGGTACTGGCAAGCAACCTTCTCCTCTCTTTTCCACACTTGCTCCACACATATCAGATGGATGGTCAACCAGACCCATGCAATATCATAGGTGCATATTGGCTTCATCTTTTTCTCCCACTCACTTCAGTGTTATAGGTCTGATAGAGACAAGAGGATGTGGTGTCCTCCCATGGGTATATACTGACCCTGCAGTTGGCAATAGGTGGCACATGTGGGCACAGGGCCACCGCATTCTCAGCTACATGATTTGGCTTTACTGCGACAACACATCTGGCAACATGTCCAAGAAATGGAACAAACACAACTCATTTCTATTCACTGCAGCAGGACTCCCCCATGTTATGGTCCACAAAGAGAGCAGCATCCATTTCCTTGCAATGTCTAACATTGCCCCTCCCATAGAAATGCTTGACAGGATTGTAGATCAGTTAAAGTAAGTCATATGTCACTTTTCTGCTGTACAAGGTTCTCACTGCATCGAGCTGCAGACATGCACAGATGTATGGCATCTGGGCTTGGGACATAGAAGGAAGGGAGATGGTTCTTGTCATACCTGCAATCCTGGCAATGCTTGGTGACAACCCAATGCAGAGTGAACTTGCATGCCATGTAGGATTGCAGGGTAATTTATTTTGTCGTAACTGCTGGGTCCAAGGAGCAGGTGCAGATTTGAGACAGTGTCCAGATCTGACAGGCAGGGTGCTAACAAATGCTGACAATGATACTCATTCCATCGAAACTGGATCGCATGCAACTGACTCAGATGGATCTATGCACAAAGATGCCATGCATCAGTTGAAACACAAGGGTTGCCACTCAGAGACAATGCAAGATCTCGCAGATTGAGCAAGGCACTTTCTTGGAGTACATCTACCATTCCTTGGGATGGTTATGCTGATATCTCATTATTGTCGAGGTCAATGCACCCCACACATGTCAAGACACGATGGACAAGCTCCATAGCATGTTTGATGAGGTCATTAGTGGCAAGGGTAAGACACAATACACCAAAATGAAGACAGACACAGGCATCAAAGACACATACATGGACATGTTCATCAAGTGCATCCTCAAGCACATGAAAGGTATCCATGCAGGAACAGACAGGTATATGGAGGCCATCAGTGCAATCACTCAGGGCCATCCAGTCGAGGAGTTCATGAGCCCTGTGTGGCAAATCAAAGGCAAGAATATCTTTACAGATCAAATGATTCCATTGCTCACTCATTCCAGGCCTTGATCCCCATCAAGACACCCCAGTGGAAGTATTGCACGTCATTTTACTCGGATTTGTGAAGTATCTCTGGCATGATGCAATTTCCAGGCTGAATGTCATCCAGAAGGCAGAACTCCAGGTCTGGCTTGCATCATTCGATGTATCAGGTCTCAGCTTCCCTCCCTTAGTGGCACAAACTCTAGTTCAATATGCTGGGTCTCTCACTGGTCATGATTTCCATGCCATTGCTCAGGTGGTGCCATTCGTACTCTATGACCTCATTCCCCACAAATGCTATGAAGCCTTCCTTGTGTAGAAAAGGGCTGTAGGCAGCCTCAGTAGTGACTCAACTACTATATGTATTGAAGTACCTGTAGGCAGCTACAAGGTATCAGTAAGTAGTCTAATATAAGATAGATATGGACTTACCCTCAGTAGTGACTCAACTACTGAGGGAACAGTATGAAAAAACATACTACTAGGTGCACTCTAAGCACTTATGTAATCATAAGAAACTCGCACCAAAATTAAGATATCACACTGGGGTGATTCAATCTCCAACACACCCCCTGAAGCAAGCTCCACTGTGTGATAAGTAGAAGTGCAGAAAAATGTAACTCAAATGAATGTATACCCAAAAAATAATTCAATAAACGAGTGTAGCTTCTGCAATGAGTGAGCTTCGAGTCCGGGTGGTATACGAGTGGTGTTTGGTCGTAATTGGCGCGCGATGTGGCAACTTCCCGTTTCGGAAATGCACATAGTGTGCGCTCATCTTGACCTTGTACCGTGATGACGAGGGCCGCCGTTTGAATATAACAAGTTAATTGTCGTTTCGCATCCGTCTAGGAGGCACCCCCTGCCGCCAGTACGTGTTAGCAACATTCCAGAGGGATTTCGGCAGGTGGCGAGAGGGCGAAATGGGGATGCTGAGTAGCATGAGGCGCTTGCAGCCTCTCTGTCCAGATCTACTGACATTTTTAGATCTTGTCTTGATCCTACTGCGTCGGGATGGGTCCCTGAGGGTCCCAGGAGTACGAGCGAGGCCGTTTGGAGTCGGTTTCGGCGACGCAGGTGAGCCGTTTGACTGTTCGGGCTCGCATTCGCTATACTGACTGCTGCTGTTAGCTAGCAGCGCTTTTTCGACATCGTGCGAGTTGCTGAACTCGCTGCTAATGGTGCCGTCATATCTGTGGGTTGTCCAGTACCTATGATGGACGTCTGAAGCTGTTTGGTGCCGATTTGGAGGATGAATGATGGTTGTATGATGACATTGCATACGGTGCGTGAAGCCTTTTGTTTCGGCGTTTCTGGCACGCCTGACTTTGTTATAGCATATGGCTATTGTCCAGGTCCCTCCCACAAAGCATCTGGATGATTTGGTGGGCGTCGAGAGGAGCCGCAGTGGCTGTATGGCGATTGCAGGTGTACAGTAGGCGCTGGGCCTTGTACAAACAGTGCTGACGTTTTCAGCTTTCATCTTAATCTTGCCGTGTCGGCGTGGGTCACTGAGAGTCGACAGAGCGTGCGTGAGGCCATTGGGAGGCCGTTTAGATGGCGCAGGTGAGTACATGCCGGTACAGGTGTCATCTCTCCACCTATTGCTGCTGCAAGGCAGCCGTTTGGCCACAGGATGACTTCTCTGCCATTTCACGTCGTTCTGCATCGATATGGGAGGTGCCCCCTCCTGCCAGTAGGTGTCAGCGACGTTCCGGAGTCGCTTCGAGGGGTTTGAGAGCGTTTGAAGCAGCTGCATAGGAATGCGAGCTGTCCGGTGCATGGGCCCTCTCATTCTGCCTCGTCTTGCACGTCTAACCCTGTTACAGCGTACGTTTATCACCCATGACCCTCCCGTAAGGTATATGAACCGTTTTGAGGGCGTTGAGTGAGCTAGAGAAGACTGCTTGGGGGCTGCTTGGACACGGTAGGCGTTTCGCCTCATTAGAGCATTGCTGACGCTTTTAGCCGTTCGTTTGATCCTTCCACCTCGATGGGTGACCCTGTAGGTCCTAGGAAGGTGCTTGGTGCCATTCGGAATGGGATTTGGCAGTGCAGGCAAGCTGCTCATCTCCTGCTGGCTATGCTGGCCTCGGCTGCCAGCTAGCATCAATCCTTCGACTCCATCCAAGTCGACAAACTTGCTGCTGAGTGCGTCGTCACCCCCACCAGCTCCCTCAGCTTTATCAGGCTCCTTTAGGCACATTTCCGGATGTGGTAAGTCAGGCAATGCTTGGGTGGTTTGAGCGCTGATGTCTCTTATCTTCAGCTTTATTGCTGTTGACCCAATGTCTGTGCTATCCCCCCCATCTGCTCGAGCAAGCCTATGTACCCCCACCCCCCAGACCTTGTCAGGTGGGGTATCCGGTGTGGAGTGCCTTCGGTGGGTTTGCCGTGGGTGTTGTGACGCCCACTTGCTTCATTTACATGGCACCTTGAGTTCCATGATCGTACCACTATATATTCGCACTGGTGGCTTGTTCCATAGTGTAGAACGTTTGGCATGCAAAGCGGAGGGTTTGGGATGTATCCCTGGGGGATCAGGTACATTGAGAGCTATCTCCCCCTCACTGGCTTCTGCATGTCTGTGCACAGGCTTGTTCATATGGCCGTTTGACGTGTCCAAGTCTATGCCATTGGGCTTGCGACTTCTCATCACCTCCACATCATCTTGTATGCACTGGCTACCTTTTCCAGGTGCTTCAGACATGTTCGTACATTTGTCCAGCAGTTTCGAGTCTCCCGTCCCAACTTCAACCATGGGTAGGTGAGGTTCCATCCACCATGTGTCTATGACCTCAGTCTCAGGTGTCAAGTACCTAGATTTGGTCTTGGTGCGGTCACTTGGGCTATCTGCAGGTGGAATATTGGGTTCATTGAGAGCTATCTCACCCCTCATCCAGAGGCACTGACTGTCTTCGATAGGCGTTTGTGATGCGTCTTCGATAGAATATCCACCGGCCCATCTGGAGGTGTCACCTTTGAGTTCGGAAGCCTTGGTGCTCACCTCAGTGTTGTCGTCTGTGCGCTGACTCCTCTCATCAGGCACTTCGAGCATGTTTGCACGTTTGTCTGGCCATTTTGCATCTATAGCCTCAGCCTCATCCACCAGTAAGCTCTCCTCCACATGCTGCATGTCTGTGACCTCCATCTTGGGCTCCTGGTGCCCAGTCAGGATCTCGGTGCAGTCACTTGAGCTCACAGGAGAGCTCCCCCCATCACTTGGTGACTTTCCTGGTTTGTCGTTGCTATCGCCAGCACTCTGAGTGCTCTCTTCAATCACGTACTGCTTGGATGGCATGTTGTGTTCTTGAGTGGCTTTGATGACAACTAGTGTTGTACTGGGCCCAGCCTCAAGCCCTGAGCTGAGCCAGGCCGGGCCCTCCTAGGCCAAGCTGAGCCGAGCTGTGGGGATGGCCTGTGGGGGCTCAGGGCCTGGCCTGACTTTCCAAAAGCCATGAGCTGTGGGCTCAGGCTGCGGCTTTGTGGCTGTGCTGCAGAACACTGTTGTTTGTCAGCACATGCCCTTCCTCCTACCCTCTACCATATTGGGGGTGTAACTCAAGCAATTCTGGACTGAATCATTTGCTTTTTTCAGATGTGAATCTACTAGACGAAACCTACTGGACGATATATGAGACGTTGCGCATGCTTTCACCATTCCAGAGTTATTTGAGTTTTTGTTTCTGAGCAAGGTGGGAAGGTCGGGCTGGCATATCTTGCTCATTTCTGTGCTGAGCCTCTTCGTTTTTTGCATGGTGTCACTACTTGTTTATGGCTAACCAGTGATACCTTGTTTATGGTGACACACTCAGTTGTTCTTGAGATATCCACTTTTCCATGTCCAGGTCTACTTCCCCCTTCCCCTCGACACTGAACACGCGATATCTCGTCCCCCGACGCGTCTACCCTCTCGCAAATCAGGATCCTGATTCTCCTCGCCGAGACCTTTCGAACGGTGCCTTTCGCATCACTGTCGCTGCCGCCGTTCCGGAGATATAGGTATTTTTATGGATGCAGGAGCTGTTGCACTAATTTGCAAATATCTCAGGATTGGGTGCACATATTTCCTCAATTCCTTGTTCTCCAGGCTCTCCCCACTCCCCTTGAGTGTTCTCCTGCACTTTGTGCCACCACGCTGAGCCATTATTCGTCGGCACATACCCTTCCTCCCACCCCCTACCCTGTTTAGGGTGTAACTCAGGCAATTCCAGTCCGAATTGCTCGCTTTTTTCAGAGGTGACTCCACCAGACGAAACCTACCAGATGATATATGAGACGTTGTGCGCACATTCATGGTTCCAAAGTTATTTGAGTTTTTGTGTTTGAACAGGGTTGGGCAGTCAGGACAGCAGATCTCGCCTGTTTTCCAACTCATTTTGGATCCATTGTCTAAGGTTGATGCATTGGGTAGATACATGATTTTTGTTACTACTCTCTGTTGTCTGCTGAGGCCATGGCTTCAGGCCAGGCCGAGCTGTCTATAGGGCCTGGCCCAGCTCACAGCTTGGCCTGGGATTTCTTGGGCCGTGAGCCCTCAAAAGCCAAGCTGGGCCTGGACAACACTAATGACAACCTTCTGACTCTCTGGTCTCAGAATTTGACCATAGTGATTCTCGAGGTAAGCGAAAGTTTCATGAGGAGTTTCTAAATGCATAACGAGCATTAGAATAGAGTCAGGTATGCTGGATATGATGATATGGTGGACCATAGCAGTCCATTGATGCCACGCATTGTAGAGAAGAGAGTGAAACGACCCTAGGAATAGGTCAAAGGTCTCTTAGTGAGAGAGGGGGGGTGAATTCTGTTGGAGATTGAATCACCTCTGTGTGATGTATATTTGGTGCGAGTTTTTACTTGCTTACATAAGCGCTTAGAGCGCACTTAGTAGTACATTTTGGTACAGTTTCCTCAGTAGTTGAGTCACTACTGAGGGTATGTTCACATATATTCTTTACCAGCACTTACTTACTGATGACCTGTAGCTGCCTACAGGTACACTAATATATTTAGTAGTTGAGTCACTACTGAGGCTGCCTATAGCCCTTTTCTACAAATTCGACCCAGGAGTGGTGTAGAGTCAAGGAGTAAGCAGAAAAGGTGAAAAACGCGCCCAAAATCCAGAAGAAACTCAAGAAAATGTCTGTAGAACATCTGGAGATGGAGAACTAATATTCTGAGTCTGTTTCATCTTGATTCCGGCTTTTCTGTCTGAGGTAGCACATCTGTTATTGTTCTAAGTATGTACAGTACACTTGAAGTACTCATGCAGGCTTACATAAGCCACAATGCATGCAAACACTAAGTAAAAAGACAAGAAAAGATAAAAGAAAACAAATCAGTAAGTAAAAACAATGAAATAAATGAAATATCCTGGTAGGGAGGATACTTTCCCTACAGTGTTGTCAGCAGTTTGCCAGACTGCAACTTCATCTCATTCCTCATCAGTTTGTGGTGTCCATGTGGCACCATATTCCTGTAGTAACTTCAGATTCATAGGTTGTGTTTCAGACCCATCTAGGTAACCCATCAAGCTGTCTTCAGAGATGGCCTTCAGCACCCAACTGCCATAGGTGTGCCAGTTGCAGCTGTCTTCTGCAAGCTCAGGTTCCATAGATTATTTCCTATTACTTTTGAGTGAAGTAGAGATATTTTGTAGCAAGCTTGAGTAGCTTCTTGTTTGAGTCGACCGCGAGTTGCCTACAATAAAATTTTCCATGCTAGGTGGGGCTCATAACCTGTAGAAAAGGGCTGTAGGCAGCCTCAGTAGTGACTCAACTACTATATGTATTGAAGTACCTGTAGGCAGCTACAAGGTATCAGTAAGTAGTCTAATATAAGATAGATATGGACTTACCCTCAGTAGTGACTCAACTACTGAGGGAACAGTATGAAAAAACATACTACTAGGTGCACTCTAAGCGCTTATATAATCATAAGAAACTCGCACCAAAATTAAGATATCACACTGGGGTGATTCAATCTCCAACACCTTGCACTATCTGCACTTGTTCCCCTCATATGGCAGCCATGCATTGAGAACATTGAGGAACACCTGGTACATTTTATACTTGGTCTTTCAGCTGAGACTAAAAATATCTAGGTTGCCTTGCAAGCAGTGATCGACCACTTCCTCAACTGCATGGCTCACTGGACACTGCAGTGGTTCAATAAACCAAAGTTTCACATTCTCCATCACCTGCCTGACCATATATGATGTTTTGGTCCTGCAATAAGGGTTTGAATCTTACAATGCCATCATCCATGACCACAGTATTCACAGTAATAGACAAGCACCATCCTGGGATATTGCCCATGGGATGGCCCAATGCCATCGTGTTTGCCATCTTTTGTCTGGCAGTAAATTCTGTGCTCGAGGACCCATAACAACTGAACTCCCCTATAGCAATAATGAACATGAGTGGTTTTGGCCTGGCCCCAGTGTTGGGTCACTTATAAATGTCAACATCCCTTCATTCCATAATGTCATTGCAGATTACTTTGGGCTCATTGACAATACAGATCCCCCTCAAGTCAGTAAGCCAATCATAATGGTGTAGAGCAAATGCACTTAGCGAGAGTGGTTGACAGGCTCATGTGTGCATGACAGGACCCAGCCATGGTCACTTGAGAAGACAGCTACAGCAATCCGAGTTCCACAAGCACTGATTCATGTTGAGTGGCATCTATATCAAACTTGTCAGTCTGTCATCACAATGAACAGCGAAGCATGTCAGCTTGGCAACTTCATTCTTGCACAAGAGGGTCATGCAGCCAGCAATGCACTCCCCCTTATTGGATGCTTTCATGAGATTCTCCAGATTTGTCACTCACGAGCCCAACAACATGATCAAGCTAATTGGTTGTTGCTCGAGACATTCCAGGTGATTGGCTCTGCAGACATCTATCACCTGCCATGCATACAAGCATTGGGTTGGGTTGTGCTACCAGCCACAGTGAGTGACATGGTTTTCATACTTGAGTACTTACCACCAGACCTTTTTTTCATTCAAGGCTCTTATTTGTTGTGTCAATGTCCAGCATAATTGTGCTGGACATCACTGTACTGGTTCATCTTCAGTATCAGTTTACAAAGAATGTGAGAAGACCACAAAGACCATGCAACGGATTGAGCACTACAACCCCTCTGACCTTATACTGAACACTGCACAGATGCACAATGCTGCTCATGTTCTGCAGTTCCACATTTGGGTACAACAGTTGGAACATGATTGGGTGATACACATGGGCACAGCAGCTGAGCTCAATGCCCAGAAACTGAAGATGCTGAAAGCCTCTAAAGCCACCCCAAAAAGACAATCTCCTGCAGTGCTGTCTGTGGCAGTACCAACCCAGTTTATCAACTGTTGGAGATTAAATCACCCCAGTGTGATGTATATTTTGGTGCGATGTTTACATGCTTATATAAGCACTTAGAGCGCACATAGTACTACACTTTTGGTACTATTCCCTCAGTAGTTGAGTCACTACTGAGGGTAAGCCTACATATTCTTCATATTAGACTACTTACAATACCTTCTGCCTACAGGTACTTCAATACATACAGTAGTTGAGTCACTACTGAGGCTGCCTACAGCCCTTTTCTACATCAACATCTTTCATTGGTCAGGTAAGCTCTTTCTATCTTCACAAAACATCCACATGACTGACTCACAAGATGCATAATAGACACTTGACAATGATGCCTGGCATGTGAAATTATGAAGGACAGGGCCCATATTTTTTTTGCCACTGTTTGGTCATCCCAACAGTATGAGCACTTATAAATTGAGTCTTCTCACAGCTTTTTCCCCCCCCCCTCTTGTGGTTATTGTAAGTCATCCATGTTGCAGCATCACACACCTGGCAGGTATGTCAGCTTCGAAGATCTTGGAAGGAGTTTTCTAGCACCAGAACTCCAGCCACATCAGAGCACCACATGTAAGATCGTGTTATCAATCCAGATGCAACATTCAGGAGATGCATGTACAGGAACCCTGCACCCTTTTTCGATGAATGCAATGCACATAACATTGTCAGATTCATCCAAGGCTCCAGGTTCTCCACTGCCAGACCCCAGACCACATCAGAACATGACAGGTAAGTATCAACATGTTATCGATTCAGATCTTATACTCAGCCAATGTGTTCAAAGGTACACCACATGCAGTTCAGTTGAATGTGACATGCACAATGATGCCTGACATGTCTCACATGTCATCCAATGTCGCAGGTTCCGATGTGTCACACCCAGCTTCGAGGGCATTTTATGATACTGAAGAGGACTGGTGACATACACTGGCTCCCAAGGGTGATTCACAGGACCAGTTTTCATACAAGCATAGCATGAGGGAGAGACTGGTAACCCCTTGTTACATGCCATCATCTAGTTTCTCTGAAATAACAATGCACAAGGGAACTGAACACTCAGAAGATCACAACAAGTGGCTGAAGTTGTGGGCCCAGAGAGTTGCAACTAAATTCAAACTCAAGGCTTCTCAGTTCTTGGAACTGAGCACCCTCATTGATGTAAGTCATGTTCTCATGATGCCTTGTGGACATTCAGATGTTTTCCTGTGTGCCAAGGTTGGGAAGCACTTGGAAACTGGGGACCTTGGTTTGTGGATCTGGCAGCAAGCAACTAACTACAAGATTTTGAATGGGATCAAGGAGATCAAGGCACATTTGGTGAACACAAATAATGCTGTGGAGACAGCAACTGCAGGGATTAAAGGTGGGTTCCAACTGACTCCTGATCAGGTGGTAGGTCATATACTTGTGATATTATCTTGTACATGCTGAACAACCACAACAGATGCAAGTTCTCATTATATGCAAAGATATGATCATGCAAGCAGGCCAAACGAAATACAAGCAGCTTCATGTTGATGTTGAGGTGTATCTTGGCCAGCCATGTTTGCATTTCACATATCTGACACTGTCACATTATTAGGAATGGCTCAAAGTGCATGCAGATATTTTGGGTTTTTGGAACATGTTTGGCAAACCCGCAAATGAATGCATTAGCTGTGCAGCCATTAAAAAAGAATGCAGCGCTGTGCGAAATAAATTCCACATGCTGGTGAGTGTGCTTTGTCAATGAGCCCTTCATAACCCATTGCTGACCTATTCAGATACTGGACAGCACCAGTGGAGAAGGGAAGACACACATGACACTGGAGGAACTCACATGGACAGCACTGAGCAAATACAAATGGGGAGGAGTTGGATCAGGTTCAAAAGCCAAGTATCAGTTGCACTTGGCATACCTTGTATGGTCCATAGTATTTTCCAGCTGGCTGTTACTGACCTATGGAACTCTCAGTGGTATTATGGGAGAGCACATCAGTATCTCATGGGGCCTGCTGCAACTGAAGACAGTGGCATTGAGAGCTGCAAAGAAGGGGCCACTGTGGAAGCAGACATGGATATATCTGTGAACAAACCACCTGCCAAACAAGCTAGGTCTGTGAGCAACAAGGCTCCCCTGGAAGAGTGAAATTGGGTCACAACTTCTGGAGTGCAATAGATAAGGTGTTTGTGAAGGATATTGAATGGTATGGAAAGGACATGAGGAATGATAAATGGCACATGTGAGTGCTTCAACATTGGAATGGTCTATTGATCACTGATATCTGCATACTCATAGATTTTTCAATGAAATTATCATGCAGGATCAAGAGCACTATGGAAGGAACTCTGGATCCATCTTATTCCCTCTCCCCAGCATGTACATGGAGTCACCTGAGGCTGTACCAGCTACTACATCATCCAACCCTGGCACATTGCCTGCTACTGGATATCCTCTCGTGGGGCAATCATCTAGGCAATCTTCTGTGGCCAACATGTTACCACAACCCATTCCCAGTAGCAGCGACCAATTGCTCACCTCAGATGGTACAGAGGACCTTCTTGGTGAAGACTTTTAGATATCAACAAATGGTTGTCTATGCACTGTTGTTCTTAGGGTAATCTATGCACATTCTTGTGTATCCATGCATGCTGTGTGATTTTCATGAGCATGCATGATGATATTCCTATTACTATACAGTCAGATGAAACTGGGAGCATGACAGGAAGCCTGGGTTGGTTGCACCTAGGTTTGTGTCTGCCTCAAGTTATGTTTGCAGCTGGTTGTAATTTTCATTGATCACTGTCAAACACAATCTGTATGTCAAAGTGCCTGGTTGCAATCTGACAAGTGTCGGACTTAAATCCCTGTTGACATAATCCTGATTGCATCTATGGGGTGGCCATGTATTCAGCTGGTGGTTGGCTACAAGATTTTAAATGGGCAAGATGAGATTATGGCACATTCAGTGAACATGCAGAATGCTGTGGAAACAGCATCTTCAGGGATCAAAGGTGAGTTCCAACTTAGTGTGGATCAGGCAGTATGTTGCACACTCACAAGGTTTCATGTATACTGAACAACCACAACAGATGCAAGTACTCATTATTGCAAAAGACTTGGTTGTGCAAGCAGGCTGAACCAACTACAAAGGACTTCATTACAATGTCGAGGTGCATCTCAGGCAGTTGTGTCTGGTACACATCTCACATCTTCTGACAATAGGAATGGCTCAAGTCATGTGTAGATACTTTGGGATTTTAGAACATGTCCTTCATACAGTCATCAAAAGGGAGTGCGGTGCTGCTCAAAACAAATTGCACATGCTGGTGAGTGCAGCTTGAGATTAAGTCTGATCATATGCATTCATTGTTTATAGCTACTTGACATTGTTCAGCATGGGGCAGCCCATTGGCAGGCAGCCTTCTGTCACTGGCACATTATCACCTCCCACTCGCAACACCAACTGCTTGCCAGTGCCAAAGCCCTTTCAGGCATTTACTTCTAGATACCAACAAACCCCTCACCTGCTCATTTCTGTTTGTAACCTAATGCTACACACTGACTTGTATATGGGAATACATGCATATAGCATGCTATGTGTTTTTTATTTGTAGTGTGAATGGTGTGAATCAGATGAAATCAGGAGCATGCCAGGAAGGCCAGTTCGAAAATTGAATCTGCCTACTAAGTCTGCCTCAAGTCTGTCTCAAGTGGCATTTAGAGCTGACATAATTATCATTAATCACTGTTGAACACAATGTGTGCAACAAAGCATCTGGTTGCAATCTGACAGGTGTCAGACTTATGTTCCTGTGAATGCAATCCTGATTATGTCTATGGGATGGCCATGTAGAGTACAAGGTGATGAGAGCCCAAGATTATCAAGGCTCTTTGATGCCACTGTCATTCATAGAAGTGGAACCTGCAGATCAGGTAATGATTGAAGGGATTCTGGACAGCAGGTCACAGGTAGTCACCTTGAGGAAAGAGATAGTGGAGGTGCTATGGCTTCCTGTTGACAAGGAAGGCTGCATCACAATGGAGACAGCAAACCAGGGGAAGGAGACAATGGAGGGCATTGTTAATAACTGCCCTATAACCTGTGCAGGGGTGACAGTACACCTACCAGTTCAAGTGGTTGTGACAAAACCTAAATGACAAATGTCATAGGCTCACCAACCAAGAACCAGGCAAGGGGAAGAGAGGTTTAGAAGCAGGGGTTTAGGTGCCAAGACCCAAATGAACTAGCTTGGAGCTAGTTGGGCTATTGAGGTCCACTATATATACTACAGTACATGAGATACAGGTGAGGACAACATGAGGTGAACACAAGGTAGGGTCCAGGGTATGACATAGCCATGACATTAGAGTGATGTCACAGTGGAGCAGAACAGTCCAGCCATGGCCCAGAAGGGAAGCATGAGGAAGACATGAGGCAGGAGTCTAGACTGGCCTAGACCAGACTAGGACCTGATAAGATAAAGGGGAGATTATATATGACAAGACAGAGATAAGATGGGGAGAGATAAAAGATAGGAAGATTAGATAAGATGAGAAAAGAAAATGTATGTCTTGTAACAGTGGTTTGAAATGTGGCTTTTGATGTTATCCTTGGTCAACCATTTACATGTGCACTGCAAGCAACAACCCAGGACCTTCCTACATAATGGCACTCAATCAGTCAAGATCATTGAGCCAAGATCAGGCAGGCATACCTTTGTGACACTGAGGTAGGAAGGGGGATTTGTGTGACCCCCACAGTTCTGAGGCTCCCAGTTAGGTATGGATTATTGTCACAGGATGGAGAGCAGGTCTAGCTTTGTGGAGGTTGTTGAGGATGAAGAGGATTATTAGATGTCATTAGGGATTTGAGTCACCAATGAGGAGGGGTCACAACAGGGATGGCCACCCCTGTAACATTTGTCAATCACTTCTCCAAAGAGGTGGTCTTTATTCCCATGGTAAAAGAGGTGACATCATTACAGATGGTGGAACTTTTCTGAGACCATGTCTGGACTCAACATGGCCCCCCATTATTGGTAGCCTCAGAAATGGGCCCTCAGTTTGCCAGTTCATTTATCCAGGAGCTTTCTTACACACTCAGGCTTAAGCCAAACCTCTTTACCACTTTCCTCCCTCAAATGGATGGTCAAACAGAGTGACTTAACCAACAGTTACTTACAATAGTAACTTAGGCTGTTTGTCAATGACCAGCAACATACCTGGCCATCTTTGCTTATGTAAGATTGCTCAGTTCTCATACAATGTCAAGCAACAGGAGTCCATAAGCCACTCCCCCTTCTCAGTTACCTGCACTTACTCCCCTCACATGGGGGTTGAACCCACTTCATCCAGGGCAGAGTCAGCTACTGTCATTGCAGAAAACATTGTCAAGGTTCTTGAGCAGACAAAACAGGCTCTTATGAAAGCAGCAGAATAATTGATGGTGCAGTCAGACTCCCCTTGGTCAGAGGCTCCAACCTATCAGGTTGGTGATGAGGTATGGCTTTGTAGAAAGGATATCCAATGGGGAAGACTTCTATCTTCCATAGAAGGATGTAGTCAGAACCATTAACACGAGAAGGAAAAAAGTATCAACCATAAACAAAGTATTATGTAAGATATTCCTGGTGCAAACACATAAGACAGGGTGACCATGTCACAACATGCCCACCCAACAGTGAATATCTCAACTAATAAAAATACCCATGCCCCTAGAAAAGTGAACATGCTTCTCCCTTGAGAGTCCTTTTGTAAGAATGTCTGCCACTTGCTCATTGGTAGACAGGTACATCACAGAAACATCACCTGACTTGATCTTCTCTCAAATGAAGTGATGGTGAATAGAGATATGTTTCATATGGTCATGAAACATAGCATTACTCACAAGAGCAATTGCAGATTGGTTATCCACATGAAGGGGAGTAGGATTAATTCATGTGACTGAGTCTATTTCTCCAAGCAAGGTGCAGACCCAGATAGCCTCTTTGGCAGCAGCAGAAACAGCCATATATTCAGCATCAGTACTCAAAAGAGCCACTGAAGTTTGTTTCTTCGATGACCAGCTTACTGCACCACCACAGAGGGTAAACACATAGCCAGTAATAGAGTGATGATCATTTATATCAGCCACCCAGTCTGCATCAACATATCCAACAGGGACAGTTTCAGATGCAGTGGTATTATACACCTAAGACAAGAGTCAACAGTACCACAGAGATAGCGATAAACCCATTTAAGGGCTATCATATGTTTTTCACCTGGAGCAGCAGCATGTCTGCTCAAGGCACCCACTGTGAAGGCAATGTTGGGACAAGTAGCTAGCATAGCATACATCAGCACCCCAAGAGCACTCTGATAATGTGTGAGATCAGTCTCAGGCTTTTCTAGTTTCTCAAGCTTAAGGTTCTGCTCAATAGGAGTACCAACAGGACATCCATCCTGCAAGCCAAAATGCTGCAGAATTGTCTCAATATACTGTTTCTGCAAGAGCTCAATAATGCCCTTATCATGGTCTCAGATAATCTCCATTCCTAATACCCAATGAGCCTCTCCAAGATCAGAGGACTCATATTCTGCAGAGAGCTGAGCTTTGAGTCACTCAATAGCCTCTTGGCTCTTTGACAAGATCAACTTGTCATCTACATAGATGACCACAATTATAAGTATGCCATCTTTGACCTTATAGAATAAACTGTGGTCAGCATTACTCCAAGTGAATCTGAGAGCTTCAAACACATCTCTCAAACAACTATACCAAGCCTTTGGGGCTTGTTTCAGTCCATAAAGGGCATGGTACAGGCACCAGACAGTGTCTGACGAGTCACAAAAACCAGGGGGGGATGTAGATAGATCTCCTCATCAAGTCTGCCATTCAAGAATGCAGACTTGACATCCATTTGATGTATCTTGAGGTCATACTTAGCAGCAAGTGCAAGTAAGATTCAAATGGTTGTAAACTTTGCTACAGGGGCAAATGTCTCAGTATAATCCACCCCATGCACCTGAGTGAATCCCTTTGCAACAAGATGAGCCTTATATTTCTCTATCTCACCTGTTGGTCCCCTTTTGATTTTGTACACCCATTTCAAGTCTATGATTTTTCTACCATGAGGCCACTCAACAGCCTCATACAAATCAAGCCTCTCAAACATCAAGAGTTCCTTGGCCATCACTGAGTACCAGTGATTGCCATCTGCATGACCCACAGCCTCCTCGAAGGTAGTTGGCTTGTTGTCACCTGCAGAGCTTGCTTTGTACATGTTGTGTTGTGGCACACTTGTGTCACAGTCACTGCATGACTTGTTTGCTTCCTCACTGACCACATCTCCCCCCACAGCACTTCCACCCATCTCTGGCTCATTGGCAGGCCTCTCATCAATGTTCCCACGCATCAAGGTACTCTTCTGGTAAGCATTGACAAAATATCTGGGGTCATCATCACAAATTGGAGCCATTTTTGCCCTAGATGACCTTCTCCTCACATCCAGTGGTGGCACTGGCTGTGGATATGGAACCAGTGGGCCTCATGACACTGTAGCATGTCATGAGGACACTCTGTGGACCCTCTGGGATGAGCCTGGGCCCAATCCAGTGTTTTCTTCCCCCAGAATTGTTTTGATTGGTCTGTTTTTGTCATTTCCTGCCCCAGTGGCCTCCTTGACTGATCCCTGCTGATTGGGATCAGTTGGCTCTTCAGTTTTGGTCTCTGTAGGTTCAGGATACCCATCTGAACCTGCCACATCAATTTCAGCTTGATCCACCAAGAATTGAGCTTCATCTGACTCATTCTTTACCTCCTGCTCCCTGGGTGACACCTGCCCACCTAGTAGGCTTGTCTTTCTGTCTGGTTGCTTTGTTCCCTTGGCAACCAGCTCTGTCCTGTCAAATACAACTTGGGTAGGTCTTTCACCACTCCCCTCATTGAATACCACATCCCTAGACTTGAATATTCTGCCACTTGCCTGGTGCAGGCATATATATGCCTTGCAGTTTTCTGTGAAACCAAGATGAGTGCATTCCAGTGACTTAGCATCAAGCTTGTGACATTTTTCTTCAGGGACATGAACATGAGCATCACACCTGAAAATCCTCAGGTGTGAGAGTGAGGGCTTATTTCCTGTATACACCTTGAATGGAGTTTCCTGCCATTCAAGTGCTCTTGTTGGTAGTTGATTTTGCAGATGAGCTGCATGTAGTATAGCATCTCCCCCAATATTTGTTGGGGAGGCCTGCATCACTTAACATAGCTCTTGCACTCTCCATGAGAGTGTGGTTCATCCACTCAGACACTCCATTTTCCTGTGGAGTGTATGCATTTGTTTTTTCATGGTGTACTCCTTTCAACTTCAGGTACTGCTTGAACTCTCAAGAGCAGTACTTGCCCCCTCCATCCATTCAAAGGTAGTTAGCCTTCTCTCCAGTCTCAGCCTCTGCTTGTGCAAAATATTCCTTAGTTGCTGCAAGCACTTTGTCCTTTGTCTTCAGTAGTTTCACCACCAAGTGGTGCAACTGCCCACCTATGAATGTTATGAAGTACCTATGGCTGGTATGGGCAAGCATCTCCATCAGACCACAGACATCTGAGTATGTCCAATGCAGAAGTTGTGGGTTCTCCACATCTGACTTCTGGGATATTGGATTCCGCTGTTGTTTTCCTTCAAGGCAGCCTTTACAGTCACAAGTGTCATGCCTCCATGACCCCTCTATCTCCATGCTGGTAACCATGTCCTGATCTGAGAGTTTCAGGACATGTCTGATTGTCACATGACCAAGGCACCGATGCCAAATGGCCAAAGGTGCCTTTGAAGTTCCTACATGGGTTGTGAGGGCTGTGAGGGGTTCAGATGCATCCATCTGAGTAGGATCTGATACTATACATGCTGAGTGGCTGCCAGAGATTACCATTGCATCTACTACATAGAGTGACCTCCACTTTATGGCCACTGCTGCAACCTCATTGCCAGCTAGTACCCTGCAGACATTTTTCTTGAATGTCACCTGCAGCCCCCTAGAAGCAAGACAGGGTACTGAAACCAGGTTTGTGTCTAGGTGCAGTACATAGTAGACATCCCTTAGAATGGTCTGTCTACCTCCACTGCAGGTTCCCTGCATGTTGAGCTCAACTTGGCCCTTTCCTACTGCCATTATGGACCTTCCATCACCAATGACTACTGGTTGTGATGGTTCCAAGACCCTAAATGTGGTAAACCACCACTGCTGGCAGCACATATGTGCTGATGCACCCAAGTCCACCACCCAATTGGTTGGACTCATTTCTGAGCCTGTCTGAGCCATGAACAATCACATTGATTGTTCCTTGACCTCCTGCACCTGTGCAACCTTTGCTGCAAGATTGCTGTCATCTCCTGTTGCATCCTTCTTACCATCAGATGAGGTTTTCACCTCATCAGATGCCTTCTGTGGACAATTGTTCTTTGTATGCCCAACCTCCTTGCACTTATAGCACTTTACTTTTGACTTATCCTTCCCTTTCCCTTTTGACTGTGACTTCACACCAGAAGTCCTTGCCACAAGTGCACTGTGTGCTTGCAAACCCTGGTGAGTCCTCTCTTCAATGAGGACTTGAGAGATCACCCCATTGACAGTCAACTTGTCATTTGTTGACATGAGAATGGTCCAAAGGGTTGAGTATGACTGTGGGAGAGAGATAACCATGGCTATGGCAACAAGACTCTCATCAAGAGGCTGTCCTAGTGAGCTCAGAATGAGTGACTTCTGTCACATCACATTCAGTTGCATTTCCATCAGGCTATCTTCAACTAGAGTGCCTCAGAATAGTTCTCCTATTAAATATGCAATTGTCTGCTTCCCCTTGCCCTCATAGCATTTGCTGAGCTTCTTCCAAGTCTCAGCCACTGATGTGGCATACATAACTCCACTCAAGGGTTCATCCTTGAGTGTCAGGGTAATCTGAGCACAGGCCTCATTATCTTTCATCAACCACTCAGCATAGGCATCTGGGTGGTTTTTTTCATCTGGAGGTGTGGTGTCATTTCCACCCACTACCTCCCATAGTCCTCGAATCCCTAGTACTTTCTGGACTCAGAACTTCCACATCTGGTAGTTCAATCCATCATCTGATAGAGATGGGATGTCATATAGGTGACTCGAGGGTGCAATGACCCAGTTTGCAGATGAGAGACTAGAAGCAGTGATAGTGGAGGGACCAGCTGGTCCCACAGATGCAGACTGAGTTGTTTTCAACATATTTGAAATAGAACTTTTTCTTAGAGTTGGCAGGTTACAGTTTATTGCTATATAGAAGTTAGAGCTCAATGGGGCTCATAACCTGTAGAAAGGATATTCGATGAGGAAGACTTCTATATTCCATAGAAGGACATAGTCAGAACTGTTAACATGAGAAGGAAAAAAGTATCAACCATAAACAAAGTATTATGTAAGATATTCCTGGTGCAAACACATAAGTCAGGGGGACCATGTCACAACAGGCTTGACACTGAGTGGATGGCTGTCCCTCCAGCAAACTCACTGAGAGATGGATTAGCCCTTATAAGGTTGTTTCCTGGGTAAAACCATACATGGGTCTTCATGAAGGTCAAAAGGTCACCTGCCCCAGACCAGTGGTGGGTGTGGAAGACCAGGATGAGGAGTTTGAGGTCAACTATGTGGTAGATTATTGTCTCAAGAAAGGCTGCCTCAAGTTTCCTGTCCACTGGGGGCTATCAAGAGGTTGACCAAACATGGGAACCCAAAACACACCTCAAGGGCTCCCTTGACAAGTGGCAGCCTTTTATCATTCTCATGCCTCTGCTCCCAGAAAACTTTGAGGCATGTCTGCTGACCACTTTGCCTCCCTCCTTCACCCTTATGAAAACCTCACCTTGGCCACCACCATCTCAATATCACCTGGAAGTCAACCCCTAAGGGGGGGATGGTGTTATGGTACATACAGTTCCCTGAACAGTCTTTCTCTTCACCTTATCTAATTTTTTGCTTCTTATCTTATCAAAGGATCTAGGCTCCCTGTCTAGACTCTCACCTCATATCTACCTCCTGTTCATTTTCTGGGGTGTTCTGCTCCACTATGATGTCATTGTTGATGCATGATGACTTCATACCCTGTGCCCAATGTGCATGTATGCCTCATTTTTTCCTTGTGTACTGTAGTATATATAGAACTACCAATAACCCAGCTAGTGCCAAGCTAGTTCATTTGGGTCTTCAAACCTAAGACTCTCTACCTCTAAACCTTCTCCTCTGGTTTGGTGTTGGTGAGCCTACATATGACTTCCATCATTTAGGTTTCATCACAATAGGTAGAACAATTTTCCATTCACACTTCAGCCTTCTGCTCTAAGAAGTCTGAGGTGAGAGCTTGTTGGTTTACATTAATACTTAGGATAATAACTGCACATAGTTTCTTTTCTTAGTCTCACAACAAAATGCACATCATAGGATTGCAGGTTATTGGCATGCTGTACACCCTACAATGAGCCCTAACCTGTACTTAATTTAATCAAGTGCCTTTCAATACAACTTCATTGGTCCTGGCTCCACCAACAATTTCTTTGCTGAAAACATCAGGGAATAAGTGTTTCAATGATTCTGAAAAATGTCAACTTACACATGCAATTCTCCACAATGACTTTGATGACAGCTGCACAGAGCCCATCCATATCACCACTATCAGCATGAAAAACTGCCTGAACAGCTTTGGAAATAGTGGTCTGTGTATTGGAGATTTTGTATTCCTCAACAGACAATGACAAAACCTGCTTCCACACATGTTGCCCATGCTGCATTAAAAAATAAGAATGCTCAGCAACAAGTAAGCATCCTGAAAAGTAAGCAAATCATGTGCAAACAGTGACAAGCCCCTACCAATGGCATGTTCAGTTACTGATTGAACATTTGGGAATTTCCCAAACAAAGTGACATCTTTGGGTAAGGGTGGCATTGGGATGTCAGTATCCACATCAAATGTTGACTGGTTAAATATGTTGGCCCTTGAATTTGAAGATAGTGATCCAACACATACAAGCTAAAGAGCAGGATGGTCACAGCATCAGTGGATAATCAATTGAACCAGTGAGGGTGCATGTGAGGATGCCCTACCTCCTGTCATAGAACAAATTACATTAATGATACAATACACAGTGGAAATGAGACAGTGCTCCAAAAATCCATGCACTTACTCACATTCTGCCATATGAGGTGCCATCAACATCAGCAAGGATCCAGTGCAATGTAGCTTACAACCTATGAGTAAAGTCAAGTGAGGATGGTCATCAAGAAATATCCACTGCTCCTCTGAATGCACTCACATCCTGTCATAGCACCATCATAAATAGAGCAATCAAAGATATTCAGGAGATATCCAACTAATCATGCCATCCAATCACTCACTTCCTGTCATCCCACAAACATGGATGTGGCAAGTGAGGATATTCAGCACACATCCAGCTAATCATGATCATGCCATCAAATCACTTACATACTGTCATCCCACCAACATGAAGAGTGCAAATGAGGCATTCAGCACATGTTTGGCTAACCACACCACCAAAATACTCACATCCTGTCATCCAACAAACATGAAGAGTGCAAGTGAGGATATTCAGCACACATCCAGCTAATCATGCCATCAAATCACTCACATCCTGTCATCCCACCAACATGAAGAGTGCAAGTGAGGACATTTAGCACACATCCAGCTAATCATGCCATCAAATCACTCACTCTCTGTCATCCCACCAACATGAAGAGTGCAAGTGAGGGCATTTAGCACACATCCAGCTAATCATGCCATCAAATCACTCACTCCCTGTCATCCCACCAACATGAAGAGTGCAAGTGAGGGCATTCAGCACACATCCAGCTAATCATGCCATCAAATCACTCACATACTGTCATCCCACCAACATGAAGAGTGCAAGTGAGGGCATTTAGCACACATCCAGCTAATCATGCCATCAAATCACTCACAAGCTGTCATCCCACCAACATGAAGAGTGCAAGTGAGGGCATTCAGCACACATCCAGCTAATCATGCCATCAAATCACTCACTCCCTGTCATCCCACCAACATGAAGAGTGCAAGTGAGGGCATTCAGCACACATCCAGCTAATCATGCCATCAAATCACTCACTCCCTGTCATCCCACCAACATGAAGAGTGCAAGTGAGGGCATTTAGCACACATCCAGCTAATCATGCCATCAAATCACTCACTCCCTGTCATCCCACCAACATGAAGAGTGCAAGTGAGGGCATTTAGCACACATCCAGCTAATCATGCCATCAAATCACTCACTCCCTGTCATCCCACCAACATGAAGAGTGCAAGTGAGGGCATTTAGCACACATCCAGCTAATCATGCCATCAAATCACTCACTCCCTGTCATCCCACCAACATGAAGAGTGCAAGTGAGGGCATTTAGCACACATCCAGCTAATCATGCCATCAAATCACTCACATACTGTCATCCCACCAACATGAAGAGTGCAAGTGAGGGCATTCAGCACACATCCAGCTAATCATGCCATCAAATCACTCACTCCCTGTCATCCCACCAACATGAAGAGTGCAAGTGAGGGCATTCAGCACACATCTAGCTAATCATGCCATCAAATCACTCACATACTGTCATCCCACCAACATGAAGAGTGCAAGTGAGGGCATTTAGCACACATCCAGCTAATCATGCCATCAAATCACTCACAAACTGTCATCCCACCAACATGAAGAGTGCAATGAGGGCATTCAGCACACATCCAGCTAATCATGCCATCAAATCACTCACTCCCTGTCATCCCACCAATATGAAGAGTGCAATGAGGGCATTCAGCACACATCCAGCTAATCATGCCATCAAATCACTCACTCCCTGTCATCCCACCAATATGAAGAGTGCAAGTGAGGGCATTTAGCACACATCCAGCTAATCATGCCATCAAATCACTCACTCCCTGTCATCCCACCAACATGAAGAGTGCAAGTGAGGGCATTTAGCACACATCCAGCTAATCATGCCATCAAATCACTCACATACTGTCATCCCACCAACATGAAGAGTGCAAGTGAGGGCATTCAGCACACATCCAGCTAATCATGCCATCAAATCACTTACATACTGTCATCCCACCAATGTGAAGAGTGCAAGCAAGGGCATTTAGCACACATCCAGCTAATCATGCCATCAAATCACTCACTTGCTGTCATCCCACCAAGGTGAAGAGTGCAAGTGAGGGCATTCAGCACACATCCAGCTAATCATGCCATCAAATCACTCACTCCCTGTCATCCCACCAACATGAAGAGTGCAAGTGAGGGCATTTAGCACACATCCAGCTAATCATGCCATCAAATCACTCACTCCCTGTCATCCCACCAACATGAAGAGTGCAAGTGAGGGCATTTAGCACACATCCAGCTAATCATGCCATCAAATCACTCACAAGCTGTCATCCCACCAACATGAAGAGTGCAAGTGAGGGCATTCAGCACACATCCAGCTAATCATGCCATCAAATCACTCACTCCCTGTCATCCCACCAACATGAAGAGTGCAAGTGAGGGCATTCAGCCCACATCCAGCTAATCATGCCATCAAATCACTCACAAACTGTCATCCCACCAACATGAAGAGTGCAAGTGAGGGCATTCAGCACACATCCAGCTAATCATGCCATCAAATCACTCACTCCCTGTCATCCCACCAACATGAAGAGTGCAAGTGAGGGCATTCAGCACACATCCAGCTAATCATGCCATTGAATCACTCACATACTGTTATCCCACCATGTAGCAGGCCAGTAAGCCCTGCTAGTGCATCCAGCATGCCATAAAATGACTCACATACTGTCAATATTTTCAAGTGAATCAACAACCCTGTATGATATCAGTAATTGGTCATTCACTCTGCAATTTGGAAACCAGCTCAGGAGATCTGCTTCAAAGCCTTTCACATCCATCTGAAGCCTGTCCTTGAGCCCCAACATCATGTAGTGCCTCAATGTCCTTTTCCACATCAGTATCTGTTCCACCATTCATTTGATTACTTACTTATTCACAGCATACTTAACACATATCCCAATACTTGACTGCTGTGTTGATATAAGCAGCCTTTGTAAACCTTCCTCATTTAGAACATTTGCTGTGCACTCCATCAAAGGAGTGCAATCTGCATCCTCTTGATGCATCTCTGCCATCAGAAGTTCTTAGCAGTATTGTCTCCAAGTGAGCAAATACCCACTTTGGAGTGATATGTATCCCTTAGGTGGAAACTTGCACATTTCAAGCTCATGTTTCACATGTCCAAGCCACTTTTCCAACAGCTTTCCTTGCTTTTCTGTAGCCCTTGCTTTAGCTTCTGCTATCGTCAAACCCCCATCCAAAAGCTCCCTGATAGCTGTGAGGTACAAGGCATCCACCTTTGTCACCAATACTATCACAGGAACTAAGTGAGGTACTCAGTTATATATGACAGCTGTGTCTGCCCAACAGTATTCACCATGTCCTGTATCACACTCATTGAAGAATTTCTGTTCAGCAGCAGTTACTGTCCTGTGAGAGTCAGTCATAGGGATGCAAAACCTAGAGGTTCATGTAATGCCTTAGTCTGCAGTCAATCATAGTGTAGCCCCTACCAGATAGCATGGATGCGCTCATTCACTCTTGTTGTCACAGCATGGTCAGCCACAAAGTGCTTCATCTGGTCAAACTGCTGTGTGGAGCCTGCTTCAAACCCACAAGAGTCATGGAATACAAAGCCTGGGTTGCTCTGAAACACAAGCTCATGCTGAATATCATGATGACCACGCTGGAAGCACTCAGCTTCAATATGAACTTCAGAAGCCATCAACCATGGCAGCTTACTGTCAAAGTGCCCTGCACAATGTCACTCTCGATCTGAAAATCATCAGACAGGTACCGCTGACCTTATAGGACAATACCTTGTTCCCTTTCCCATCAAAGAGCTCTGGTTTATCCATAGAGTTGCAGACCCTTTGAAGGATGGTGGTTTTACCTGCATTTGCTCTTCCCATGACCAAAATTCGGAAGCGCTTAATCTGTTTCAAGTATTCATTCGCCATGTTGCGATCAAGACGATAAGCAGGGCCAGAAGACATATTTGCTGCAACTCGACATCAGACATTGCGGTGTTCACCTAATGCGACAGTACTTACCTTGAGGTGTGGCCTCAATCTGAGCGGGAAATGAACTCGCTACATCGCCAGCGAGGTTGCTAACTGTGATATTCCAGTATCAAGTGCCTGATTTATCAGAGACTAGAAATAATCATACCTGCGTCCGTAGTTTCTGTTTCAGCAGGACCTAAATCACTTGCATTGCCTTGGCTGGGGTGATGAGAACTACTGCCACTTGCTGGCGAGAGCACCTTGAACCACTTTTTGATGCGACGACCTGGAGCCATGCAGATGTAAAATCTGATTCTATATCCTTGACAGTGTAGAGCTTAAGTCTAAGTTCAAGATCAGTGTGACGCCCGTGACCATCGAGTCGTACTCACGACGACTCGCAGCTTGATCAATATCAAAATGCCTATCTCCCTATTTCCCACGGAACAAGGTGGGATGGGATAAATTTAGCTGACTACGCTACAAAAGGTAGCTCAGGTACCAACAAAAGTAAATACCTCGTCAGCCGAAAGATGAACACAAAATCTAGGAAGGTAGTAGGTCACGTAGGTGATATGGAAGTTCGGAGGACAAAGCCTGGAAGGGCGCAGCATGGCGCTGACTCCCTGCGCGTTTGTACTCTCCCCAAATCCGGCCGGCCAATAAAATACACTGTTCATACCACCTAGTGCCGCAAGACCCTTACGTAAGGCGGGCATCGTCTAATGCTACACCACGAGGGTTATCATCCAGCTGGGAGAGGTCTAGGAAATCTCGGTGGCGGACTAAGCTGAGTAAATATGGTATCATACGAAAGTGTTCAATACCCAACTAGCTGAAGTTGGTTTGCTACAAGGATGCACGACAGCAACGAGAAGTCAACGAACAAGAGAAGTTCTCGTGCGGGAATGGTCTGGAGAGGCTGTTAGTGCAGAGGCTGGCATGGCTGGCTTAGGGCGTGTGCTCAAGTGCCAGCCGAGTATGCAGAGGGGACGAGTTGGTTTCACGTCTTACTCATAGTTAGGTCTATTTCGTTTCTCGTAGCTACTTACGGATGTATATGGGGTGTTTTACTCCCATCTACCCGCTCTGTATCTTTGCTCCACGTCATTGGGGATCTTGCATTATCTCTCGTTTGGCTTGCCATACGAGCGTCATCATTTCTGTTTGTCTAGTCTGGACTCGGGCCGCTGGCATCACAGAAGTGATGGCTACGGGTTGCTATATAGGTACTGATACAAATACCAAGATGACTTCTCCCTGCGGACGGAATAACAAATCATGGGAGATGGTTCAGTGTTAGCGGTTGTCGGTGAAGGGGTATTGCTGGGCTGGCTCTTGCATGGCGGCCACCGACAGCGTGGCTGTCGGGCCTGCTTGCGAAGGAATGAGAGGCTAACTAGGCGGGAAACCTAGCCAGAGGTATAGGCGGTGTTCCCCGTGGTGAGCCGCCAGATGGACCTGGGTGAATCGATGCCGTCGTCGAGTGTAGTGTCACAGCTGGTTCCGGCTGTAAGGCAGCAGCGCCATATCCCTGAAAATCCCCTTGTCCATTCAGATCCCGGTAAGACCGGATAATGACCTCGGACTTCAAGCTTTGCACCTGACAAATGAACAGAGACACGATCGTTAGAATCAAATCTGAGTGTAACTACCCATCGGCCATTGCTTCGTTTTCTCTGCAAACACGATCAACTCAATCATCTGACGCCCTCGGCCAACTGCAAAGTGTCGCATTCTCAGAAATTGCTGATATTCGAGGCGTGTCAGCGACTTACTTCTAAGTTTCGCGTAGTCACCCGGGGATGCCAAAGGCATTCACAGGCTGGCCTGGTACAGATGAATCGTTGGTGGGTACCCGATGCTCTTCCCACTGTCTATCTCCTTCGGTGTGATGGTTTCCTGGAGCACCCTTCGGACTACCGCCTTGGATTAGTCGATACTGCGGTTGCCACTAATGACATCTAGATAGATGGACTTCGTGTGTACGCTGACATCATAGACACTCGAATTTGAGAAACACGCGAACTGTTGCAGGGAAGTTGGTGTGCAACCCGGAACCGGGAATATAATATGTGAACGGTAAGAACCTAAGAGGACGTCGCAAAGTTATCGTGTACTCGTGAATATGCACGTCCAGGGTTCAATAACGCACTCTACCACCGCATGAGTCTTGCCCAGTAGTCGTTCTCATGTGCCGTTAAGGGGAAGCATCATTGACTTTACGCCAGACTGTCGTCACCAGAAAAACTGGAGTGATATGGAATGGCTATTAGCGGGATGCGTGAATGAGATTTGGCAGATGCGACCCGAGCACGTGCCGAACGACTTACCCTCTTGTTATCCTTACATAGCGTGGTGTTCATCGCCGCTCTTGAGGTAAAGTAGTCTTTTACTAGGTCATCCCAAAAAAGTAGTCAATGTATTTGTCGGATGATCTTTAGCGGATGCTATAATGGCCAAGGAGATGGCTAACCTCATGGCCCTCGCCCGAAAGCCGTCCACTAAATTGCAATAGACGAATACATCCCTAGGTGAACCTCAAAACTTTTGAAAAAAGCGAGCAATTCGGACCGTAATTGCCTGAGTTACACCCTAAACAGGGTAGGGGGTAGGAGGAAGGGTATGCGCCGACGAATAACGGCTCAGCGTGGTGGCACAAAGTGCAGGAGAACACTAAAGGGGAGTGGGGAGAGCCTGGAGAACAAGGAATTGAGGAAATACGTGCACCCAATCCTGAGATATTTGCAAATTAGTGCAACAGCTCCTGCATCCATAAAAATACCTATATCTCCGGAACGGCGGCAGCGACAGTGATGCGAAAGGCACCGTTCGAAAGGTCTCGGCGAGGAGAGTCAGGATCCTGATTTGCGAGAGGGTAGACGCGTCGGGGGATGAGATATCGCGTGTTCAGTGTCGAGGGGAAGGGGGAAGTAGACCTGGTCATGGAAAAGTGGATATCTCAAGAACAACTGAGCATGTCACCATAAACAAGGTATCACTGGTTAGCTGTAAACAAGTAGTGACACCATGCAAAAAACAAAGAGGCCCAGCACAGAAATGAGCAAGATATGCCAGCCTGACCTTCCCACCTTGCTCAGAAACAAAAACTCAAATAACTCCAGAATGGTGAAAGCATGTGCAATGTCTCATATATCGTCTGGTAAGTTTCGTCTAGTAGATTCACATCTGAAAAAAGCAAATGATTCAGTCCAGAATTGCTTGAGTTACACCCCCAATATGGTAGAGGGTAGGAGGAAGGGCATGTGCTGACAAACAACAGTGCTCTGCAGCACAGCCACAACGCCATGGCCTGAGCCCACACTGCAAGCATTTCACAATTTTTCTTCAAAAAACATGCTGAAAAAATTGAAGAAAGTGATACTCTTTTTTGACAGCTGTTTTCAAAGAGAAAAGGCAAAAATAATATTTTCTTTGCTTTGCATGACTTGCCACAAAACATTGATTGATGGTAATACCCATTAGTGTAGAAGCTAATCAGCACTACCATCAATTCATATTTTTCCACAGAAAAGACAGAGAAAAGAAAATATTATATTTGCATTTTTTCTGTGAACACAGCCCAAATAAAAGAGTACCTCTTCCTTCAATTTTGTCAACATATTTTGGCATGAAAAATTGTGAAATGCTTGCAGTGCCATGGCTCATGGCTTTTGAAAAGTCAGGCTGGGGGCCCTGAGCCCCCACAGGCTGTCCCCACAGCTTGGCTCAACTTGGCCTAGGAGGGCCTGGCCTGGCTTGGCTCAGGGCTTGAGGCTGGGCCCAGTACAACACTAGTCACTACTTGTTTACAGCTAACCAGTGATACCTTGTTTATGGTGACACACTCAGTTGTTTTGAGGTGAGGTCTGGCAGCTAACTAGCAAAGACAAGCAACTCAGAACTTCAAAGTTAGAAGTCTATATTGAAAGCTACCTAGCAAAGACAAGCAACTGAAAGGGAGTTCAGTAAGGTAGCTACAAGTAATATTAAATGAACTTTACCTCAGAACTTCAAAGTTAGAAGTCTGAGGTGCACAGGAAAAACAATTGAACCTAAGTGCGAAGAAAAAAGATTATGTAAGACATTCCGCTGTAAGTATCAAGGTAAAACATCAACACTTCAACACGCCCACTCAATGGAACATGTCTTAGAAAATAATACCCGTACCATATGAGAAACAAACATGTTTTTCGCATGACAGTCCCTTTGTCAGGACGTCGGCTACCTGTTCACCGGTTGGTACATATTCCACAGTTACCTCTCCAGAATCAACCTTCTCTCAAATGAAGTGGTGATGAATAGATATGTGCTTCATCCAGTCATGGAACATTGCATTGCTCGTTAGGGATATAGTAGACTGGTTGTCAACAAGTAGAGGGGTAGGTTCATGAATAGCAGTCGCGTCCAGTTCTGCAAGCAGGGTGCAAATCCAGATTAAATCTTTGGTGGCTGTGGATACAGCCATATACTTGGCTTCTGTGCTCGAGAGAGCTACAGAGGTTTGTTTCTTCGAGGACCAACTAACGGCACCACCAGACAGAATAAAAACATATCCTGATACAGAGTGATGGTCATTTACATCAGCTGCCCAATCTGCATCAGCATAGCCAAGGGGGATGTCAGTTGCATCATGGGAAAAAGTGAGGCGAGCCTCTGTGGTTCCTCTGAGATATCGGTAGACCTGCCTGAGTGCAGTCCAGTGTGGTTCCCCAGGGGTTGCCACATGCCTACTAAGTATGCCCACTGCAAAGGCTAAGTCTGGCCGTGTAGCTAGCATCGCATACATCAGTGCTCCAAGAGCGCTCTGGTACTTGCATGCCTCGATCTCAGGCTCAGTCAGCTTCATGAGCTTGAGGTTAGTCTCAATAGGCATTGAGACACTTCATCCATCCTGCATGCCAAAACAGTCAAGTATGGACTCTATATAGCGTGTTTGAGACAGCTCGATTGTCCCCTTATTGCGGTCACATAGAATCTCCATTCCTAGGATCCACTGGGCCTTGCCCAAATCTGAGAGGTCATACTGACCTGCAAGCTGGGATTTCAGCCTGTCAATGACTTCACGGCTCCTCGAGAGAATGAGTTTGTTGTCGACATAGACAGCAATGATCAGTAGGATACCATTTTCAACCTTATAGAAAAGGCTGTGATCGGCATTGCTCCGAGTAAAGCCTAGAGACTTGAACACTTCCTTCAAATGTTTATACCAGGATTTGGGAGCCTGTTTCAGTCTGTAAAGCGCATGATAGAGGCACCAAACTTTGTCATCTGAGGTTCGAAAACCAGGCAGTGGCCGTAGGTAGATCTCCTCCTCGAGGTGACCATTTAGGAAAGCAGACTTTACATCCATCTGATGGATTTCAAGGTTGTATTTAGCTGCGAGCACAAGCAATATTCTTATGGTGGAGAACTTAGCGACGGGTGCAAACATATCAGTATAGTCGACGCCATGGACTTGGGTGAATCCTTTGGCTACCAATTGCACCTTGTATCGCTCTACATCGCCTGTGGGACCTCGTTTGAGCTTAAAAACCCATTTCGAGCCAATTATCTTGCGATCGTGTGGTCGCGGCACCTCCTCGTATAGGCCTATCCTCATGAAGGTATTCAGCTCATCCATCATCACACTGTACCATGTAGAAAAGGGCTGTAGGCAGCCTCAGTAGTGACTCAACTACTATGTATATTAGATGTACCTGTAGGCAGCTACAGGGAATCAGTAAGTAGTCTACTGTAAGGAATGTATATGCTTACCCTCAGTAGTGACTCAACTACTGAGGATACAGTACCAAAAGTGTACTACAAAGTGCGCTCTAAGTGCTTATGTAAGCAAGTAATAACTCGCACCAAATTACACATCACACAGGGGTGATTCAATCTCCAACACACCCCCTGAAGCTCCACTGTGTGATAAGTAGAAGTGCAGAAAATATAACTCAAGTGAATGTATACCCAAAAGTAATTCAATAAATGAGTGTAGCTTCTGCAATGAGTGAGCTTCGAGTCCGGATGGTATACGAATGGTGTTTGGTCATATTTGGCGCGCGATGTGGCAACTTCCCGTTTCGGAAATGCTTGAGTGGTGCGTGCACTCTGCCTTGTACTGTGATCGTGACGCTGCCGTTTCGACTGTCGGAAGGATCGTCACCGTTCCGAGTGCGTCTGGGAGGCACCCCCTGCTGCTGATAAGAATCTGGAAGACCCCAGGGGGGTTTCCGGCGTTTCCTTGGTGGTCGAAAGAGCGAAATGGCAGTATTGCCCTGTGTATGGGCAGCATGGTGCATGTGCCCTCCCGTTTGAGCGTTTCTGGTGACGCTGACCTTGTTATAGCGAACGCCTAGTATAGAGGGCCCCCCCGCAACAATTTTGGATCGTTTGGTGGGCTTCGAGACAAGTAAGAGCAGCCACATGAGAATGCCAGCTGTCCGGTATGTGTGCCCTCTCGTTCTGACTCGTCTTGCATGTCTGACCTTGTTACAGCATATGTTTATCATCCATGATCCTCCCGCAGGGTATATGGACCATTTTGAGTGTGAGAAGAGGGGCATAAGTGACTGCTTGGGGGCCGCTTGTGCAAAGTAGGCGTCTCGCCTCATATGCGCATCGCTGACACTTCCAGCTGTTTGTTTGATCCTTCCACGTCGGCGTAGGATCCTGTAGAGTCGAGGGCAGTGCAGAGTGCCTGTCGGAAGTGGTTCGGGCGATGCAGGTAAGCCATCCAGGCGTGATACCTCTCGCTGTGTGCGCTGACACTTGCTGTCAGCCAGCAGCTGTGTCTCTGCTCCATGTGAGCAGATGGTTCTGCTGCTTGTTGCATTGCCATTCTTCCTATTGTTCCACTTAGTCCGTTTCCATGGTAAATCCCATAGTAGCTCTGGTGTGCCATGTTGCTTGAGCCAAGTGTGCTTGTCGTCTTGCCTCATAGTCTTGTGCCGCTGCTGCAAGACTGCCGTTCGACTGTCGGAAGGTCCAGTGGGCTTCCGAGTCCGTCTGTGAGGCACGTCCTGTCTCCAGAATGTATCTGCAATATTCCAGAGACATTTTGAGACTTCGCAAGGTAGCGAAATGGGAACGTTGAGGATAGGGCATCTGCAGCCTCTCGTTTGCAGTCTGTTGACATCTACTGGCGTCGCGTTGACTCTGCAGTGTTGGTGGGGTACCCTCGACATCCTAGGAGTGTCCGTAATGCTGCTTGGAGGCTGCATAGGTGACATAGGTAAGCTATTCAGCTGTTTTGCCTCACGTTTGGTATACTGACTCCTGCTATCAGCTAGCGTTGCTATCTCGACTCGTTGGGAGTCGGCGAGGTCGCTGCTAACTGCATCGTCGAACCTGATGTCTGTGTTATCCCCCCTACCCATTCGAGCAAACCTATGCACGTCCACCCCCCAGACCTCATCAGGTTGGGTATCTCGTGTGGAGTGCCTATGGCTGGTTCTCTGTGGGTGTCGCGATGCCTGTTTGCTTCGTGTACATGGCAACCTGGGTTCTGTGCTCATTCTGCTATGCACTTGCGCTGGCAGCTTGTTCTGTAGCATAGAACACTTTGCATGCAGAGCGGGGAGTTCGGCATATGTCCCTGGGGGATCAGGTACATTAGTGACCGTCTCGCTGTTCGTCCCAGTGCGCTGATTCTCCTCAGAAGGTATCTGTGGCCTGTCTTGCATAGAGCGTTGTAAAGATTGTTGAGAAAGGACAGTGGGAGGAGACTAAAAGAGGCTCCTGTTGGATGGGGGTCCTAGTTCGACCCAGGAGGCTAGAGATGCCTGGTAGAGGTCAAAGAGTGTGGTGAAAAGACTGAAAACGCGCCCTAAAAGTCCCAATAATGGCTGAGATTCGTCTAACGAGTGTCTGATCTTGGAGAAATATTCTCCCGAGGTTCTGCGTCCTTATTTCCGTCTGCTCGTCTCTGGTAATGCGGCTGTTATTTTTTTTTAAGTAAGTACAGTGTACTGTAAGTAGTTGTTGGCTTACATAAGCCAACAACGCGTCCAAACACTAAGTAAAAAGATAAGGAAATAAGAACAGAATAGATCTGTAAAGTAAAAACAGTGAAATAAAATAAAATACCTAGTAGGGAGACTTCCCTCCCTACATCCGAGGGTGGCTTTAAATAGTGACTGTCCCCAGTCATCACATACCGAGCTGTATCATATAGCGAGACGAGGGCTATCCTCCTTGAAACAAAAACTCTAAATCAAAACTCAAAAAACGCGAACTCGACAATGAAAGAGACCATAAAATAAACAAAATACCAATGAAAAGAGGTCCCAACACCCACAGGAGAGGGTGCCAGAGTGGCATCGAGGGGAAACGAGGGGGTTCGAGAGAGCAGCTTCGAAGGTGAGACTGGCCTCGAGCCTGGACAGGCCTCGAAAGGCACCTCGAGGGGGATGGAGAGCTGTGTGAGGGGGAAACACACCTTCGAGAGGCTCCGATGAGCCTCGGGATTCGACTCGGGGGTGGGACTGGGCTCGGAAGGGCAGGAGGGGCTCGAGAGGGGGAAATGAGTCCTCGAGAGGCTATGACGAGCCTCGGGATTCGACTAAGGCCTGGCTCAAAGCCTCGAAGCGGCTTATCGAGGGTTTGGGAGGTGCTCGGAGGTGACTGGGTTGCCCTCGAGGGGGACACAGGGGCCCTCGAACTCGAAGGGCGCTCTGGGGTAGTCTCAGGATCAAATCGAGAGCAGGCGAGGGGCAGGGCTGACTCGGAGCTCGAAGGGGGAGACAGTAACTCAGTAGCTAGACCTCCTGGGCCACGAGCAAGTGCCCAGAAATCCAATCGAGCCTGAAGGGTGTGCCCGAGAGCCTCACGAGGGATTTCCTCACCTGTGGGCAGTACAACGCGACCTCGAAGTACCCTACACCTGCCTGCAGCTAAGTACGAAGCACAGACCTTGCACTGAGCTCGAACATGTCCTTCTCGACCACAGAAGAAACAGAAACTAGACTCTCGAGGGGCCAGGGAGGGTGCGCTCGAACCCACACACTCTCAAAGGGGTGAAACTCCACTGGACACTCTCAAACATGACTCAAAAGCGGTAGGGGAAGGCTTCTCGGTCGAAATCACAGCCTCTCAAAGGAGGAACGAGGCTTGGTGGGGTGGCTCGAGATCCGAGGGTAGCTTCGAAGGGGTCCTCGAAGCAGATTCAAGGCGAGGGTCACGAGGTGAGTGTGCATGCAACCATTGATCTTCTCTCGAGCTATGAAGCGAGTTCGAGGCTAAGTCACCAGCTTGCTTATCCGGGACACACTGCCGTGGCTGAGCCACAGTGCGCCACGAGCCTGCATAAGTGACTCGGCGAGGAGATGAGCTGCTCGAAGCGAGCTTGGGGGAGGGAGGGGAGTTCTTCGAAGTTCGAGGGGATGCCTCGAAGGGGGAACAAGGGGGAAGCTTCGTGCTCGAGTGTGCCTCTCCCTGGGAGCATCTTCTAGAACGAGACCGAGAGTACTCCACAGGGACATGTGAGTGGTGACTGATCGAGGGCGAGGGCGAGTACCGAGAGGGTTCCTCGAGAGACTCGAGGGCTGACGAGGGTTTCTTCGAAGCTAGACGAGGGGCAGAGCAGCCTACCCCATCCTCGATAACCTCCTTTGTAACACGAACAACAACCTCGATGGGCCATAGGTAGCCCGACCTGAACAGGGAGTACCTCGATGTGAGCCTCTTCGAGACCTCAGACTCGACCAGTGGTGGGAGCCCTCGAAGGAACAGCGGGGCTCGATGGCTCAACTCCACGACATTCCGACTCACCAGGGCCAAGAACAAAAGCTGGAAACGACGAAGGTAGTCCCCTAGGGCTGGAACTGAGCTTAGCTCGCTGCGACGAGTCCCCTCAAGGAAAGCATAGAACTCCTCGAAGTACTTGAGAACGTCCTCAACGGGCTCGATCTCAGGGTACTCAAGAGTTATGAGGGCCTTGAAATTCTCCCATCGCTCGAGAATTGGTGCACTGGCCACAAGGTGGCTCCAGAGCCTTCCGGTGTGGGGTGGTGCTCCATCGATAGCAAACTGGATGAGCGACAAAGTATCTGTTGCCCCCTGGGCCTTACCATGCTCTGCAACCTCCTCAAGGTAAGTTGGCAGGTCCTGCGCCTGCCCCGAGAACTCCGGGTGCGACACCAGTGGGGCTCGAGCTGGTCTGCATGCCTCTTCCATCACGAATAGTATATATGAGGCTCAAACGAATATATATCACGTTGTAGTTGATAATCAACAATGGTTACGAGGGTAGACACGAGCCTCGAGTGTCTGCAGTTAGTCTCGAGAGATAAAACAAAGGGGGGTGGGGTCGTCTCGATGCGACCTCGAATGTCTATGGGGGAAGGCGGGGGAGAGTTCTTGTACACGAAACGAGCGGGGAGGGTGTAGGGGACTTGTTTACACGTCACGAAGTGGTTTTGACCACCAAAAACTGAATTTAGTCGCCGCGTGCGACTCGAAGCTTGACTCTCAGATATGCAGCCTCGCTTGACTGCAAAACGCGCAAGAAATGATGGTATACGTCTGGAATACGTTACGAACAAGTGGGTGCGTCTAAACGAAGCGTCTATGTCTCGAACACGTCTCAAAGGGGCTGGGATGCGTCTGGGAGCGTCAAAGTGTCTGTGGTCTCGAAGCGGCTGATGGGGTCTCGAAGGGGCTTCCTACTGACTCTAAGACGGTGGGGAGAAGTTCCCTACAACTCGAGAGGGAGCTAAAACGCGAGGGAGAGTGCCAGGGAGCTAGGCTGTGGCAGGGGAGGAGGACAGCAATGCGCTGGGGAAGAACTGCTGGGCGCGACGCTACAAAACCTTGGGAGGTGGTAGCAGGTACCTAGAGGAGTTGGGAGAACGAGGAAATACAAAAAGCCGTGCACCCAATCCTGAGATATTCGCAAAACGGTGTGAGAATGCCTTTTCGCACAAAAAGCGTGATATCTCTGGAAGTACTGATGCAAATGCGACGAAAAGGGCACCGTTCGAAAGGACTGGTTGAGTACTACCAGGATCCCGAAAAGCGAGAGGTCCGGCGCGTCGGGTCACGAGAAAACGCGTGTGCAGCTCGAAGGGTGGGAGAACAGCAGGACGTTGGCAAGGAACTGCTGGGCGGAGGGCTACCAAACTCCAGGACGTCGTAGAGGGCGTCTAGAGGCGCTGGGAGATCAAAGAAACGAGAGGATTGGCGCACTGAATCCCGAGTTATGCCAAAATCTGTCCTACAAAGCCTTTCTCCACAAAAACTGGAATATCTCCAGAACCGCTGAAGCGGACACAACAAAAAAGACCTCGTTCGAAAGGTCTCGTCGAGTAGAATGAGGATCCGGAAAAGCGAGAGGTCCGGCGCGTCGGGTCTCGAGATATCGCGTGTACAAGCTCGGAGGTAGGGGGAGAAGTGGGGTTACCAAGCAAAACAGCCCCCTCGCGGTGGGCTCCAGATGTAAAGATTGTTGAGAAAGGACAGTGGGAGGAGACTAAAAGAGGCTCCTGTTGGATGGGGGTCCTAGTTCGACCCAGGAGGCTAGAGATGCCTGGTAGAGGTCAAAGAGTGTGGTGAAAAGACTGAAAACGCGCCCTAAAAGTCCCAATAATGGCTGAGATTCGTCTAACGAGTGTCTGATCTTGGAGAAATATTCTCCCGAGGTTCTGCGTCCTTATTTCCGTCTGCTCGTCTCTGGTAATGCGGCTGTTATTTTTTTTTAAGTAAGTACAGTGTACTGTAAGTAGTTGTTGGCTTACATAAGCCAACAACGCGTCCAAACACTAAGTAAAAAGATAAGGAAATAAGAACAGAATAGATCTGTAAAGTAAAAACAGTGAAATAAAATAAAATACCTAGTAGGGAGACTTCCCTCCCTACAGCGTCCGCTGGCCCATCTGGTAGGGTTACCTGCAGGCTTGAGAACCTCAGAGCTTGACTTTGGTAAGTCTTGGCTTGCCATGGCCTTGTCCATGTGCTGACTATCCTCGTCAGGCACTTTGAGCGTGTTCGTGCATTCGTCTGGCTGTTCTGCATCTGAAGTCCCGGTCTCAACCACTGGTAGGTTGTCCTCCATGTGCCGCACATCTATGACCTCAAACTCAGGTGTCAGGTGCCCAGTTTTGGTCTCAGTGCAGTCGTTTGGGCCATCTGAAGAGCTCTCCTCCTCTGTGAGGGTATTGGGCTCATCATGGCTGTTGCCGGCACACTGAGTGGTTTCACCAGCCACGCTCAGCTCGTGCTGTGTTTTGCACTGTCACATGGCTTCCTCAGCTGCTAGCCAGCTGTCAGGTCTCGGAATCGAACCAAAGTGCTGCTCAAGGTAGTCCCACTTTTCGAGTGGTGACTTCAAGTGTAGCATGAGGCCGAAAATGGTATCTGGAATACCACAAATGATTGTGTAGTTTACTGTCATGTTCCGTTGTGTCCACAACTGGTCGGCGGTTCACCAAGCTGCGACCGCATCTCGTTCGTCATCGGTCTGGGGTGTCCAACCCTCACTGCGACCTTTGAGCTCTGCTGGATGTATGGGTCATGTTTCAGACCCGACTAGGAACCCCATCAAGCCTTTGGCAGTAATGGCGCATAGGACTGAACTTGCATAAGTTGTCCAGTTGTGCCCATTGTGTGCGAGCTTGGGAAGGTAGTCCATCGGTCGTTATCCAATAGCTTCGAGAGAGTAATGACAGTAATTAGTTGGCTTGTTGAGTAGTTACTTGTGTTCGAGTTGACTGCGAGTTCTCCTACAATAAATTTTCCTTCCGCGCTATGTGGGGCTCATAACCTGTAGAAAAGGGCTGTAGGCAGCCTCAGTAGTGACTCAACTACTATGTATATTAGATGTACCTGTAGGCAGCTACAGGGAATCAGTAAGTAGTCTACTGTGAGGAATGTATATGCTTACCCTCAGTAGTGACTCAACTACTGAGGATACAGTACCAAAAGTGTACTACAAAGTGCGCTCTAAGCGCTTATGTAAGCAAGTAATAACTCGCACCAAATTACACATCACACAGGGGTGATTCAATCTCCAACATACCATTGATCAGCATCCTCGCAGCCCATAGCATTGTTGAAGGAGGTTGGCTCGTTGTCGCAGGACATGGACACTTGGTAAGCATTCAGTGTGTCACAGTCACCTTGGTCACCTGACTCCACTGCCGCATCAGCATGCTCTACCTCCACAGCACTTTCAGTCACTCTCTCGCTTCCCTTGCCCTCTCACTCTTTTGACAAATCATTTGTTGATGGTAGGGTCATCCTGTCATAGGCATTGATGAAGTAGCACTGATCATCATCTCGAATAGGTGCTTTTTTCATTCTGGATGACCTTCGAGCTGCTGGAGGGGGGATGGGGTGCAGATAAGGTGTGGGTGGACCTCGCAATGGGTCCGGGCGCTTAGGCGTTGACGAAATCGTCTTCCTGGGTCTCTGGAGGTGTGGCTCACCAAGTTTCAGGTCGTGGGATGGACTACTGGGTCCTCTAGCCTTTGCAGAAGCTTCCTCAGCCTCTGTGGCTGATCGAGTTGGATCGGGAGTGAGTGGCTCGACGTTCTCGAATGTTTCGGCCTCCTGGTGAGTCTCCTGGTCTGTACTATCACTCTGGTATCCATCTGACCCACTGTCAGTGGTGTAGGAGTCATCCTCTGCCATTTCCTTAGCTAGCCCTGTACTCGTAGTAGGACTTTCTCGGTTCGTGACCGCAGATGCACTTGGCCTGGCTGGTTCAACCTCCCTCTTGTCTATTAGGACCTGTGTGAGACCCTCTCCAGTCTCTTCATCAAAGACAATGTCACGAGATTTGATGATGCAACCAGTTGCATGATGTATGCAGACATACGCTTTACAATGCTCTGCAAACCCAAGGTGAGTACACTCGAGTGACTTAGCATCCAGTTTCTGATGCTTTTCATCTGGAATGTGGACATGTGCTGTGCAGCCAAAGACACGAAGGTGTGACACACTGGGTTTATTGCTGGTGAATGCTTCATAAGGGGTGATTTTCTGCTCCAATGCCTGTGTCAGTAGACGATTAATTATGTGGGCAGCATGTAGGATAGCATCTCCCCAGAACTTGTTAGGTAGCCCGGTGTTGCTCAGCATGGCACATGCACACTCTACAAGAGTGCGATTCATTTGTTCGGCTACACCATTTTCTTGTGGTGTGTATGCATTAGTCTTCTCGTGATGTATCCCTCTTGACCTGAGATAGGCATCGAATTCTTTTGAGGTATACTTGCCTCCTCCATCGCTACAAAGGAAGTTTGGGTGATGACCGGTTTCAGCTTCAGCACAAGAAAAATAATCCTGGGTGAGGGGGAGAACTTCATCCTTTGTTTTGATTAATTTCACCACCAGATGGTGGGATTTTGCATCAATAAAGGTGACAAAATAGCAATGTCCTGTTCGTGCCATAGTCTCCATAGGTCTGCACACATCCGAGTAGGTTCTGTGCAGTACAGTAGGATTTTTGACATTTGACTTAGATGGTATAGGGTCATGATGTTGTTTCCCTTCAAGACACGCTTTGCATGGAGCCGCATTAGGCTCCTTGCTATTAGTTAACTCCATTCCTGATACCATGCCCTTCTTGTCAAGGGTCAGGATGTTTTTTATGTTCGTGTGTCCCAGTCGACGATGCCAGGTGGTGACTGTGGCTTTGGACATTGTAACATGAGAGGTCATGGCGACAATAGGCTCTGCTGGGTCAAGCAAGGTAGGCTGATTTATAATGTAGGCGGAGTGGCTTCCAGAGACATTGCTTGCATCTAGGACATAGAGGGTCCGTCACTTGGTTGCGACTGCTGCTATCTTGGAACCTGCACGTATGACACATAGTTGGCCTTCAAACGAGATGTTTAGGCCCTTGGCAGCTAGGGATGGGACCGAAACTAGGTTTGTGTCCAGTTCGGGAACATAGTATATGTCCTGCAGCATAGTTCCTTTCATTCAGCCATCATTCAGGTGCATTTCAAGTTCGATACAACCTTTCCCTATAGCTTGGATTGTCCTGCCATCTCCAATTATGACAGGTTGTGGTGGTACAAGAGTCTGGTAAGAGGTGAACCATGCCCATTGACAGCTCATATGTGCTGATGCACTGGAGTCCACTACCCATTCAGATGTAGAGGTTTTGGGATGTGCTCATGCTACAAAGAGTTGAAGAGGGGTATTCTGTTCGACCTGTGCAACCTTCGCTGAGAGATCAGCGGTTTTCTCTTTAGGTTTGTCTTTCTCCAGTTGAGAAGATGCTTTTGCCACTTCATCTGCCTTCTTCCTCCTACAGTTGTCCTCTGTATGGCCAATAAGTCCACATGGTGCATAGGTACACTTCTTTTTCTTCTTCTCTGCAGCCTTAGACTTTTTCTTTGTCGTTTTGGCTGTGAGTGCACTGTGTGACTTTGTTGCCTGTCATGACTTCTCTTCAACCAGGACTTGGGCTATCACCGCATCAGTCGAGAGCTTGTCATCAGATGACATGAGGATCATTCGAAGAGTTGAATAGGATTGGGGAAGTGATATCACCATTGCAATAGCAACTAGCAAGTCATCGAGTGGTTGGCCAAGGGATCTTAGTATGTACGATTTTTGTTGCATTGCATTAAGTTGGGTTTCCATTGACGTGTCCTCTGTTAGGGTTCCTCAGAAGAGTTCTCCAATAAGATACACAATGGTCTGTTTCCCTTTCCCTTCATACCATTCACTCAACTTTTTCCAGGTTTCTGCTGCTGAGGTTGCATAGAGCACACCGCTGAGGGGTTCGTCCTTCAGTGTCAGTGTGATCTGAGCACGGGCTTCTCGGTCTTTGATGAGCCATTCTTCATGCTTGTCAGGATGTGTATTCTGGTCTGGAGTTTTCGTCTCTGTGCCATGTAGAAAAGGGCTGTAGGCAGCCTCAGTAGTGACTCAACTACTCATATATTCAATGTACCTGTAGGCAGCTACAGGGTATCAGTAAGTAGTGTACTGTAAAGAATATGTAGACTTACCCTCAGTAGTAACTCAACTACTGAGGGAATAGTACCAAAAGTGTAGTACTATGTGCGCTCTAAGCGCTTATGTAAGCATGTAAACATCGCACCAAAATATACATCACACTGGGGTGATTCAATCTCCAACACACCCCCTGAAGCTCCACTGTGTGATAAGTAGAAGTGCAGAAAAATGTAACTTAAATGAATGTGTACCCAAAAAATAATTCAATAAACGAGTGTAGCTTCTGCAATGAGTGAGCTTCGAGTTCGGGTGGTATACGAGTGGTGTTTGGTCGTGTTTGGCGCGCGATGTGGCAACTTCCCGTTTCGGAAATGCACGTAGTGTGCGCTCATCTTGACCTTGTACCGTGATGACGAGGGCCGCCATTTGAATATAACAGGTTAATTGTCGTTTCGCATCCGTCTAGGAGGCACCCCCTGCCGCCAGTACGTGTTAGCAACATTCCAGAGGGATTTCGGCAGGTGGCGAGAGGGCGAAATGGGGATGCTGAGTAGCATGTGGTGCTTGCAGCCTCTCTGTCCGGATCTACTGACATTTTTAGATCTTGTCTTGATCCTACTGCATCGGGATGGGTCCCTGAGGGTCCCAGGAGTACGAGCGAGGCCGTTTGGAGTCGGTTTCGGCGATGCAGGTGAGCTGTTTGACCGTTTGACCTCGAATTTGCTGTACTGACTGCTGCCATTAGCTAGCAGTGCTTTTTCAACGTCGTGCAAGTCGCTGAACTCGCTGTTGGTGGTGCCGTCATACCTGTGGGTTGTCCAGTACCCTATGATGGACATCTGAGGCCGTTTGGTGCTGGTTTGGAGGGTGGATGGCAGCTTGTAGATTCCAGCTGTGTGGTGTGCGTGCCCTCTCGTTTTGGCGTTTCCGGCGCCGCTGACCTCACTATAGCATACACTTGGTGCCGTGGACCCCCCCACAATGATTTCGGATGGATCGGTTGGCGTCAAGATGAGCCGCAGTGGCCGTATGACAACCGCAAGTGTACGGTAGGTGCTGAGCCTCGTACGAACGATGCTGACATTTTCAGCCTCTGTTTTGAGTCTTCCACGTCGATGTGCGACTCTGTAAAGTTGAGGAGGATGCAGGATGCCTGTCGGAGGCGGTTCGGGCGGTGCAGGTGAGCCATTCAGGCGTTTCGCCTCATGCCCAGTATGCTGACTGCTGCTGTCAGCCAGCAGCTTCTTCTCTGCTCCATCTGAGCAGATGGTGTTGCTGCTTGTTGCATCGTTGTTCACCCTGTTGCCTTCCTCTGGTAAGGCTGATGGTATCGCCAGTGTACCATGTTGTTCGAGCTGTGTACACCTGCCGTCATTGTGCCGCTCTGAGCCTGTCTTGGGCTCGTTGCAATTATGTGCCTTGCCGCTTTGTTCATCCTGTAGTGCAGGACATTCGGCATATGGGTCAGGGAGTTCCGCATGTATCCCCAGGGGATCAAGTACTTTGGCGATCGCCTCGCTATTCGTCCCAACATGCTCATCGCATTCAACAGGTGTTGTCAATATGTCTTCAATAGAGCATTCAAAAGCCTGTTTGGTGGTCCCTGCTGCAGGCTCGAGGGCCTCACAGCTCCACTTAGGCGGGTCTTGTCGCTCAGCATTTGTGCTGATGGAGGTGAGCAGATCGTGCATGTCAGCTATAGCACTAGACTCGTTTCCTCCTGTTGCAGTCTTGCTGTCTAGTATGCACTGACTACTCTTGTCAGGTGCTTCAGGCACAGTTGCATATTCGTCTGGCTGCCTTACGGACACAGCCCCAATTCCATTTACCAGTAAGTTACCTTCCACATGCTGCACATCTATGATCTCCATCTTGGGCTCCTGGTGCCCAGTCGGGATCTCGGTGCAGTCGTTTGGGATAGTTATGGAATCCACTCTTCCTGGCCTGTGATGGATATCACTGGTGCTTGGAGTCGTTTCACCAGCCATGACCCGCTCGGACTGTGAATTGCACTGTTGCATGACTTGCTCGTCATGCATCCTCCCTTCCACTGTGGTCTGCTTCATAGTCGCAGTCCCAGGATAGTTTCCTTTGTACTTGTTCGAGCTGTCTGCACAGCTACCTGCCACCTGATTTTGTATGTCTATGATTGCTGCCTCTGGCGCCATGGGCCCATAGGTAATCTCAGTACATTCTTTCAGGACCACTGCAGGCTGTTCTACAGCTGTAGTGTTTGCAAGGATGTTCGTGCTTGTGACTTGGGTATGATTGCATTTGTGCTGACTAGGCACAGTCTTGGCGAGTGATCCTTCATGCACATTTGTGCACTGCCAACTAACTGGCTTCGGAATTTCACCATAGCATCTTTCAAGATAGGAGAACCATTCGAGAGGAGTGTCGAGGGAAATTAGTGAGGGAAGAATGATGTCCGGAATGCCGAATGTGATCAAAAGATCGACCATTGAGTTCTGTTGGTGCCACGTAGACTCAGCGGTTCGCCATGCTGCTAGTTCATCTCTTTCCTCATTAGACTGTGGCGCCCAGCCTGGGCCACGTCCTTCCAGCTGGTTTGGATGCATTGGTCGTGTTTCAGACCCCAATAGGATGCTGGTTAAGTCTTCTTCGTCTATGGCTTCGAGGACCCAACTTCCATAGTTGGTCCAGTTCTCACCATGATCACTGAGCTTGGGTGGATCCATCTGGTAGCAGTCCATTAGCCTCGAGGGTAGTAGAGATGTATTGTGGACTTGTTGAGTAGCTTCAGTACGAGTCTACTGCGAGTTGCCTATAATAAAATTTTCCGCACTAGGCGGGGCTCATAACCTGTAGAAAAGGGCTGTAGGCAGCCTCAGTAGTGACTCAACTACTATATATATTGAAGTACCTGTAGGCAGCTACAGGTTATCAGTAAGTAGTCTACTGTAAGATATATATGGACTTACCCTCAGTAGTGACTCAACTACTGAGGGAACAGTATGAAAAACATACTACTAGGTGCACTCTAAGCACTTATGTAAGCATAAGAAACTCGCACCAAAATTAAGATATCACACTGGGGTGATTCAATCTCCAACATGCCAGCTACAACTTCCCATAGGCCTCGGACACCTAAGACCTTTTGCATATGGAATTTCCACATTTGATAGTTAGCTCCATCATCTGCTAGTGACGGAATGTCATATAGTCAACTCAACGCTTGTGTGACCTTCACTGTGGATGTTGAAGCAGTTGTGCTTGCCGACTGGCTAGCTTGAGGTGCTTTGGATGCAGATCCTTTGCGAGACATGTTCTAGTATAGCGAGGTAATACTGAGTTTGCGAGTTCTTGCTGTTGTTTAGAGCTTGGGGCTCATAACCTTTTGAGGTGAGGTCTGGCAGCTAACTAGCAAAGACAAGCAACTCAGAACTTCGAAGTTAGAAGTCTATATTGAAAGCTACCTAGCAAAGACAAGCAACTGAAAGGGAGTTCAGTAAGGTAGCTACAAGTAATATTAAATGAACTTTACCTCAGAACTTCAAAGTTAGAAGTCTGAGGTGCACAGGAAAAACAATTGAACCTAAGTGCGAAGAAAAAAGATTATGTAAGACATTCCACTGTAAGTATCAAGGTAAAACATCAACACTTCAACAAGTTGTTCTTGAGATATCCACTTTTCCATGTCCAGGTCTACTTCCCCCTTCCCCTCAACACTGAACACACAATATCTCGTCCCCCAACGCGTCTACCCTCTCGCAAATCAGGATCCTGACTCTCCTCGCCGAGACTTTTCGAATGGTGCCTTTCACATCACTGTCACTGCTGCCATTCCAGAGATATAGGTATTTTTATGGATGCAGGAGCTGTTGCACTAATTTGCAAATATCTCAGGATTGGGTGCATGTATTTCCTCAATTCCTTGTTCTCCAGGCTCTCCCCACTCCCCTTTAGTGTTCTCCTGCACTTTGTGCCACCATGCTGAGCCATTATTCGTCAGCACATACCCTTCCTCCTACCCCCTACCCTGTTTAGGGTGTAACTCAGGCAATTACAGTCCGAATCGCTCGCTTTTTTCAGAGGTGACTCCACCAAACAAAACCTACCAGATGATATATGAGACATTGTGCGCGCATTCATGGTTCTGAAGTTATTTGAGTTTTTGTGTTTGAACAGGGTTGGGCAGTCAGGACAGCGGATCTCACCCATTTTCCAACTCATTTTGGATCCATTGTCTAAGGTTGACACATTGGGTAGATACATGATTTTTGTTACTACTCTCTGTTGTCTGCTGAGGCCAGGCCAAGCCATCTATAGGGCCTGGCCTGGCTCACGGCTCAGCCTGGGATTTCTTGGGCTGCAAGCCCTCAAAAGCCAAGCCCAAGCTGCAGCTTTCGAGCTGAGCCAGGCCTGGACAACGCTAGGTGGTCCACCAGAGAATAAAATAAGCCTCAGAGAACATGAAGGACATACGTTGGGCCAGGAGGTCAATCCCTTGTTCAGTATTTAATCAGTCTTGTCATATGTGAAGGAGGCCTGCTGAGGTGGTTCTTGCACTGCTCTGCCTAAGGACCATCATCCTCACATGCTGAGAAGTGGAGCATATGGTGGGTTGTCAAGGCATAGAGAGGGCAGGCAGCAGGGAGGCAGTGAGGAGGCAGCAGGGGGGTGATGAGGAAGAGAGGGCGACAATAATGCTTAGTAAGCTCTCATAATAATATTAATTTGCATAAGCCTATCGCTCATGACATTCTGTCACGTTATGGCTATGCTGATCAACTATGTACATTGACAGATCACATACTGTGAGCCTGGGAATGGGCAGAACATTCCAGCATTTGCCCCTCAGCTATTGTACCAAAAGTGTTATATTTTATTGTTAATTACCACATAAAACTATGTATATAGCATGGGAAAATTGTTTCAGTGAAAGAACAAAAAAAGCTGCACTAAAATTGAGTGGGATATGGGAGAATTGTGTGCTCACTGTGTCAGACAATGAGCAAGGTGTGGTGGAGTTGTGGGAAGAGACAGCAGCATCGCTGAGGCATGGGATCAGTGGTGGCAAAGCACATCATGGGAAGAGGCAGTCACACAGTGGTGGCTTCAATGTTTTCACACACTCTAAAGAGTATTCGAAAGCGAAAATGACATGTTTTATTATGGTTCAAATTACCATGCTCTCACAAGATTTTATTCTGAGAACATTTAGAATTTTTATTACCAGTCTATATTGGGAGAAGCATTATATATCCTCCCAAAGACAATTGAAAATTATATATTGTGTGAATGTCACAAGGTTATTGACAATAATATCTGACCAATACTCTTTAGAGTGTGAGAAAATATTGAAGCAGCCAATGACAAGTGAGGGTTCAATATTTTCTCACACTCTAAAGTGTATTGGGCAGATATTATTGTCAATAACCTTATGACATTCATGCAATATATAATTTTCAATTGTCTTTGGATCAATATTTAATGTTTCTCCCAATATAGACTGGTAATAAAAATTATAAATCTTCTCAGAATAAAATCTTGTGATAGCCTGTTAATTTGAATCATAATAAACATTGCGTTTTCACTTTTGAATACTCTTTAGAGTGTGTGAAAACATTGAAACTGCCACTGTGTTACAGTGATGCTAGCCTATTGGCAACATGCACGTGACACTGTAATCTTATCTACATTATCTACCTACAATCTACTAGTACTTTTTTTCGACCTATGAAGTTACTGCTGAGTGCTGCAGTAATTGCTGAAGTTGCTGGTAATAAGCTTTTCTCTCTAACTAGTGAAGGAACAGCCATGCAGTACTTTTTATTACTAAGAAGTGACATAAATGGTGTCACTCAGGTGATTGTTTTCTCACATTTGTGGTGGTCAACTCCCAAACAAGGTTGGCGCCGCCACCGGCAGCACTTCTCGAGTGATGGAGCCGTTGAGGTTATCTACCTAGCACCATGGTGCCGACTGGTACAGTAGATATTTCACATCTAAACGTGCACACCAAACCACGAGGCTATTATCCAGCTGGGACGTTGGGCCGAAGTTCTAGAAATCCTCGGTTCGGGGACTACGCGGAGTAATGTAGTAATACACGAAAGCGATAAATAGACGACTAGCTGGAGCTGCAACTCGGGGAGACCTAAAACAAGAGAGAGAGAAAGAATCCACAGGTAACTGTTTGCTAAAAAAAAAAAGAAAAAAGAAAAAAGGGTAGGACGGCAACGACAAACAACCAAGCAAGTAGGGACATACGAGAAGTGATGGCGGTAGATTGGTATATACGTACTGATTCAACTTTCCCCTTTTTCTCTCCCTCTCTCCTGGGTCGGAACAACAAACAATCGACGAGAAGAATAGGACAGCAGTAGGGACACTGTTGAATTTGGCATATAACGTTTCTGGCGTCTTGTCAACCATGCCGTTTTGAACCTTTCCGTGTTCTTTTCGAGTGCGGCTCAGCGTTAGCGGTTGTCGGCGAACCGCTGGTGTCGCTGGGCTTGCGCTTGAGGGACGCGGCGCCCATCGACGGCGTGGTTGTCAGTCCCGCCTGCGAAGGAGCGGCAGACTGATTAGGCGGGGGAGCTTGGCCGGAGGTATGAGGCTTACTCTGCTTTGGTGGGGCATCAGCAGAGGGCGGCGGCGCGCTTTGCGGTGAGCTGCCAGATGGACCTCGGTGTATCGATGTCGTCGGCATGCCGGAGAGTAGCGTCACTGCGGGTGACGCTTGTATGAATCCAGCGCCGTGGCCCTGAAACCCCCCTAGTCCATTCATAGACCCCGGTACGACCCCGTTAGCTGCATTATGACCACGAATTTCCTGCGCGAGTTGCCTCAATGCCTCTAACATGGAAAAAAGATCAGAGAGACGATCGTCAGAATCAAAACCGAGTGTAGCTACCCCTCGGCCCTTGCTTCGTTTTCGATGCGAACTCGATCAAATCAGTCATCTGACTCACGCCCTCGGCCAACTGCAAAACGTCACCATCTCGGCAATTGCTGATAACCGAGGTATGCCGGGGACTTACCTCCAGGCATCGCATGGTCACCTGCGGGATGCCAAAGGCATTCACAGGTTCGCCTGGTATAGATGCACTGTGAATGAGTACCCTGGGCTCTTCCCACTGCCTGTCTTCTTCCGTACGATGGGTACCTGGAGCACCATTCGGAGTAGGCGTGGGGTTATTGCGTGGTCTAGGTGTCTTGGGTGCCTCGAGAACGCGATTGCCACTGATGGCATCCAGAGAGATAAACTTCTCGTGCATGTTCGCATCGAATTGGAAATGCTCGATCTTGAGCGAATACGCATACTGTTGTGGGGGGTTTGGTGTGGGACCCGCGGCCGGATATAATAGTATGTGAACGGTAAGCGGCCCTCGTAGAGTCACCGTGTACCCATTGGTGTACTGGTATGTCCAGACCGCACTGACGCACTCTACCACTGCATGAGCCTGATTCACTAGCCGTTCTCGTGCGCCGTCGAGCGAAAGTGTCATTGACTTTACGCCGGCCACTGTCGTCACTAGAAAAAAGCGAGGTAGTATGGAATAGCCAATTTCTGTTTAGAATCGTGCATAAGGCGTCTGGATGTGGGGCAGATGTAACCGGGACACTCACCAAGCGGTTTGGCCTCTACTCTCTGGTTGTCCTTCCACAGCGTGATTTTCATCAGCGATTTTGGGCTAAAGAAATCCTTTACCAGGTCTTCCCAGAATTGCAGTCGATGTTTCTGATGGAAGATCATTAACGGACGCCACAGCAACCGAGGAGATGACTAACATCAGGACTATCGCTCGCCATCCGACCACTAAACTGGAGCAGACGAATGCATCCCTGGCCGCATCCCAAAGGCGGGGCAATACTGCTCGTAAAACAGGTCAGGATCAAATGGGATGTACTAGATGCCAATGCTGTACTCACACCTGAGTTCGGGGCATCATAGTTGGTTGCGGTTGCGATGCACCAGGATCTGAGGGGGCAGGGTTCATGGGTACTGCGTTTGTCGACGGTCCTTGTGGTGGACGCGGTGCGATGGTTGGTTGCACGGACGGCGATTGTCGTTGTTGAAGGGGTGATGCTTGGGGCTGAGTCTGCGAGGGCATCCGCGTAGGTACGACTGCAGATGGTGGGAGTTGTGATTGCGATGTTCGAGGGGTATGTGATGGTCCAGTCTGTGATGGTGGTCTGCCAGGCGGTCCTTGTGGTTGGGATTGTGGTCGCTGTGGTTGCTGCTGTACATGCCCAGTCATGGGATCGGACTGGCGAGGAGAGTGCTGTGAGGGGGGTTGCATGGAGCGAGGTATAGGATTGCCGTGTACACTGCTTGGATGCGAAGGTGGACGGGTAGGTGGCGCGTTTCCCTGGGATTGGATGTTGAAGTGAGAACCAAAGTTGTCAGTTTGTTGTAGTTGGTCAAACTGCTGTGAAGGTTGGAAGCCTGGTCGTATTGGGGGGTTGGTGGCATTGGACAGCCCGTCGCCTATCGACTGAGACATCTCCATGCCATCATTCTGACCGACCGGAGGGCCGAAGGAGAATGAGCTGTTGTTTGGTATTCGAGCTGAACCGGGTATCATGTTCGCAGAAAACTGGTTAGAAATGCCAACGAACGCATTTTCGCCATGGCCCATTGGTCTGCCAGACGCCTGTGAGGGACCGGGTGCGGACATCATCATATTCGCGGCTGGGTGTTGCTGCGGGTGCACGCCTGGGCGTGGAGAAGAAGTTAGTGAGGATGAGTGGTGAGGATGTGAGACTGATTGTTGAAATGCGTTTTGTGCCATGGATTGCTGAACGGATGGCTGTGCAAGACTGTTCATCAGCTGTGATTGGGCTCCTGGCCTGAGGGCGGCCTGGGAGGCACCGGGAGGGTTTTGTTGACGACCCAACATATCTGGAGACATTGATTGCATATGACCTGGCAGACGAGGCATCATGTTGGGTTGACCTGGTGGGCGCAGTGGGCCGGACAAAGGGCCCTGCGGGTTCATGGGCATGTTCATACCGTTGAGGGACTGCTGACTGGGGATCATGGTTGGAACATGACCGCCGGACTGGTTCAAGCCTTGAGGGTGTGATTGGGTCCGGCGCACCTGTATACCGTTTGGAGGAAGGTGAGGCTGGATAGGCATGCCGGGGAGCGAACCGAGGGTGGACATGTGAGCCGAACCAGGGGGTGCTGCCGATGGGTTGATCTGCGGATTCTGACCCGGCTGCAAGGCGTTTTGCTGGGGCATTTGGTACCTCTGAGTGGACATCGGGAGGGGGTTAGGATTGGCCTGGGCACCGCCTCCGAGAAGGGACATTTGGGGATTATTAGCGGTGGCCATGAGGTTCATGTGGTTCGGAGGCTGTTGCTGCTGACGAGGCTGCTGTTGTTGCGGCAAGAAGTGGCTGTTTGTGACGGGAGGCATTGGCGGCATGTTCTGCTGTCTGAGCATGTCTGGCTGGCCAACGACGTTCACGTTCAATCTACGTTCCAACGTTTGGATCCGAGGCGGAGCTTCTGCCTAAAAAAGGGTGGGGGTGAGTTGCTGCTGCTGCTACTGCTGCAGGGGAAACCAAGACGTCGAGGCAGGCACGGGGTGAGGGCGAGGGAGGGAGGTGAGCAGAACGTCACTACTGGCGTTTGTAAAAGATCGACAATAATAAAATGCAACGACAACAAGATGATTTTAAAAAAAAAATGTAATCGTCGTCGTCGTCGCTGTCGACGCCGTATGGAAATTGGCTGGGATCACACGCAACACAGACTGAGCGTTCCCTTCTGGACGACGACACACGCACCCACTCATCCCGTCCACGTGGTTTAACCGAAAATAATTATTTATAACAAAAATAATAACCCATCCTAAGTTTGCCATGGTCCGTCAATTCAAGTACCACGAAAAGAAGCTCCTCAAGAAGGTTGACTTCCTCAACGTACGTGCTAGGTGGAGGGAAGAAGCAGAGACTGACGAAGTGAACAGTGGAAACAGGATGCCAACCTGCGGGAGATCAAGGTCATTCGTCGATACCATCTCCAGGACAGAGAAGACTACCACAAGTACACCCATCCCTCACATCATTCTTCTCCAGCTGACTCCCATTCAGATACAACAAATTATGTGGCACGCTGAGATCATTTGCTCATCGCCTCTCCATGCTTCCTGCACAAGATCCATTCCGTGCCAAAATGGAGGGCCACCTTCTCTCCAAACTGTATGATATCGGCGTGCTCAACTCCCAAGCCAAACTCAGCGACATCGAGAACAAGTTGACCGTAGCCGCCTTCTGTCGTCGGCGTCTTGCCGTGTTCATGTGCATGAGCAAGATGGCAGAGACAATCAGCGCAGTACGCATCCCTGCATCATGGCATCCTCCGAAATGGCGTTTAAACACGGTCTCTCCTACAGGCCGCGAAGTTCATCGAACAAGGGCATGTTCGCGTTGGTCCGGATACGATCACGGACCCTGCCTTCCTCGTCACAAGGTGAGCCGTGAACCTTCTATCATCGACTCCACTCTTGCCTCGTTTTCTGTGCAGGCACATGGAAGACTTCGTCACTTGGGTCGACACCTCTAAACTCAAGAGAACCATCATGACGTACAACGATGAGGCAAGTTCAGCTATCTCGGTCTTAGAACGTTGATCCTGACTCCGTTCCGCCCAGTTGGATGACTACGACCTGCTGTAGCGCTCGCTCGCAGGCACGTTCTCGGTGCCGCATTTTCATTAAAAAAGAGCCATCATGCGTGCATCTCCCGCGGTCTACAGCATGCATGCTCAGCCAGCCAGCCCGTTGGCTCCGTCCCAGTGGTAGTACATAAACCAATCCATACCAGGCACTACGCGAGGAGACCTGTCCTCGTAGTACCGCCAACTTAACGTAGTCTGTTACCCTGCCTTGTATCGTTAGTCAAAGTAACTGGAATGATTTGGCGCTCGTTTTCATGATGTGTGTGTTGAATGACATCGACCTAGCGCGGCAAGTGGTCGTACAGCTTCCGCGTGCTTTTATGTATTTGCTGTTTCGCTCGTACATATTACACACTTTCACACATTCTTAGACCTACTACTCACTTTCTTACATAGGACCGGACAGAAGAAGACCTCGCGTCTTACTCACTTCTAGCATGGCGGAGCCCGGCGAGGGTAACATCAAGGTCGTGGTGCGATGTAGGCCTCTCAACGCTCGCGGTACGGCCCATAGTCCACCTCCACCGCACACGAACATATACTCATCCATTCTACCCTCTCATTCCATGCGGTTTCAACCATGCAGAACTCGCGCGGGGTGCCAAGATGCTCATCCGCATGCAGGGAAACCAGACTTTCCTCGATCCGCCAGAACAAGGCTCGTCGCAAGACTCAAAGCGTGCCACCGAACGCAAGACGATGGCGTTCAGTTTTGACAAGAGTTATTGGTCTGCAGGACCTCGCGACGAACCGGGCTACTGTTCACAACAGACGTTGTATGACGACTTGGGGAAGGAGCTGTTGGACCATGGCTTTGCAGGATTTAATGCTTGTATTTTGGCTTGTGAGTGACTGCCCCCGCGACACGTTAGGAACCCGTCTCTGACACCTCAAAAACGTCAATAGATGGACAGACTGGTAGGATGTTTGCTGCCGCATATACCCGGGCAAGAAGTGCTGAAAATATAACCTCTAGGGTCTGGCAAATCATATAGGTACGCCCATTCGATCCCAACACAACATGACCATGCACCGCTCACTCCAACGAAACGTCCAGTATGATGGGATGTACGTCTCTTTACCCGTATACCCTGCTGCCCCACGAGATTTTTGACCACCTGACACCAGATGGACAAGACAAGGGAATTATACCACTAACATGCTCTGAGCTCTTTGTACGCGTAGCCCACAGGAGACAAATGGACCCGACAGTCAGCTTCACCGTCGAAGTGTCCTACATAGAGGTGCGCATATCCGCCAGCATACCCTTACCCTACCCCTAACCCTCGTGTCGCAACTCGCAAAAATGGCCCTCGTCGCGTGGCTGCATAGATATACAACGAGAAAGTACGCGACCTTTTGAACCCAAAGAACACTGGCAACCTCCGTGTCCGTGAACACCCCAGTTTGGGCCCTTACGTCGAGGATCTGTCCAAGCTCATCGTAAGTAGTTACGATGAGATGATGACCCTCATGGACGAAGGTAATAAGGCGCGCACGGTGGCAGCCACCAACATGAACGAGACGTGAGCCACATACTAGTGTTGCGCTACGCGCGTGTGCGTGTGGGCTAACAGGTATCATTGGATAGGTCGTCACGGTCTCATGCGGTTTTCACCTTGCTACTCTCCATGAGAAAGCACGACGTGGATACCAACCTCGACACCGAGAAAGTGTCGCGGATCAGGTACATTCACGTTTTTGAAGAGTTCCAGATGATGGCGCTTAATTCGACTATAGTCTGGTCGACCTAGCAGGTTCTGAGCGTGCCAACTCAACAGGGGCAACTGGACAGCGTCTCAAGGAAGGAGCGAACATCAACAAGTCCCTCACTACCCTCGGCAAGGTCATCTCTCAGCTTGCACTTGCCAGTCAGGACGGTGCAAAGAAGGGAAAGAAAAAGGGCGACGAATTCATTCCGTACCGTGATTCGGTGACTACGACCATCTTGATTAGAGAGGCTTTTTTTTGATCACTATGGTTATCAGGTCCTTACGTGGCTCTTGAAGGATAGTTTGGGTGGTAACTCGAAGACAGCGATGATCGCAGCTATCTCTCCTGCAGACTACGAGGAGACGTTGAGCACGCTTCGATATGCCGATCAGGCTAAGAAGATCAAGAACAAAGCCGTGGTCAACGAGGATCCCAATGCCAAGTTGGTGCGCGAGCTCAAGGAAGAATTGGAGTTACTCAGAGGTTCGCACACACCTGCAAAACAATGCAACGAATATTCACTAATGTTCTCTTCTCCCTTCCTAAAGCCCGTGTGGCTACATCAAGCGGGGAAGATGCCTTCGATCCCACTGTACCTCCTGAGAAACAGAAAGTCACATACCAGACGAAAGATGGAAAGATCAGGACCGTCACTAAGGCAGAACTCCAGGAGCAGATGGAGGCAAGCGAGAAACTGATGCAGAGCTTGAATGAAACATGGGAGGAGAAGCTGGCGCGAACACAGGAAGTACAGAAGGAACGCGAAAAGGCACTGGAAGAGTTGGGTATTACTGTGGAGAAGAACAACGTCGGCGTGCACACCCCGAAGAAGGTACAAATCAGTACTTTCAATAAGATTCTTTTGGAAGCTCACGTGGCCCCATCTAGATGCCTCACCTGGTGAACTTGGTCAGTGCTTCGGTGCATTCGACTCTGGATAGACTACTGAACAAATGCGTGATCGCTCCGCTCAGAATGAGGGTATGGAAGTTCGCTCGTGGCGTGTATACTTACATTCACGCTCGTTGCAGACCCCCTGATGAGCGAGTGTTTGATATATCAGATCAAACCGGGCACAACGCTGGTATGTATAGTGGAAACCTTTAATGTCACTGTAAACCCCCCGTTAACACGCTTGATTAGGTGGGACGTATGGACAGCGAGAAACCCGCAGCAATTCGCCTCAGTGGAGACAACATTCTTGAAGAACACTGCGAGTTTGAGAGCATCGATGGTAAGGTCACGATTCACGCCATGCCGGACAGTGTGACGGTAAGTCCGGATAAAGTAACTTCAGTATGTGCTCAGTGCTTAATACATACCAGTTCCTGAATGGGAAACAAATAACACCTGGGCAAGTAAGTGCAGATAGTATGTTGGATAAATTTACCTTATTTTATCTAACGTTTCCAGCCGTACAAACTACGTTCTGGATACCGCATCATTCTTGGCGAGTGTCTTGCAGTGTCCCTCTGTTGAGGCGTCCTTTCTTACATGTTCGTACTTTCAGGGGACTACCACGTCTTCCGGTTCAATAATCCCGAAGAAGTTCGGAAGAAACGCTATCGTGCTACAGCTCGGTCTAACTTGCAACATAGCGTAGTAGCCAGTGAAGTGGACGGTGGCGAGTCCTCGCCGGCATATCCAAAGGAATCTCGACCTCCATCCAGGTCGTCTTCTTCAGCCGCTGGAGCGGACGTAGATTGGAATTTTGCGAAACGGGAAGCTGCACTGGCTCGACTGGGTTTGGATCCTACCCTGGACAACCTGCCAGATGAAGAAATAAACAAACTCTTCGAGCGGATAACCAAAGTCAAGACCATGCGGGACCATAATCTGAAATCGAGACCGGAGAGCAGTCTTAGTCATCGCGATGACCTATGGAGCGAGTCTGGAAGACCAGTTTCGAGTGAGACAGATGATACGAGCGTGTATGCTGGTCCAAGCCATGGCAGTCCTGACACGGACGGCCCACTTAAGGATGTTCAGCATCAGCTAGAGTCACGTCTTCAGGCGATCTCGGAGTCCAGCGAAGCTGAAGATTTGAAGGTGGAGAAGGATCATATGGAGCACCAACTCAAACTGGTCCAGCAGCAACTCAAACGACTCATTCACGCTCGTGCACGTGGAGAGCCTGAAGATGAACTTGTTGGGTTTGAACCGGTCGTTTACTCGGCGAAACAGCTGCGCCTGATCCGCAAGGTATTAGACAAGTGGAGATCTCATAGATCATTCTCGATGGCAGAGACAGTCCTTTCTAATGCTGTTCTAGTCAAAGAAGCAACCGTTATCAGGTAACGCGTTTTCCGCATCGTCGGGCGTACCGGAGGACTGACTCGCCGAGCAGCAAAGAATTGGGCAAAGAAGTCTCCTATAATTTCACGATCGCTTCCGGAGGAACGCTGGCAGCCCCTACGTCTGGCGTTGACTCTATTGGGAGCCTAGATTCCTTCGGCGATGTCGCTGACCCAAGGCTGGCGTCCGCCACACAACCGTCGGTCGCAGTCAAAGTTCTTGACAAGAAGCACTGCGCCATTTATACCTGGTCCTTGGACCGTCTCCAACAACAACTGCAGCGTATGCGCAACCTAACAACTTATATCGACCGCCCTTCCTTCACTCACCACTTCAGCTCTGACAAACCTTTCTATGACCTGCCCCCACCGCAATTTTCGTTTATTGGTAATGCCGTAGTATCATTGGCTCCGCTGGCCCGCCGCTTATCTTCAACCGCTGTTGTCCCTATATTCTGCCGATATACTGCCGAAGCAATTGGTTCGTGCAGGGTGGACATGAAGATATCAAGTGTGGTGCACATGTCGTCATCGAAGCATGGTCGCGGATCAGTAATATCAACACGGCCAACGTCACCCGCTCCTTCTTTTCTACAGCCTGGGAGCAAAATCAGTTTCTTCTTGACAGTCGATTCTGTCAAAGGGTTGTCATCCCTTGACTTCGCAGCGCTCCACCTACAATTACGACTATCCTCGTTTGTGGGACCCTCGTCCACCAATGACGAAGTGTTCACTTCCTCCGTCCTCGATACAGACATATCTTCCCTGTCAGAACTCAAATTTCGAAGAACCTTTTCGTTTGCTGCGTCTTCCAAAGTCATTGCGCACCTACGTCAGGGTTACGCTCCAATAGAGTTCTTTGCAGCTGTCAGACCGACATACTTGGAGCGTCTGGAACGGTGGGATGAGATGCGCGAGCTTCGAGGCAATCCACGTCCACCATCACCGAGGAGTCAGACAGATTCCCCTTCGTCCAGTCTCCAACCAATGCGAAGATCCGAAACCGACTTCGTTGTGGAGCAAAGCCACGACGTTGCAGCCCGTATCCAAGTAAGGGAGCTTGGAGCGGACGGCGAATACAAGCCCGTGCCTGTAGTCTCACAAGGCGGCCTTGACCCAGGGGCATTTTTCTTACACCAGGGGTTGCAACGACGAATTGTTTTGGAGCTGTCGTCCGACTCGGGATCTCAGTTTCCCTGGACTGACATGACCAAGATTCGAGTGGGAAACGTTCGCTTACTAGACCCGAAGGGCCGAATACATGACTCGACGTCCAAGGCAATGGTCACACTTCCGTTGCTGGCAGACCAAACCGTTGAGTTCAAATCGGATGGGACAGGGTTGCTGGCTGCGCAAGCACTGTGGGACTCTAGTGTGCACGATTCGCTTTTACTGAACCGTGTGACTACGAATCCATACCGTGTCATAATGCAAGTCAGCTGGGCAATCGCAGTCGAGACGTGCAGGGAGCCGGTACAATTCTCGATGGACATCGCAATTACGATGCAGACGCGAGACGCCCGTCCTCCCAGCCGTTTCCTCACCTTCTTGAGTTCAGGCAAGATTCTTTCACGGATCAGTGGGATCTTCAAAGTCCGTCTGTCGCCCCCCCTCACGCGTTCGCCTCGTGACTTGTGGCGACTGGACACTTCGGAGAAATACGTTCGCGGGGAAGAGGTGCTCCACTCGTGGAGACCTCGTGGTATCTCAGTTGTCGAGGACTACGATCGCCTGATCTTAACCGAGAGGCGCGCAGCCGACGTTCAAGCGGTTCGGGTTATTTTGGCTTCGTCACCATCCATGATGCGCTCCACTCAGGCCGGTTCAACTGTGTGGGCCTCTGACACGTTGCTCCGGAAGACAATTGAATTGTGGCAGAAGCGTTTTGGCCACCCTGGCGAAGTAAGCGCAGTCCACATATCTTGTCACATGGGAATGGTCTAACAATAGGCTGGATAGATTGTCCTGAGTCAGGTGACGCTGGACGCCGACAAGTCTAGCTCAACGATCAAGGTGACCCCTGCAAGGGGTTGTGTTGATAACCTGAAACTCGGCTCGGTTGTAACCCTCGTGCCACGCAGGTAAGTGCATGTACAATACTCGTTGCTGTGTGGATTGGGTCGTGACTCAGGTTCTTAGCGATGTGCCGACGAAGAAAGGTCATCTGATGATCCTGACTGATGCAAGTCAAAACACATGGCAGAGGAGGTGGTTCGTCCTACGTCGGCAAGTGGTGTTGTCTCTGGCATCACTCTATCCCGCTCACAGAGGAATTTTTAGCCCGTACTTGCATATGTACACAGACTCCAAAGAAGTGGAAGAGGTTGGCCTTATAAGTCTCCACGGCATGAACATCGAATGCGATTCCAATAAGGAAGCTCTGCTTGGTGTAAGTTTCAAATTCCTAAGTGCTCACGGTCCCTTAATTACCTTCATACCACCTAGAAATCATTCTGCTTTACCCTCTTTACAGCGGCCAATTCCCATGCCTTCGCCGCTCCATCTCTCAAGGAACTACAGTCATGGACATCGAAATTAGATCCCACAGGCTCTCTTACTTAGATCGCCTGTCACATGTCAACCCTCATTTCCTGGGCTTCCTGCCAGTGCTGCTTTAATTTTATTGTTTCGGGCTCACACGTACCGGTTCATTACTATACCATAGTCACCATACATACGGTTGTATGTCGTATGTCACATATTGCGCGATACTTTGCACAGGATGGGTGCACGCGTTCATTGGCCTTGGCACTACATGCGTGGACGTCCAGTCTTCCGTAACCCGACCAAATCATGGCATCGTCGATCACGTAAGTTAGCCTTGTAACGTTAGCGACCGTTGCCTACTTGCCAAAAACATGACAAGCTTCAGCCTTTCAAACTTGTAGTGTGGGCGCCCGTTTGACCCCTTCACATCGTTGCCTGGGCTAAGCCAATAAGTACCCACGTTGCCTTGCGATCAGACTCCCATGAATAATAGAGGTCCTCTCATTCCCTGCGCATGCCAGGTACTAGACCACTGTCTCGTTTTTCCCGGCACGCTGTCTTGTTCAAGGTCTCCCTGTGGCGTGTGCTAGTAAAGACCCGCCACTCACAGCCTCTCGGAGCCGTTCGGTGCCTTTGACGAACTGGTATTCGAGTTTCGCAGCGAGTCGGTTCGCATTCGGGGGATCCTTTTCTCTTCTCTCGGGGAGGGGTGGCCCGTCGGAAGAAGGAATTCCCCGAAGGATCGCCACAATGCTCGATGCCGTGTGGAGGGTGTCCCGTGCCCCTGCACCCACGTGCTTCACTCGTCCTATTGGATGCCATCCCACGAGATCCGATGGTCCATGCAAAACGGACGGAGATGGTCCGTTGGCCGTCGCCGACGATTCCAGATGACCGAGTGCACGGCTTCTTTCAGCCGTAAGTTGATATGTGTGTGCTGTAGCAGGTACCAGTGCGAATTGATTACCCGCTCAAGATCAGGTACTTCATCCACGTAGAAAAACGTACACCGGTTTCCAAAGTCGAGGCTATTGGTCGTTTAAAAGCCGTAACTTCTTATTGTCGACGATGGGAGGACCTCCCGACCCGTCGAGCTTGCTCCGGTAACCATGTGAGTCCAACTAGATCAGGGAGGGGATCTAGGGCGGAATATTGAGAAGCGACTCTCGGTCTCCCCTGCTTCCCTGGAGAGGGGCGATGACGTGAAAGAGATTCCGTCACTGTAGAGACTACGGGGCGGCCGATATCGTGATATGATTGCATGGATCGTCAAGAGGGCATACTGAAGGAGGTCGGGTATGTGTTTTTCCAGACGCCCGTTGAGGCGTTTGGAGCGTACATTACAGCACCCTGCCCTCCCTGTGGAGTTATGTGTATCATGATGTATCAGCAATTTGGAAAATTGGTGCATGTGCAACAACGCCGCTCCTGCTCACACGTTAGGGAGGGACTGACAGCCTAGTGTTTGTAGCACTTTGTTGCGTGGGGACTGCAGGTCGACAGGGGCAAGTTATGAATGGGAAGCCCTGGCTGTCACGCTGGTTTCGAAGCAACGGGAACTCCAAGACTTCTATCATTCTTCGACGGCGAAAGAACGAGCGCCGGACTGATAGTGTCCGCAGTCGTACTTATGTACCCCATATTGCCGCTTGGTTTCGGTGACTTGGTATTCCTGGGCACGCCTCCAAGGATTAGTAAACCTCGCAGAATTCGCGCTGTGAAAGTCCATATTACAGCCAGCCAGACTGCCATCCATGACGCAAGTGGTGTTCTCACAGTGAGATAAACACACCCCTCAGCCACTGTCAATATTAATGTCGTGGACATGGCAAGCTAGGCTGCAGAAAGTACTGCTGACCTTGGAAATGAACAGTGGACCGTGTCGTGGATTTGAGGACCCTCTCACCTTCCGTCGTTGACTTGACGGAGATGAATTCTGCGTACACAAGGCTGGGTATTCGATCACTTTTGTCTGAATGCTATTACACCAGATCTCATCATGTCGACAAAGGTAACAACACTTACATACCAGACTGGATTAACGTGAGTACTAAGAGTCGCCGAAATCATACAACGCTGAATGAGTGCTATGAGAGAATTTCCAGCCAAAATGCATAGGGAGGTTCGCTTAAACATTGTTGAGTATTTGCTATTGCAAAACTACATGCAGGTAATGTGTGGTACATAGTCCAAAGACTAAATATTATCGCTATGATGAATGAGTGTTAATAATATGTTATCTAAAAGCACCGGGCATGCTGGCTGAAACGAACGAAGACGCGGTAGCCCAAAACGAGGGGATCTATAAAACAGTGTGTCACGAATATATACGGGCTTATGAGCCATATAAAATAAGGAGAGTGGTGAAATATCGAAGTGGGGGAAAACGTGGTTCCCCGTCCGAACGAGTTTAGTCACAGGAAGAAGGGCAGTCATTCTAAGAAGCGGAATCCATTAGCATCGAATTAGAAGACAACTCCTCGATATCTAGATACTCACCGGACGCTGTGAAAGTGAGCATGTGACAGGTGATATACCCTTTGGCGAAACCAGCCCCGGCATATGCGAACAGATATTGCCATTTCCGCTTGAATGCTTCGTATTCAGCGGCGTCGGCCAATGCCGGGTAATCCTTGATAATTAGCTCTTGTCTGACATTGGCTTCAAGGCGACGCCCCCATTCTCGGAGGGTTCTAGGGTAGTCTGGATTGATGGGAGACGATAAGAAAAACGATGGATCATCGCAAACCAAAGCGGTACATACGGGCAGCGTGGTTTTCGACGCCTTCCAGGGTGAATCGCCCTTCTGAACCGGAATTGGCCGCGGCGATCAACGCAGTAGCACTTGGCAAGCATGAGTTGGGCCACATGTATTTGCGCATGAAGTCCTCTGGCCTTTAAGGGAAGGGGCCTTTGCGTGAGCATGCGAATCGCAACTTCCAAGTGGCGGACGACTCACTGATAGCGGGAATAGCGCGACTCTGGGAAACTAGACGCACTAACTACGGCAGTGGCATTTCGTGATTTCAGCGCGTAGTCGACGAGTTTGAAGTACGTTTGATAGTGCTGGGAACCCACGTGCTGTTGAACCAATTAATAACGAATAGAAACGTGGTATGCTGCAATTTTCTCACCTCCAACATCTCGATACTGACGAATGCGTCGAAGGCTTTTTCAAAGGAGGACGGGATGTCGCGATAGTCCATAAGGTGTACGCGAATACGATCCTGAAGGCCAGCTTCCTTGACACGCTCCTCCGCAAGGGCTTTCTGCTCTTTGGACAACGTCAAAGTGTCGACTTCACATCCAAATGTTCTGGCAGCCTAACGACGTGATTGTGAGCCAAGTCACAGGAAAGAAACGAACACATTCCCTTACCTCAATGGCAAGACCGCCCCAGCCAGAGCCAAACTCCAAAATTCGGTCTCCAGGCTTGACCCTGGCCGCAGTAAGGACATGCCTGATTTTACGAAGCTGTGCGGTTTCGAGGTCCCCGGGCGTTGGCCCAGTTACCAGGTCCCCACGTACACCACCCTCTGCGTCTGTCCACAGGGCGCAAGAATACATCATTTCCTTGCTCAAAAAGGCCTGAAAAGTATCGATCACTATGTGGTTCCACTCGAGAGGATTATTTGGACACACCTTGAAGAGCTCATTTGATTGATCGTAACTGGCGATGGCATTTAAACGAGCTTTCCAGCGTGTTTGCCCAAGGAAAGCGTTGGAAAGGCCGGATATCGCCGATGCTATCCGGTTGGCGGTCGAAGAAAGATGGCCCATACCAGCCTCATTGTCGAGCCAGAGCTGACGTTACCAGGGTTAATGGTTATCTTCGAAAGGCAGTCCGTGGAACTTACATCGAAAACTGCTTTGAGGTCGTTCACCTGTACGTCGCCTATCATGTACGCTTCGCTGACTTGGGACAAAATATTAGACACTCAGGGGGAAAGAGTGGGCCGATCTGATGCTCACAGCCAAGGTCCTGAGAACTGTCTGGCCGTCAGCACTCGAGTACCTCGACGAGGGGGATAAGGTGAAGACGTACAAGAGAATGCGAGTCCAGAAGTCATCCCTCGTGACTGCCAGGTGGACTTCATTGCAGCCTTTGGTGCGCGTGCCAAAGTGGAAGACTCCCTCAGAATCAGAGATGGTGAGGTAGCCTCTAACAATGGCTTTCTCCATGATGGCAAGAACAGAAGCACGTGCTGCTTAAGCTGTTAGCTGAGAGGGATCGGCGGGGACACTGAGGGGCTTCCTACCGTAACCGACCACGACAGACTTTGGATTCGGAACAACCATCGACAATGATGGCAGCCGATACAGCTTAGGAGCTGAGGAGAGGGCAATTGCCGTCGATGGCGCTGTGTTCAACATGATGGCCCGGGATGAATTAAGGTGAGTGTTATCTTTGGGGAGGAAGGAAGGAGGGTGCCCGAAGCGGAGTGAAGACTGGGTGGGATGGGGAGAAGCATGGCTCCCCTTTATATTGTCCCGTGGGGGGAGGGGGGGAGGAGTTCCCTCACGGTTCATAAGGACCCATAGTGTAATAATGCAGATCTGTGCTCGGCTAAACCACGGTGTATACGCTCCTGAGTGAGTCTTTCCTGGCTGTCCCTGTAACAAACGGGGATTCGCGGGAAAGATGAAATGGATCTAAGATGAGATCGATGCCAACTAGGCGGGCAAGGGAAGCAAAACATTCAAAATGAGTCCGGACGTAATAGCGTCGCATTGATTCCCTTCTCAAAATGAAAATGAAAGAGAAACTACCGACAATAATAAGGTGGCCAATCGAGCCGTCGGGTATTATGCCAATTCTTTCGTATTAACCAAATTGCGGAACGAGACATGATTGGATAGTCTGCTGGTCAGTCCTTGTACATGCTGGTAATAAATCAATACGGTCTTAGTCTTGTCCCCTCGCCGTGAGTCTGTTGGTTCCAATATTTGTGAGACACAGCCATATGGACAGAACAATGTCCTTGCAATCAGGGAGGTCTCCTCCATTTCATGAACCGACCGCCTCCACTAATCTGCCAGCGGTGCCCTGATCCTGAAACATTTTTTTTCGTCGACGGCTACACGACAATAAGGAAGATTCACTTTCGTCTCAGGAATGTAGCTAAAACAGCCGCCCGAGATCTGCGAGACTGCGATGCTGTCACGGTGAACTCATCCCCCAGGGTAGGAAACTCCCCGGCACCCGCACGTTGGTACAACACACCTTCGGGTCGGACAAGGGCCTGCCTGGCAAGCCGGTTCGGAGCGGGCGACTCGGTCGGTTTACTTGAATCCAGCCCGCCGGAGTCTGCCGTCCAATGGCCTCTTCCCAGCGCCGCTGCTGAAACTTAAGGGCAGCGCTCACGATCCCGAATTCACCCGGTTGACAACTAAATTTTAGGGCCCGTCGCTGATTGCAGCGTCGTGGCACTCGCATTTGCGATCAACGCTTGCACTCGCTGTGTCGTGGCTCATAGCAGAATATGAACATCCTTGAGTTCCTCTTAGCTGTTCAACCTGCTTGTTTCGACCCTGTTGTCATCGGAGAAAATATAATCGGATCTTGCTATGTGTACATTTCTTACCACTATGCTTTACCCAAGGCGCGTTAGTTTTCATCCCGCTGAGACCAAATTTCTGCTTGACAGCAGTATGTATACGTGGGATCCTCGAGTCGGGTTCTCCCACCGGCCGAACCAACCCAAAAATAACCAAACGTTGGCAAATTTCTCGTAGACTGAGTGACACTGATTATTTGTCTTGATGAACAATGGTCACGTCCCGAGTACATAGTAGTACGGGTGCTTTGTGGAACATGTCCTTGATTGACTCAATTGGGCTCACTAAAATCAAATGCATCTTTTCCTTTCAGAAACTTTGTGTCCGATCCCCCAGTAAATTAATCTCGTTTGTGCGCCTCCGGAGCTCACGTCAACTTTGTCCAGATTGGTTGTCTCAAAATCAATAAGATAATCAATGCCAGACATTAACACCAGGGTTCGCGTCGCAGTGGCGGATTGGCTCTCCGCCAGTTCCCACCTCAGACTCGAAGGAAGAACTACGTCACTCTTCTCCCGTCGCATCTGGCCGTAAACGGCTTCCTTGACATATCGCCCGAGCGAAGGGTCGACATGCCATTTTCCCCAACTTTTTTCAACGTCTAGACCGTCAAGTCTTTCTTCGAGTATGTACGGCCGTGAGGCTGACCGGGGTTTACCATCCGGTCATCAACACCGCCTTGACCACTCATGCCGTGTCATACAGGATCAATTCGGGCCTCGACCGCGTGGCCGACTCTCTCGCGCTCTACGTACCATGCTGTTCAGTCTCCCATGCAGTCCGGACGTTTTACATGTGCAGTTGTGGTGTTGTTACCGAGAAGCGTGGGATCCCGCCGCCTGGCCAGCAGGAACTTGCATAACGTCGTAACACGGCCCCAATTGCAGACGCGCTCATCAGTGGATTATTGTGGATGTTTATCCGAAAGGGCATCAGTGAGCTGCGGCGCTCCCAATTGTCCGAGTAGAGGTAACTTGATGCATTTATGATTGACTGACAAAGTTCCCGCTGGGTTTCTGCACCAATTCTGACTGACAGTGTGTCATCTAACCTTACGTCAGGCCTGCGTTCTTCTAAATGAACTATCTCAAGCATGAGAAACTAACTCGAAAAGTATGGTTTAGCCCACATATCTGGCAGACGGGATGACCTTAATTGCCTCCTTATTAGGTCATACGACTTGATCCGCTTTGTTATCATACGTAGCTCGGACGAAAATGAGTCGCTATCTCAAGTTGTTGCGGCGATCACCCTGGAAGAATGCGCAGCTGCATGCAGTATGTATGCATTGTCCCTGGCGCTGGCGGGTGAACTAGGAACATGTGCAACCAAGGTTCAAATGTTATACCTGGCAGTCGTGTAGACACGCACGTGAGATATTATCATGATACCCTTGGAGTTATGGTTTCTCAGATAAATTATACATGTACCAATAGTCAAGTGGTCGTTGTTGCGCCAGCAATTTGCCGTTCGGACTCATGCATCTAATATTACCACTGTTGGCGGGACCTTTTGCACTACGACACACTAATGACGCGTGACGAGCGGCAATATGTGGGTACGTAGTATACATACATATTGATCGAAGAGCTGATCTTGTCCAGTGGCAACGCAAAAGCTTAATGTTTGTTGACCGCAGCGCCGCTTTGCCAAGTCTGCCCAAACATCATCGGTCACAAGTTCCCATCGCTTAGTCAAAGACAGCTAGTCAAGTACCCGACTGTGGGTCCATGTCCCGACATGGCCAGTGCTATTGTGTGGATGCAATGCATAGGGGTCGCATAGCCGCGCCACGGATCAAACAGCCGGGCGGACCTGAATGATCCCTCTTACGCAAAAATCAGTGTCTAAGCGGCCATCGAATTATTTGCTTCCATTATATTACTTCACCACCTTGGGGTCCATTCCGATCTCCCAACTAGTTCGACTCACGGTACGAAATGTCTTCACGGTCGGTTGCCTCCCAGTAGTTCGTACAAGTTGGTGTGGTTTGACATATGACTCTAGCGCGCGCGGCGTAAGTCGATATAAGTGACTCTAAGTGAGCATCGAATATGTCATGCTTCGAGTGGAACTCCGAATCGCGAAGTCTCTTCCCCTGTTAGTTCAACTGCACGGCATTTGGTATGGCCCAACGTTTAGCTTGGAATCGATCCCCACGTCCAGATTGAATTCACAGCACAAACCTTGAGTCCGCAAGCTCAAGTCAAGACTGAGAAAAAGAAGGCCGCTGTCAAAATTTACGCGTGGAATTCAAGGTTCTGCACGCGACAAGAAGAATGTACACATGAAAGAAACTTAGACCTCAGATTGTCCCCGCTCGCTGCCTACAGTAAGAACGATTTCAGAAGTAGTCGTCGGCAATCGGCGATGATGGCTGATCCTCCAAGAAGGAAGGCAAGGTACGCATGTCGAGGGTCGAGGCTTGCAGCCAGCGCTACTCGGAAGGCGGTCATGAGTTAGCAGTGCCGAAACACTCCAGCTGGGCAACGAATTAGATGGATGCTAAGTACGAAGGACCCGGGATAGCAATAGTCTGTCCATCGTTGCGTTATCGCGTGGACAGTAGTACCACAGACGCGACCCAAACTAGAATTCGAGAAGCGTGGCTCTCAATTTGGAAAATATTGGACCTAAAACACGGGAACGGGTAAATGTATGAGAACGACGGACCGCAAGCGGACCAGGTTATTGTTTTACGGCGTCAACATGTCTCTCAAATGTTGCCTCGCCAAGTTAGTCTCAGCCACGGGTAATGATACGCCTCGTCATATGACACTCTGAGGTCGCGGCAGCGACGTGGTGTCCAAACTATGGTCCCCACCGCCGGTAGTTACCGAGCTGTAGTAGAGCCTACGGGCGACATCCTCGACCACCCAGTCAAGACCAGCAATTAAGTTATAACCCGTCACCGCACTGCAGGGCGAAATTTTCCAGTGGTGCGATTTGATGCCAGACAGGCCAAGTAACTGCACGCGAAGCGTAATCAGATCAAGGTCGATGTTTCATTAAACAAAATATACGTACGTCGTGTATCTCCTTGTCCGTCATCGATCCGTGGATATCCTGCTTGTTGGCAAATACGAGAAGTGATGCGCCTGTTAATCTCTGATAGTGATGACTTAGTGTTCGGATCGCCTCGCCTCCGTGGCGCGTGTGAACTGACTTACGTCTTCTTGCAGAAGGTTATGGAGTTCCTCCTTGCAATCCCTGACACGCGCGCGATCGCTCGAGTCGACGACCCACACAATGGCATCAGTCTGTTCGAAGTAATTTCTCCAGTAGGGCCGAAGAGTCCGTTGCCCTCCAACATCCCCTACAGACAATGACTTCAGAGACACGCTTGCGATAGACAGTGATGAAATAGATCTGACAGATATTGAGGGTGTAACTGAAAATCACGAGGACGATCCATTGCAGGATTCGTTGATTCTGTTTTCGAAAGTGTCGCCGAGAGAGAACCCTTCGACTTGGCTCACCTTCGATGAACAAACGTCTTGATGTTGAAGCCAAGAGTAGGACTAATACTGGAGATGTCCTCTCCGTTGATCTTCTTCAGTATGGTGGTTTTGCCCGCATTGTCCAGTCCGCTGGTGAATTGGATTGTTTCAGCAAAGATGACTTTCTCAAGGTCGTTTCGCTTGACAAGACATACAGGAACAGTATTCTCATCTCCTTCTCCTTTCGACGGCTTTTCCTGATGATAGTGAGCAGCCCCATGAGGTTCCTGATACCTACCAGTTCGTAATTCCAATTAGGACTTCCAAGTTACATACTACGGCGGGTATTTATTGACTTCGGCATTCGGCAGCAATTCAAGTGCCGTGACGCTACCTCCGAGTGTTTCTCCAGCACATCTCATTATCTAGCTTTTATCGGTGGTCAAGTCACCATCGCCGGAGTGAAAGCCAAAGCACATAAGAAGGTTTTCGACCACTGCGAGTAGATATGCCCCCGAAAACCAAAGGGAAGAAGGGAAAACGTGCCGACGACGACGACTACTGGTGTGTTCTAGCACTCATCTTTAGCGCGATCTCCTCTAGGCTGTTCTTGAATTGACCTTCCGTGGGTTCCAGGGATAAGATAGGGACTCCTGCTCAGACGAATCCCCTTGCTCCAGCGCAGATCACGGGGGCCGATGCCGCAGATGAGGTCGAGAGTAAACGGGAACCCGCTGCAATGGGATTCTCGGCATTTGGTGCTCTGCAGGCAGACGACGGTCCACCGGAGGTGGATGAAAATGAAGATTTTGGAGGTCTGATGGTATGCTCGATCGTACTGCTAGGATGCGCATGTATTATGTATACACTGATTACGTGCATTACAGTCTGCGATCAAAGCAACTACTACAAAGCAAAAGAAGGAGAAGAAGAAAAAGGGAAGATCTCAGGTGGCTGAGCACGATGATGGAGAGCTTGCTTCTCTCCGTCCACCAGAACCGCAGTTGGATGCTGTTGAGGACGAAGATATCGACCCGGGTCCTGCTGCAAAGAAGAAAAAGAAGCAAAAGGGTAAGAATGACGACGACGAAGATGGCACCATACCTACTGCATCACCGGCTCCCGAAAGGGATGTAGCACTTGACGACGACGAGGGTGAAGACGTACCAGGGCCGGCTTCGAAAAAGAAGAAGAAAAAGAAGGGCAAGAAAGATAAAGACGACGAACTGGAAGCTGCACCATTGCCTCTTGCACCTACTGCACCAGATGGAGGGAAGGAAGATGCGGTACAGGCTGAAACTAAGGATACTGTTGGGCCAGCTTCGAAGAAGAAAAAGAAGAAGGGTAAGCAAGATAAGGACGAGGAAGTTGAGGCCATTCCACCACCACCTGCGCCTGCCGCTGAAGAGGCGGGCAAGGAGGATGGAGAGGAGGCTGAAGGTGGAGACACCGCAGGACCAGCTGCTAAGAAGAAGAAGAAGAAGAAGGGAAAGAAAGACGAGGACGCGGGCCCAGCGCCGGTGCCGATACCGGCAGTTGCGCCTGTCCCCACACCCGCTGCTGGGAAGAAGAAGGGTGGACTCAATGCACTCCGGGCGATGATGGAGGAGAAGAAGCGGTTAGAAGAGGAGGCCAGACGCAAGGAAGAAGAGGAACGACGGCGAATCGAAGAGGAGGAAAGGCGAGCAGAAGAAGAGGCCAGGCGGAAGGAGGAAGAGAAACTCCGTAGGAAAGAGAAAGAAAAGGTATTCCATTTCGTCTGTAATGGCTGTTATATCGCTTATTGTTTTCTCTTCAAGGCAAAGCGTGAATTGGCCAAGAAGGAGGGTCGTTTGTTAACCAAGAAACAGAAAGAAGAGAAGGCTGCGGCTGAGTTGCGACGACAAGCATTATTGTCATCAGGTGTTGTCGTTGAGGGCCTACAACAGCCATTCGACGTTGCAAGTACCACTGGTAAAAAGGTGGTATACGGTAACCGAAAGAAAAAGCCAACTGCTACTGGCAGGGAGACACCCATAACTTCCCCTTCGTCTCCCGCGCCTTCATCTCGTCCGCTAACCCCTGAACCAGCTCTTGAACCGGCAGAACCACCTATCAAGCTTGAAGGTGTCAAAGACGATTGGGATGTAAGCAGTGGTGAGGAAGAGTCGAAGGCTGTTGCGCAAGCTGGTGTCAAGGACTCGTGGGATGACTCCAGTGAAGAGGAGATCAGTCCTCCACCTTCAACAACGAAGGAGCCACCCAAGCCACCCAGTGCGTCGAAGCCGTCGCCCGTTGCAAAGACGACTGCTGGTTAGTACAAGCGGCCTAGATGTCAATGCTATCATACTGATTTGATTACAGAAGCCATTGGACCGGCGGTCAAGAAACCTCAACCCGCTGATGCAGACGGATCATCAACGGAGTCATCATCCGAGGACTCGTCGTCGCCAGAAGATTCTGACGACAGTTCGGAGGAGAGCTCTGAGGAATCCGATGATGGTCTTACGAAGGCTCAGCGCCTGGCTGCCCAAAAGAAAGCTGAGGCGGCAGAACGCAGGGCTAAAGCACACGAAGCTGCTCTGGCTGCGCGTAGCAAGGACGATTTACGCAGTCCGATTTGCTGTATTTTAGGACACGTTGACACGGGTAAAACTAAATTGTTGGACAAGGTTTGATGATTGCTTATTTCCCCTCGTGCGACTAAACTCTTTTCCGTAGATCCGACAAACCAACGTCCAGGAAGGCGAAGCCGGTGGTATCACACAACAGATTGGTGCAACGTACTTCCCTGTTGATGCTATCAAGACCAAGACTGCCGTGTTGAACAAGGTTTTGTGTGAGACTACCTGACAGAAATCAGTACTGATATACATCGGTAGAACAATACGCAGGAGTACAAGATACCCGGTTTGCTTATTATCGATACACCCGGCCACGAATCATTCACCAACTTGCGAAGCCGTGGAAGCTCTCTTTGTAACATTGCCATTCTTGTCGTTGATATCATGGCAAGTTCTTTTCTGTCTGCCTTAGCTTCTACATTTTGACGTGTGCCGAAGCATGGTCTCGAACCTCAAACTCTCGAGTCCCTTCGCCTTCTGAGAGACCGTAAAACACCCTTCATCGTTGCTTTGAACAAGGCAAGTTCTGTTCGTTGAGGATTTCATTTAGTTACTAACAGGCCAACAGATCGACCGTATGTATGGCTGGAAGGCGACTCCGGATGGTGCATTCCAAGAATCACTCGCTAAGCAACCGGTTTCTGTTCAGCGCGAGTTTGAAGATCGGGTTCAGAAAACCATCCTCGCATTTGCCGAACAGGGTCTGAACGCTGTTCTTTACTATCAGAACACAAACTTTGCTCGCAACGTGTCACTTGTACCTACATCCGCAATTACGGGTGAAGGTGTCCCAGATATGATCATGCTTCTTGTGAACCTCACCCAACAGCGCATGAGCGATCGCCTCATGTACCTCTCTGAACTAGAGTGTACCGTTTTGGAAGTCAAGGTTATCGAGGGTCTCGGAACCACGATCGATGTCGTACTGTCCAACGGCATTCTACGTGAAGGTGACAAAATTGTCGTGTGCGGTCTTAATGGACCGATAGTTACCCAGGTCCGCGCTCTTCTAACACCGCAGCCTCTGCGTGAGCTACGTGTCAAGGTTCGTGAATACTCCTGGCAGCCGGGCAGAGTGTTTCTCCGATGACATATCCTTTTTAGTCACAATATGTTCACCACAAAGAAGTCAGAGCGGCCCTCGGTGTGAAGGTTGTAGCACCCGACTTAGAGAAGGCTATCGCTGGTTCGAGACTTCTTGTAGCTGGGCCAGATGATGATGAGGACGATCTCCGAGACGAAGTCATGTCCGACCTCACTTCGCTTCTGAATTCCATTGACAAGTCAGGCCGTGGTGTCTGCGTACAAGCCAGTACACTGGGTTCGTTGGAGGCACTACTTGACTTCCTTAAAGTTAGCAAGATCCCCGTAAACGGCATTAACATTGGTCCTGTTCATAAGAAGGATGTCATGCGTTGCGCTACGATGCTCGAAAAAGCTAAGGAGCTCGCGGTTATCCTTGCTTTCGACGTTCCGGTAGACAAGGATGCAGAAAAGTTAGCCGAGGAAATGGGCGTTCGGATATTCAAGGGTGCGTTTTCCAATGGCATCTATCACCGCATCGTTAACAGTATCAGTGTAGCTGACATTATCTACCACCTCTTTGACGCATTCACGGCCTATAACAATGAGATCGTGGAGGCTAAACGGAAAGACGCGGCTCCCCAAGCTGTCTGGCCTTGTCGCCTCAAAGTCATCGCCGCATTCTGTAAGCGTGACCCGATCATCTTGGGTGTCGATATTCTGGATGGAACCTTGCGTGTCGGAACTCCAATGTGTGTTGTGAAGGTCGATCCGACGACGCAGAAGAGGGATATCATTAGCTTAGGAAAGATGTGCGTGCTCATTTTCCTGTTGCCTACAGTAGCTTCATAGACCCCTCGACAGCACCTCACTAGAAATCAACCACAAACCATACGAGGTAAGGATAGTCCGCACTAAATGGATATCAAGTAACAACGTCTTATTGTCCTATCAGATAGTCAAGAAGTCTCAAGCAGGTGGAGGCGTCGCAGTGAAGATTGAACATGCAGTTTATCAGTCTGCAAAGATGTTCGGCCGACATTTTGATGAGAAGGATGAACTCATTAGTCACATCACACGTCAGAGCATTGACGTTTTGAAGGTGTGTAAATTTCGATGTGCAACCGTTAGTCACTTAGACAGGCGTTCCAGGCGACCTTCAAAGCGGAGGTCTCAATGGAGGAGTGGGCGCTTATCAAGGCCCTGAAACCAGTCAGTATCTTTCGTCCACCGTTTCTTACCCTCACTGATGTGAGATGTCTTGCAGCGCCTGAGCATTCAGTAGAACTAACTACATAATTCATGAGGCGTATGTACTTTCATAACTAAGTTATGTAGTATGTACCTCAGAATGCGGCAGTTTTGACATCTGTCCAAACCGGGTATGTTCTGAATGACATTTCGTGGGATCGTTGCGATTGTCGCAACGGATAAATATCAAGTCATTCGAAGTGAAGTCTTGACGCCTCTTCCTTATCTCTTCCCCAATGTCTGCTCCTGCGAGTACCAGCGGTACTAACAAAGTCGATGCAAACGACAATGAAACTGCCACTGTTGTGGACAGAGACACCTTGCAATTGGTGATTAGCGTTCTGGCGCCGGGAGGCATACCTTGCAGGGACTTGATGCATTTGTGGACTAATACCACGATCACTGGTAACGTCGAATTGCAAACGGCGAACTGGAATGGGCTGCGGGTATCCCTGGTCGTCGATCTGGAGGGAGTAATGACTTTGTGTGTCTTGCCGACACCGCGTCAGTCTCTCTGGACAAACACCAGGGGTTGAGATAATACCGCTAGAACCTGAACAGCGCTCATACCTGCGTAGGGAAGCCCTCCAGTGTCGCTGTTTATGTTACGCTCCTACGGGAGCCACCCATACATTACTGATGCTCACTTTTTTTTCTTGCTTAGAATCAACTTGGCTATAAACAAGTGAGTGGGACTTGAGTTCTGTGTTGACCCATTCGTTGAATGACGTCGGTTTAGCAACTGCACCGCAGCTGGCACCTCATCGAGAGCTTTGCTGCGAGTTTTGTTGCTCTCAACTTTATCGGTGGTGTCCGGTGCGGCATATGTCCATATTGTATTTTGTTCTCCACTCACTGCACTATCCAGCACTGCGCTTTTCCTTGGTCTACTCGCAGGTGGCCCTGCAGCAGTATGGTTGGCGCGCGTCCACCACCCACCGTGCGGAACCTAACCTTTGTACAGGTCGTCGTACCTTGTCACCATGGTCTTCATGTTCATCACAGCTGCAGTACTGGCGGAAATTTGTTCTGCCTTACCTTTGAGTGGTTCCATTTATATCTGGGCTGCTGAGAGTGCCGGTCCCAAATATGCGAGGTTTGTTGGGTTCGTCGTCGCTTGGTGGGCCTGCACGGCTTGGATGACGTTCACGGCAAGTAATTGTCAGGTCTGTGTCTCCATTTCACTTGTCAATGCCTTCTCACACGTCCTCGCTAGGCGACTGCCAATTACATCGTTTCCCAACTGGCTGTATGGGACATTAATTTCCCTGGCGGCGTAGGAAATGACAACATCCAATGGCGTGCCCTTATCTGGGGTGTCTCTGAGTTGATGCTTTTACTGGCTGTCGCGATCAATTACCTCCCGCCAAGATTATACTCCTTCGTCTTCAAATTCTCCATTGGCCTCATGATGCTAGACTTCTTCCTATGCCTCATTTGGTTACCCATTGGTGTCTCCAAGACCTATGGGTTCCGCTCTGCCAAGGACGTTTTCACTATGACATGTACGCCCTTTTGCTGTCATTCTAGCCCCAGCAGGGTCATTCATGAACATATAGACAACGGTACTGGTGCGCCACCCGCGTGGAACTGGATACTTTCTTTGTGAGTCGTGTCATTACCCGGTTTCGTCGCCTGTTCATTTTCTTTAGCCTATTCACGGCTGGCACGCTGACCGGCTTTGATGCGTCTGGGCATATAGCTGAAGAAACACTGAACGCCAGGTGTGTCGCATGCAGGCGAGCTGTGAAATTTGACACTTACCACTGACATATTCAGCGTGGTTGCTGCCAAAGGTATTCTATCCAGCGCAGTTGCGACGGGTATTCTCGGGTTTGCCACCACGATCCTGTTCCTCTTTTGCACTCCCGACTTGGACACATTATTTTCATTGGATGCACCGCAACCATTCGTTCAAATTTATGCGCTTGCCCTGGGAAAGAAAGCGAGCATCTTCATGACAATAATTGCCGTTCTTGGCCTTATCATGGTTTGTGACAAGCTTTTCTATCAAGAAGCGGACCCAGTTCAAGTTGACCAATTTACAGAATTCGACTGTTGCTATCGTCGCATCATCACGGCTCGTGTTCGCTGTTGCCCGTGATGGCGTACTACCTTTGTCTCGCTGGGTCGGCTGCGTGGATTCGAAAGGACAACCTCGCAACGCGGTCACCGTCATTTACATCTTTGCTGCTTTACTCCTGTGTACGATTTTACCTAGCCAGGTGGCGTTCACATCATTGGTCTCGGCTGGAGGGGTTCCAACTATTGCTGCCTATGGGTTAATTGCATTACTCCGCCTGATGATGACGCCAAATCACTTCCAATCGTCGCACTTCCTACTTGGCAAGTATGCGAAACTGTTCTACGTGTGCGCTGCGCTGTTCAACGCGCTTATTTTCGCCGTATGTCCCCCTTGCTGAACTGACTTTTTTTGACTAACCTAGCGTCGTCTCAGGTCGATATATCGCCATTCTATTTCCCTGTTACTGCTGACACTTTCAACTTCGTGAGTTACGGTACCTCGATCGCTGAAGAACTTCTCTGATCGGTTTGTATAGGCAATTGTTATCTTCATTGCGATCACTATCTTTGGGGTTCTCAGTTGGTACTTCATTCCTGAAGAGAAATGGTTGAGGAGGGAACAAGTTTTACGGGCCATGGGTGCTTCCGAAGGCCACCAGGGGCACTAGGCGGTCAGGGTATAATCGAGATTGGTACATCATTCTGGCACAGGTCATATCAGAATGGCTGCAGTCCCAGCAGTCCCTGACATGCCCCTTCCACGTCTACAATCTATTTGAAAAACACAAAGGTTCATTTATTCGACACGTCGTGAGAGTTTATAGATTGAATACCAACCTCTTTTGGCGCTGCAACACTAAGGATAATGGGATGATCCTTGCCCACCAAAACTTCATCCTGCACGCAGTAAACACGGATACGTCGCTGTTCAGAAGGACTGTGGCTTACTTCAATTCGCACTCCCATATTATGGAAACTCTTGGGGAATTGAGGCACAGGTGGTACATAAATACCTTTGATTGAAGGCTTTTAACAACACAGCCGCGACTAGGCTGCATAATTACACACACCTGGTTCTATGGTAATAACCATCCCAGCCTTTAGTCTGATGAAGGGACCATCATGAGTATGGAGTATCCATTTTGGCCTACCCAAAAACTTACAGTTCTCCGCGATCAAAATTCGCCGACTCGTGCAAATCTGTCATGGACACGTCAGCCACCTGTTGCTAACCCGTCTGTCTGGATTCGGATCAAGACTCTCACCTATGCCGATGGGGTGGCTCAGAAAATGGGGGTAAAGGATTCGCTCCAGGTCGCCCGGATGCAACCGGAAACCGAGCTGGTTGAGTTCGACTCGGAGAAGGTCGCATGAGCGTCGGTGGAGTTCGTGTAAACTGATGGACGCAGCTTCGGTGCATAGGCTGATGAGAGCTTTTTGGGCAGTCAGAACAGCAGTGTAAAGATCACGCTGCGCTGATGTAAAGCTCCCTGAGGCTGGATAGGTGCGTGCTGATGAATTTAGTTGCGGGTAGCGGCGCGCCCACCAATCTATGGGTTAATGGTAACGAAGCAGATAGCAGCGATATCACTAACTTATATCTGAGGCATAACCGCTGAATTAGTGCTTGTGTAAGTACAGATATGTCGATAGATAACGGATGTACACCATACTTGTATTCGCACCCAGCGTCCATGAGAATCAGTTCGCCATCCTGGACAACCTGGTTATTCGACGTGTAATGTATTATAAGTGCGTTAGGTCTAGAGTATATGAAGTCACGGGGATATCCAAGCCTGATGAAATAAAAACCTTACCCGGACGCAACGACGGGTACATACGCTAAGCGTTGAGACCCAGAGAGGCTACAAAGGTATTCGAAATGAGCAGCAACGGCACTCTCTGAGAAACCTGGTTGAGTGAACCGCATGGTCTTGGGCATCAGGTTAGCTTTGCTTATTGGAGAAAAAGACAATATATCGACCTTTGCAAATGCATGCCCACTAATATCTGCAGCAGCGCGCATGACCTGTTGTTCATGCTCGCTCTTGATAGATCGCAACTTCGTTATTAAGGGAGCCAAAGGTTGCCTTCTGGGCACTGAGAGCGAGTCGACCACGGCTTCATATTCTGAGCGGGACAGCGCAGAGGGTGACAGGTATCTTAACAAGGATTTGGCTGTCCGCGGAGGGCGTTTGGTGGATGCGTTGGGTAAATCAATGAAGATATGAGAATAAATGGTCGTAAGAGATTTAAGCTGAGAAGGGAATGCGTGAATGGGTAAGGCATCGTCGGCTCTAAAGAGGGCAAGAACGTCTTCGAACCCTGTCCTAATCAATGGAGGTGAGTATAAGGCAAAGGCAGATGGGTCCTAGACTACCTAGCACCCTCCCATTTTTCCTTTGCAGAGTCTTTTCCACGGGAAAATAGTGTCATCCGGTATCCGCGAGGATTGGATGCCTTCTCTAGAACAAGGGTGAATGCGTTACCGAATGACGCACACGTTCAAGCTCACCAAGTATGACGGCTGCGTCGGGTTCCTCGAAACCCGTTAAATACCAGAAGTCAGAAGCCTGACGGAATTTGTAGCTACTCTGAAGTTCAGGGGCTTAAGAGTGCAGACCAGGTGCAGGTAACCTACAAAATGTCTTTCGAGGAATGAGAATCATTCATGACAGTGACGGACGATGCGACGCACTTCCGCTCATATATTTGACGGGGGCTGCTACCAAAACGACGACAGAATCGCTGGGAAGGCTATCCATGAGGGTCTTCCGCCGCCATTCATACTCATCAGCGGGTATCCCAGGTGTCAGCTCGTGGGGTCTCACTTTGAAGGGATGAAGAGACTGTTTCAGCACTGTACCCATTCATCCAACAAAACTTACCAAGGTGGGGGTGAGATGGAAATAGCGGTTGGCCATAATTTGAGGGTTTAACATCCTGCACGCTACCGGCCTCCGTCGCAAATGCCCGCAGCCCGCGTCCGTACACTCTCAGTGACGCCGCGGCTCGCCATTGCAACGCCAAACGCAGTTGGCGGACTGACATCATGAAAATTATGAAAATTATTTCGTGTATTGGTTATACACAAAAATGGCAAGTAATATATAAGTTACATAAAAATAATTAGAGACATAATCACGCGACAGGAGCGTTGTAGAGCGATCAAAGTGGGGATCTGGGGGAAGGCGGAGCATCATGGGTTTGGTGCTGCACCACCACAGGGACGCTCGCAACTGCCAACCATGCGCTATGACTGGGAACGATACAGCAGACAAGGCGTCGACGTGGCTTCCACACTCACCACGTTCGCTTTCTCTGCTGTAAAATCGACCACTAAGTTCGGAGTGCGTCTTCCATTTGTGCTCGTGTGCCAGCCAATACTCATTCGATGCTACCAAGTTTTCACTCGTCCGCAACGTCGCATCTAGTACCGTCGGTGCAACGGTCAGTGCTCTTGATTATACTGTGTTCGGCAACAACGTCGCTGCCCCTGTCATTGAAGGGGCGGTTGCCAGTGCCATCAACTTTGCAGAGGCGGTTACCCTTGCACCAATTTTTCTTGGTGAATATATATCCGCTGCCTCGCTGCGGATGGCACACAGCTCCATCGATATCCTTTCCGTTATATTCTCTGGCAGCACGGAGGCTTCCTTTTCGTTAGTCTCTTTTATTCATCTGGTCAAGCGAGAATGGTACAACCCAGCCGCTCCCAAGGGAAGTATACCCAGGAAGAAATACGGGATAAGAGAGGTCGGAAAGGCCGTCATCGCTTGGGTAGCACTCCAAGGCGTGACACAAGAGTGGCATGAAGAAGAGTGGAAGAGCTCTCTCCGCGAAATCGAGGTGCACGATCCACACAGTGGTCCACAACTCAAGCGTGTCCCATCGCGCGTCCGTGTCACTTCAGACGTTATCTTTCCCGGAAACCGTGGCCAGCTCATTTCCGCAGATATCGGAGAGGCCCCCCAAGTTACCCATAATACCCGCAAGCGATCCTTGAGTGTTCTCTCCCGTGTTTCGTTCTCATCCATGTCGACTGCTAGGCGAAAGGAGAAGGAAGATCACTTTGGACTCCCACGGAAGTCAATAGACGAGATTAAAACAAATTTACGGCGCTTCTCGAAAATGGTTTTAGCGGGGTACGGCGGTGCCAGTCTGTTGTTCTTCGGGGTGTCACCCTGGCTCACCTCAACATCGAGTCGAGTAAGAGACCCTACCACAAGCAGTCAGAAAGAGGTGGAAGAGGCTCAGCTGGAAAGTGCTATTAATGCTGCAGAAGCAGAGGCTGAAGGCGATTCTTCGTACCCTTCCTCGACACCCGAGAATTTGGAATTTTCATGGTGGGATATCCTAATGGGAAAGCATGACAAGGAAATATTTGAGAGGTCTGTGCATGATGATACTCCAAATACCCGAGACGTGCAGGCACGCGTCCGCGCAACGGCAGTCATCGGCATCGAACGGCAGATGCCAAGATTTTGGGTGCTCACCGACCACGACAGACGTCAGGTCGTTCTCGTTCTTCGAGGTTGGTTGTCTTCCGGAAGACGACTCGCTCTTGCGGAAAGTAGATGTGTTGAAACCCCTATTTTACAGGTACCATGTCCCTGAACGAATTGGCAGTCGACCTGACCTGTGTACCCGTCGAATTTATACCTGCATGGAGTGTGTTAGGAGAGGACAAGTACTATCACGATACCCATAACCCTAGCGACGACAAAGCAGCCTCTGCGAATGCAGGACGACCGCAACTTCCCAGAAGGCTGTCGCTGAGGTCATATCCGTCATTAGATAGACGTCCGCGATACCTTGTTCATGGTGGGATGCTTCGCATGGCGCGTATGATGGGTGAGATTGGAAAGCCCGTACATCGTGCTGTAGCGAATGCGCTGAGCCGAAACCCCGACTATGGTTCGTCCACGAAGACCTTTCCAATTCATCTGCTCTATGACCTGATGGCGTTGGTGGTTACAGAATTGATTCTCTGTGGACACAGCCTTGGAGCGGGTGTTGCTACTTTACTCGCTTTGGTGAGTGGCGTTCAAAAGGAAGTAAGGATGAGCCGTTCCGTGTCTTAATGATTCCACGCCAACTACAGATGTGGGCAGATCCGACAACGTGCCTGACCGTTCCTTCGAGTGGACTGCCAGGCCGACTGTCCTGTATCGGTGTATGCTTTTGCTCCTCCGTACGTGGCTTCTTCGCTTTGTTTGATGGAAATCTTCACCGAAACGCTGGGCATTACCCGTAAACAGGTGCCTTACAGATGCGGTGTTGAGTCAGTTGGCGTCGAATTTGGTGGTCTCATTTGTATACTCGGACGATGTTGTATCCAGGCTCTCATTAGGATCCGTCCGGGACATCCGGAACGCGGCTTTGTTACTTTGTGACGCGAATGAGAGAGGGGAGGAGGGGTACTCAGTCACTACGCAGCGAGCGAAGGAATGGAAAAGTGGGACAGGGTCAGATGATGACTTTCGATGGGTAAGTGTTTATCTGGATGCCGCTTGCTAGCAGGGTGTGCCTGTCTGGCAGAAAATTCTAACGTGCACGGTGTCTTGCCTGGTCAATATTTCCATTCACATGCAATTTGTAGTTCCTGGCGATGCGTAGGACGCTGGAGGCCAATATGCATATGGCAGACCTCTTTCCACCGGGCCGTGTCTTCTGGGCACGTAGGGATGGAGATCTTCCTCCTTCCCAACGATTGACAAGTTCGACCGACAAGGGTGGAACGGCAGACAAAGTTAGGCTTTTCGAGGTGCTGGATACCGAAAGAGTCTTTTCACAGATTGTCTTTTCACGTAGCATGTTGGGGTATGTGGTGGCTTTTCTCCCTCGCACTCATGGCCTAACTGATATGACTTCTCAGTGCACATTTGCCGCACAGATACGATCAAGTTCTACACGAACTATTATGACTTCTTGGCCTAGAACGGATACCACGATTACCATCCTCTAAGGCCGACTACACCTTCCACGGTCGTTACCATTAATTCACGACGCTATGACAAATTCTGTATAACCATGCATAACCTTCTTGTTATTCAACTGAATTGATATTGCGGACTCAGCCGTTTGGAATGATTTGCTGTCAGGTCCGATAGTGTCGTGCTCCATCATTACATTTGAGCCATATCGCCATGGCAGTGGTGGTCAAAGATAGCACATCAATGATGAGCACTCCGGAGGGGGCAACTCACGAATGACCTTGCTTGCAAGGTTCTCCACCACCGTAATGTGGGGACTTGTAAATCCCGGCAGATGCCATATGTGTGGGACCGACAAAAAATAGGCAATGTCATCAAGAGGCATAGATGAACTTTTGTGCGTCTGTATATTATCTCTGTATTAAACACGACGTGCACGTCCACCACATCCGGATCTACATTGCAAGGAAGGTAGATGCCGCTGCTGGCGGCATTTCCCGAGTATTTTAGAAGTCTATGATTTGTGTACTTGTGTACGTGTACTTACCAGTGATCCCGAAAACCAATTCTCGCCTCAAACAAAACACCGCCATTTGCTTATCTAATCCTTTCGAAGTCAACCCAATCGGCGAATCCCGAGCGCCGAGCGGACGGACTCAGCGGAGTGACTTTCTGTCCGACACTGAACATGATTGCACACACGGCTCTGCTGGCGTTACTGCCTATTGCTGGCGTGTTTGGATTCTCAAACACAATACCATTCGTTGCGTGGTCGTCTGAAAGGCATGATAATATGTTACCTCCGTTATTGATAGTTGGAGGTCTGACAACCATAATGCGCAGCTCGAATGTACTCAGTAGGCTTTCACCCAGTACAAATTCAAATCACGGCGCGTTACTCGAAAGCATAACGAAGGACGAAAGTATATGCTCGTTCGATGCCATTTTCGTGATCGACCATCCAGGGGTAAGTCTAGGTCCTCCGCATGTCCGTCATACGTCCTTTGCTCATTGACTACTCAAACCCTTTCAGTTGCACAACTCAGACCTTCGGGGTCTACACCCATCATGCGGCGTGGCGACGGCTATCCAGAGTGCACCGTCTTCTCGACAGCTTCCTCGCGTTGAGCGAAGCATCGTGTCTGTGGCTTCGTTCGCGGAGCGAGTCGCGAGCCAATGTGGCTTTGCGTTGGCAGATATCAGACCCGAGTTTGGAGTATGGTCTGTCGATGGAAATAAGAAGCATATCTTGACAATGTCTATGCCTCCAATTGAAGGCCCTGCCAAGCACCGGAAATTTGTCATGTCCGAACATGGTACGTACCTGAACCCCTTGAGCGCATCAATACACTGAGACTTTCCTTGGACCTATTTTCAAGAACAACTCATCGCAGGAGCGCTGGAGAAACTTGCGGTTCTGTCACCCAACCACCTGGTCATATATTCAGGGTCCCCACTTCCCGCACAGAAACGCCAACTACCCGAGTTTGATCCAGATTTTGATACTTCCTCTGAAGATGTCGACCCATTATTCCATGCAAACGCGGTAGCTGCTCCAGCAGATGGAAGCATTCTCCAGCGATACCAGCTCCTGACACCCCCTCTCATTATTTCGCTACTGGTCGTCTTCGTCGTTTTAATACCGATTCTGGTGCTTGGTATCACAGCACTTGCTAGTATCCAATCGCCTTTGCGCTCTGAGGCACCCTCAGGCTATAGTGCTCACGAAAAGAAGGTCCAGTGATACGTGCTTGTTGTACATTGCGTAGCATTCTATGGCACTACCATTACTTACATTCTCTGATAACTGAAGGTGAGGTATTACTGTAATGCACGTGGTTATACAGGTAAGGATACAAAACAATGCAGCGAGAGAAACATCAAGTGACAACAGACAAATAGAGGAGGGCGGGAGGTACTAAGGTTTGCAGAGCAACGCGGGTAAATTGATAATATCGTGGCAAGATCCAGTTACTCCGTATCTTCCATCCGGAGAGCATCGTGCATTATCTCGAGTGCCGCCAAATGAAGCGGTAGGAGAGGGTAATCATCCGATCCCTGACCACGTGCATGTGCAAGGACTGCGAGTTCGTGATAATTCCGAGTGATTTCCTGGTGCATGACATCGTCTGAACAAGCTACCAACGAGTCGGGGGATCGGAGGGTATGAAGTAGATGGATATGCAAGGTAGGGTAAGTGGCACCAGCCGCACCCTGCTTCGGAGGGGCATGCAAAAGAATCGTCGTGCTAATGGGGAGGAGGGGAAGAGCGTCAGTAACAGGTGCACCTTCGGAGTCGGGGATAAAAGAGGCGCCTGCCCAGTTTTGCGTTGTCGGAGCTGCAAGGGGAATGCGGATGGCAGGGTAGAGAAAATACGTCGCCACGGTGGAGACGTCCACATACAGCGGTTTCGTAGAATCCTTGCTAGATGACCGTCGCGGAACTACTTGATGACCGACGTTGCTTGGAAGGTTTTGCAAGAGTGACCACGACGTAGTGCAGTCTGCTGAAAGTATGCTTATGTGGAAGGGAGGCATATCACGGCATAAAGGGACGGTAGCTGAGAGGTGGTGTATCCAAGCTAGAATGAGAGAATTTAGGTAAATTCATAGAAACCAGGAGGGGGGAACTCACCATCGAGTTCGCTTGCCGATAGGACTCCAAGTTTGGTTATCACCAATCGCCACTCGATATTTGCCCTTCGGGCGAACTGCGCTGCGAAATTCCATATTTGCACCACCGCAGAAGTCTCTACGTCGTCTTGTGTCAGCCAGGTACCCACATCACAACTTTCTCCCCGTTGGTCAACACACGATGCCAACAGCCACTTCCCGCAAGATGAAAATCGGTATCCTACATGCAGAAATGTGTGTCGGTCTAGAACATCCAACGAGCGAGCCTGTCCGTGTTGACTAAAAAGGACAGTTGGAGTGATCAGCCTTGACAACGTGAACAGTGGCTCTTGAAAGTAAGCGCGGATCGGCTCTCCGGTTTCGATGATTTTGCGGGACATGGTGCGTTTTACCGGCCGCGAAAGTCGTTGGTAGACCGAGAAACAGAGGGCCTCGAGTTCCGCGACATTGTCAGTCCAGTCATGTGCAGCAATGACAGCTTCTGGAAGCAGGTGGAAAAGAACGGGACAATCGGTGCAAGATTTTTGAACGCGCTTGATAGTAAAGAGGATTTGTCGGAACAACGGAGAAGCCAGCGACATCGCCGAAGCAGGAATCGCAATATAAATAACGAACGTATTCGACACAGAAGAAAGACCACCAATAAAGGAAACTTGGTGACCAGTCAGGGAAAAATAGTGCATATAAGTTTCACCAACACGTACCAAGATACTTGCGTAGCATATCCAGACGCCAAGCCAAAATACCGTCGGAGATACAAAGAGTATGAGTTCCCAAGTTATGTGAACCAAGATGATGACCCTGATAATAATGCTATGTGAATACAACGATGCGGGGAAAACATAGTATAACTTACACTGTAGACTGAAGACATCCTTCGCAACCAAGTCGTAGCAGTTTGTGGCTGCAAAGGCCCGTTGTCTTCCATGACTAGGAATGCAGTGACGTCTTTGTTGCCTCCAAGTGGCGTCAAGCCAAGTTTTCCCCAGAACCGAAGTGATGATGGCAGTAATTGGATTATGTGATCGCTCTTGCCCATCGAAAACATTGGCGGTTCGAGCCGTTGAAGGAGAGTTTGCTCGGGCACTGTTGCGGTGCTGTGACGAGACAAGACTTCAGGGCTATGGTCGGTTTCTGTACGCCTGCCCAGAAACGAACATAGTTCGAGTGGTCCGTCCAGTGCATGAACTCGACTTAGGATCCCGGCTACAACAGTGAGGTCCGCAGGCCATATATCATCTTGCTTACTTGGCAGGACATGAATTTTGCTAGCTCGCCATGCCTTGGCAAAGACGATGTTCTCGACAACTTCACGTGCAACCATGCTACCAGCTGCTTCGAGGGACTTGGACTTTTCAGAAGCAGCGCCTAGCACGGCAGCAGGAGAGACAGGTGTTGGAACAGAAACTGGAACGACAGAAGGGATGGTCATAGGAGCCACTGCGGCTCCGGGTGGCCGAAGAGGTTTGCTAAGAGGGAGTAGATACGGATGGTGAAACTGCATATGAAGCAAAGATGCTGCTAAAGGAAAATACGCCGGAGGCGGGGTAGCTGGCTGAGGCAGTGCACCGACATCCACAGTATCCAGCTCATCAGCGTCGGAAAGAGCATCTGAGTCAGGGTCATCAGGGTCAGGAGCAACACTCTCTGTTTCATCCCGGATATTGTCATAATCATCCAACCAGCTCGGGTGGGGACGCCGGGGCCGGCCTTGGTCAACGGATTTGCGCTTCACGCCGATGAGCCGTCGGACGAGGCCTACTCGCGGATCTGTAGCGGCGCTGTAACGTGCCCTCCAACCATTCGCGGTTGCTGGTGATACGAGTGGGATGGGTTCGGTGCGGTCCTCCTCGTCTGGTGGGCTGGGGAGTGCGAACTTGCCTTTGTCGTACTTGGAGTCAGAGAGTCTATGGCTCTGTGCAAATGGTATAGGATCAAAGGTCGAAGCTGCCGTTAAAGACTTGAGATGTGGAGTTTGCGGGGTCGCAGCCACAGATTGAGTGTAGGCGTTCACTTCAGGCGATGGTAACAACTCGGCAGACCCAGGTACCAGGTCCTGCGCATTGGCGTCGGATCCCTTGGGAGCGAAGGTATCCATGCTCGTGATTGTTCCCGTGTCTGACATGTCGGATATGGTCGGAGTAACGGCTAGCGTACTCTGAAGATGGTGGTTCCCACTACGTAGCAACCCTGGCGAGAATCTTGGTGTGGTCGGCGGCCCTACAGCTGGTACAAGGCCCGAAGGGACGGCGGGAGGTACAACAGGGGCGCGAGCGGCGCCTGATGGTCGATCGAAGAAATCAAAATCATCCTCTGTGAAGGTAAGATCGTCATCAAAATCCATGTTCATGCGTGAACCACCGCTAGCCCCTCCCCCACCTCCACCGGTAATATCGTCGACGTTCATGTCGAAGGACATGTCATAACTGATGCCAAGGTTCACGAGATCGGAAGGAGCCTGAGACCAGGAAGTGCTCATATTCTCGAAAGCGTTGAATGGAGACTCGAACGCCGCCGTCGCGGGCTCTGGTTGATCGGATGGGGCGGGTGGGTCACTATGAACCATGGCTGGGGTAGCAGCCGAGTCAACTGACTGCGAAGCCGGCTTTCCATTGCAAGACGACGGTGATGGGTAAAACGTATTGATAGCGGGTGTATTTGCGTCTGGAGTGTCAGACGCAGAAGGCTGTGAGAGGCCCACTGTCGTGGGAGGAGCAGAAAGCGTCGGTTCACCTGGAGTGCTTGAACTGACAAGTGTTTGCGGAGAGGTGGACATCGTAGCACTAGAGGGGGCAGCTATGGGTGTTGTAGCTGTCCGCGGTGACCCGGACAACTGTGCTTCGCGTTCCCGGCGTATACGCTCCCTTTCCTTTTCACGTTCTCTGGCAACGGACTCGATATAGGAGCTTATTTCAGAAGTGGCAGTGTCTATATTTGATGATTTGGAGAGCGACACGTATCTGAATGCACGGAGAAGGTCAGAAGTGGGTGAGACGCAAGTACGTCTAAAGAGGGCATGGTTCGTCAGAACCGAAATCGAGGGAACTGTAAGGGTACTTCCTAGCTCGGAAGAAGTGGACTCTGCCAAGATGGAAGATGAAGGTAATTGTGGGGAGGGTTGAAGTTGAGGGGGTAGTTCAGGGATATGAGATAAAGAACGGGTAGGCTGTTGGGTAATGGTGGTCGAGGAAAGGCAGAGGCGGGAAGGCCAGATGATGGGCATGCCTTTGTCCTCACCCTGCTTGTTTTGTACGGCAAGCCATGCAATGATGTAGGCCGGATCCTGCTGTCTTTGGGTATTTAGTCGAGTTTGTTTATTTTTCTCTGACTGTGAAATCGTGCCACACAACTTCCACTCCCCTACACCTAGACCCGTGAGAGATTGCTCGAACTCGGAGGTGACCGCAGCAGTTGGTCCAGCATACGGGGAAAGATAATAAGCAGGGACTCCGAATGGTAGCAGGGTGATGGGTGCACCGGCAGCCAGGGGTAACGTGATTTCCAGCGGAAGAAAGTCAGTTGGTCGAAAGTTCGTATATACTTCGAGCCTCGATCGGCTCAAGTGTATCTCGAGTTGGCAATGCACGAGCGGCCTGATAGTACTGTAAGCGACGTAGAGTCACGAGATGAGAAAAAAAACATACCTCAGCTTCGCACCGTGAGACCAATCCGCTGCCCACTCGTCTGAGCAAGGAGATGAATCTAGTAGGAAACCGTTCATCAAGCGATGAGCCGAACCACCGCCGTTGGCTGGATTTTTCGATACTTCTGTGATATCATCAATCAGGCGAGTCTTAATGGCCTCTAGGAAGTGGAAGTAAACTCCACGCAATGGCTTGCGCGGAAGCAAATTGGCGGCCGAGAAGCCGGGGGCGGAAGATGAAGGTCTCGATGATGAACTCAAACATTCGGAACATGGTGATAACTGATCGGCGCATGCAGGGGAACAAGGATAGAGATCTCGAGTACCAAACGAGGACAATTCTGACACTGGAAGCGATGTTAGCACAGATGCTCGAATAAATGCAGTACAGATCACGGAATGCAACAAGTTGCTTGAGCGAGAAAAGGGAGCAGAATCAGAACCGATATTCACCTTTGAGTCCGTTCATGGATAGTGCTCGTAGGGTAGACAGACATGTGTCGGTAGAATCTCCGGAGGTAAGCATAAACGCATGCAATGCAGATGACTCGCCATTGACGTGGGTATGAGGGAATATAGAATCAGAAAATGAAAGAGACCCATTGCGCGACACCAAATGTCTGCGTCCAAGCTCGAGGACGTCATATGGCACACATTCGCTATCCGGGATGTAGGTGGCGAATACTACTCGAGGATCGGGAGGTAGGGTTATGGCCGCAGCGAGTAGCTTGTCGGATGGTGCGACTAGAGGCGGTGAATGAGAAGAGCTTGACGTAGTAGGATGATGCACTGAGGCATGGCTGTCGTGCTTATGTGCCATGCAGAGCGATGTGGGCCGCTACGCTGTCTCGGGTTCTGCTTGTTTAAGGATGGCCTTGCACTGGCATTTGTATGAGTTGACTGCCAACATTGAACACAAAGAAACCGTACTGCAGAATACACCGCCTACGACCAACAAACAACCCAACTCACAGCTCGACGCAGCTCAGTTGGAATATCTGCGACAGCCCCGGGTCTTTCACAACGCCGCTCACTCCTCTCATCCTTTCAATGCAAGCCTTGGCAGATAAATAAATAAATAAATAGTTATCCATATAATTACATAATAACGACCACCACGCGTCGAGCGGGGAGCCACTGCGTTGCCACCCGCTCGCCTTTCCTCGTCCCAAACGCCAGCTCAGGTTTTTTTTATTAAAAAAAAAAATGCAGCCGACTACTCGTCCAACGTCGCGTGCTGTGGCGTCTCCAAATCCAAGGTTGATTCCAGTGAATACCCAGACAAAAGTGATAGATGCTGTGCAAGGTCGGATTCTGTGTCTTGCAGACATTCGTGGTCATCTGTCTACTCTCAATAATCTCGCTCGCGAAACAAATGCCAAGGCCATCATCCACACAGGAGACTTTGGTTTCTTCGGTCTGTCCAGTGCAGGAAATACTGTTTTTTTGTGTCTGACGACGATACCGTACAGAGAGTCAGAGTATAGGACGCATCAGTGACCGCACTCTTCGACACCTCACGACGTACTCTCCACTCATTTCAGCCGCGCAGAGAGACCATCTCCTTGCTCCTGAAAATACCCCATCCGCCATCCGTTCAACAGTAGACATCTCCCTAATTTCAGAATTCCCACTTCTCCTGTCCAGCCAGATAAAACTCCAAGTTCCCGTGTTCACCGTCTGGGGCGCCTGCGAGGATGTCGTTATCCTGGAAAAATTCCGTGCTGGTTCCTATTCGATCGATAACCTACACGTGCTCGACGAAGCCACAACACGTTGCCTCGATGTGGGTGGTATCAAATTGCGGCTTCTCGGCCTTGGGGGTGCCCTCGTGCCGCACAAGATGTTTGACAATGGAGAAGGAAGCGCCACTATTGCCGGCGGCCAAGGTACAATGTGGGCTACCGCGTTGCAGATCGGAGAGCTCGTTGATACCGCTCAACGAGTTTTCGACCCAACTGAAACCCGAGTCCTGGTCTCCCATGCTAGTCCTGGCCGGGAAGGTATCATTACCCAACTCGCTCTCGTTCTGAAAGCGGATCTCACTATTTCTGCTGGCCTTCACTTCCGCTATGCGACCTCCTACAACGAATTCAGCGTCCAGGCCGACATCGAAGGTTTCCGCCGCAAACTTGCCGTCGGAAAGGAAAGCTTTGATAAAGTTTGGGATACAGTAAAGACACAAGTTGATGCTGTTATTGATGAACATCAGCGAGTTTTACTTGATAAGGCTCTGTCGGTCATCGAGCGGTTTCCACCTCCTCAACCTCAACCAGGCATTCCAAGTGCTACCGGTGAAGAACCGGCTTGGAAGAATTGTTGGAACTGGAATCTATGCGATGCAGCCTTCGGTTCACTCGTTTTGGATATCAAGGAAGGCAGGATCAGTGCAGAACTAAAGAGTCAAGGTTGGTTTTTACTTTCTTTTTTTTTGGCCTACCTGATGGCTCTTATCGTTCTTTTACTTGCCACAGGTTTCAACTACGCCTATCGCCGCACTGCGACCGGTAACGTTGCGCAGACCCCTAATTCTGCCGTGTCTTCGTTGTCCAACACCACCCCAACTACAAATCCACCTACTAAGGGATCAACGCCCGCCCCTGTGGAGAAGTCCGCTTCTCCCTTACCCAGGGACGTCAAGTCTCCTCTTGCGACTACTTCTCCATCAGTATCAGGCAAGGAGACACCCAAGGACACGCAAATCAAGACCAACGGAACCACGACGCCCTCAGGCCCGCCTTCTGAGAAGGCTGACAAGGAGAGATATAAGCGAAAGGGGCCAAGGGATAGGAAAGACCGGGAGCGTCCTGATCGGGAGACAAAGGAACATGAAAAAGAGCCTGCTGAGGAGAAAACAAACTCTCCCACGGCAACCGCGCCTGATTCGCAGTCAGCATTGGTGCAATCCGGGAAGGCTACCCCATTACCGGAGGATGGCGCCACGACCGATGGATTGGAGGGTGGGCTCAAGTCACCGGTCACGGACAGTACGGGTGCAAGAACACCCACGACTAGGCGTCCCAGACATCCTTGGACACTCTTTCTCCGTATCCCGGAGCCACTGAATGATTCTGACCTCCAAGAGTTCTTCGGTGGCGAAGGAGCAGGAGTAAGTATTTTACTTTGGAACGGAGAAATCTGACATCAAGTACCTTATAGGTTTCACGGATAAACATTCCTCCACCTTTCCACGGTCGGGAACAAAGGATAGCATACGTCGAATTCGTAGACGAAGATAAAATGAAAGCTGGACTGGAGAAGAACAACGAGGTATGTGGACTTCTTTCAAATGGATTGTCATGCGTAACCGCTTTGCTCTTAGAAAATCAGGGACATGACGATCCAAGTCCAAATTGCCTTTGACCGTGGAGATGGTGGCGAGAGGGGAGGGAGAGGTCGTCCAAGAGGTCGTGGTAGGGGTGGATATTCATCGCGAGTTCTCGGGGCTGCTGGTATGGCAAGACGCAACGGTGACGTACGCAGTGGTTCGGGTGACAACAAGACGGGAGGGGACAGCACATAAACGACCCAGGGCATGACATCTTCCTTTTACCAGGTTTGCACGGGTTCATGATGAGGTCGGGTACGGTAGAGACGAGGAGTTTGGGCAAGTTACGTTTTTTGACGACTCTGGCATGCGTTTATCCTGTTCACGTTCACTGTGTTTCTGTCTTTTTTTTTTCTTTTTTTCTTTTCTTCCTCATTCAAGCCTTATAATTCCGAGCACATTCCTTGTGTTTTGATCGCTATGCTCATCTTGGGTATTTGTACTGCACTGTTACCTTGCCCAGATAATCTGTTGTTGCATTGTCAGGCCTTGTTTGTTCGAACCACATGATTATATAATGAACTTGAGCACAGCGGGATCACGTGATGTTATTGCCCAAAAAAAAGGTCCCCAGCTTGGAAGGGCCGATAAGTTTTTGCTGTTCCTCCCTTGCATTTTACAGCTGCCCCGATGGCCAAATCAAATAAAAAAGCAGACAAGCCAACTACTACTGGCTCGGACAGCAAAAAGGCGACGACGAAGCCTGCAAAGAACAAGGGCGAGCCAAAGCCAAAACTGGTCCCTGCGACCTCGAAAGAGATTCTTGCAAAAGCTAAGGTATGTAGTGCTACCGCGCGTGCGTGAGGGAGGAAGCCGTTCTAACTCTGTCGTTTATGACTAGAAAATAGCCAAAGCAGCAGCCAAGCTACCGCAGAAAAAAGAAGATTCTTCGAGTGAGGAAAGCTCTGACGAGGATGAGGAAGAAGTAACACCTCCCTCCAAGCGTGCGCTACCTTCCAAAGCGGAGGCCAAAAAACCCACAAAAAAAGCTTCTGACTCGTCAGATTCTTCATCCGATGAAGACGGTGACAGCGACAGCTCCTCAGAGGAAGAAGAAAAGTCTAAATCGACGCAAATCAAGCCGGGTGCCAAGGCCAAGGCTGACTCCTCAGAATCTTCAGAGGACAGCTCTAGTGATGAGGAATCTGTGCCACCTCCTTCTGCTGTTGCAACAAAATCTGCACCAAAAAAGCAACCTCCTTCGTCCGACTCTGAATCCTCTAATGAGGAGTCTTCAGAGAGCGAAGAGGAGAAGGTGAAGAAGCCCGTGAAAACTACGCCATCAACAAAAGCCGCTTCCGCCAAGGCATCCTCGGGGTCGGAAGAGTCTTCATCAGATGAAGACGACTCCTCAGATGCTCCTGAACCAAAGAAGAAAAAGGTGGCCTCATCAAGTGAGGAGAGCAGCGACTCGGACAGCGAGAGCGATTCTGAGGACGAAGCACCTGTTACTAGTATGTATCTCTCCATCTTGTTTTGTTCAGTCGATTTATCCCATACAAACAGGCAAGAAGCAGGTGAAGACTACTGCACCACCCAAAAAAGACACTGCAAGTGCCGCCAACGGTAAACCGAAAGCAAATGGCAAGGCAGAGAAGTCAGCAAACGACGAAAGCGATTCCGATAGCGAGTCTGAGTCCGCCAGCGATGAGTCGGAAGACGAGGACGAAGACGAAGACGTCGAAATGGCTGAAGCACCTCCAGCGACGGGTGAATACATCCCCCTCCTTACAATTTTTTTGCTCATGTTTTATGTACAGCTACTACCAACAAGCGCAAGGCCGACACCCAAACCACCGCCCCTCCCAAAAAGGTCAAGCTAGCAGACGGTGCAGCAGAACCCGCCGCAACATCAGACCAAGAAAGCAAGAGCGTATTTGTCGGAAAACTCTCATGGAATGTCGACAATGACTGGCTCGCACAAGAATTTTCTTCTTGTGGAGAAGTAGAGTCCGCGTACGTTCAAATGGACCGTACGACCGGCCGTTCGCGAGGGTTCGGTTACGTACATTTCAAATCGGCTGATGCGGTCGAGAAAGCATTGGCAATGGACGGGAAGGAAATCGATGGCCGTGCTATCCGCGTAGACAACAGCAGTGCCTCAGACAAGAAAATTTCCGCCGACAAGCAAAGCTCAGCGACCAATGTACTTTTCGTAGGCAACCTCAGCTTTAATGCGACTGAGGACAGTCTATGGGAGACATTCGGCGAGCACGGGGATGTCAAGAGCGTTCGGATACCGACGGATCGCGAGACGGGTAGACCGAAAGGTTTTGCTTATGTTGAATTCAGTGACGGAGAGGCGGCCAAGAAGGCTCATGAAGCACTTCAGGGCTTTGAGTTCGATGGTCGGTCCTTGCGGCTAGATTTCTCTCAGCCAAGAGATGCAACAGGCGGTCGTGGCGGCGCACCGGTGAGTAATAAACCGTCCATCAGGGATTATGTAAGTTGACCGAGCACTGTTATACAGGGCGATCGTGGCCGTGGTCGTGGTCGAGGAGGATTCGAACGCGGTGGTCGTGGCGGACGCGGGGTTGATCGCGGATGGGGTGGTGGTGGATTTGGCCGTGGTGGAAGGGGTGGTGGCGGATTTGAACGTGGTGGCAGAGGTGGTGGCGGATTTGAACGTGGTGGCAGAGGTGGTGGCGGATTTGACCGCGGTGGACGGGGTGGTGGCGGGTTTGATCGTGGTGGAAGGGGCGGTGGCGGCGGTAGAGGACGAGGACGAGGAGGCCCACGGAACGGTACCATTGCAGCCTTTGAAGGGCAGAAAATCACGTTCTGATCAACTTCCGTATCCCCCTTCCCTCCCTCTCCCCCAAAGTCTAGATGGAATTGCCTTCCGTGCACATATGTACACGCATTCCCGTTGGTTTTTGAGTTCATGGTATTTTTCTTTTGCATATCTCACATGCAACATACGTATGTCATGCATATCAGAGTCAAAGCGTAAGCATCCGTGCTGTAAGACTAATAAGTTGGGACAGCTGCTTCAAGGGGTTTGCAAAAGCTCGTAGACTGATTATGGCTTGTACACGACTGGTAACGGGCTGCCATCAATACGCAACCCAGAAAACTAACTACACAAGGCATCATAAATAACGCGCGTACGCGCGTACTTAAGTAGGTGGATGTTATGCATTGAGACCAATTACCGTAAAAAAAAAAATCATGACCCGCTCCCCTTCTGCATAGCCTTCCGAACGGGATTCTGACTAGGCGGTAATGCCCCGGACCTCTCAAGTCTGTCAAACAGCACGAACAGCTTTTCGGCTTCCCTCTCCTTCTCTTCCTCCGTCATATCATCGGGCTCGTGTTCCTTGACAACCGTACCTGTAATTGGGTCGATGTGCCTACCGTCTGACGTCGTCATCTGAGGAGCTGACTCGCTCGGGGGCGGTCCAGTCGCGATACCCTTGTTGAACAGGAACCCAGCGAAGTTGCCATAGCCAAGCGTCGTGAGGTTATTTGCTGAGTACATCGTCAGCCACACGGTATACCCGCACAACAACAGCAGAAGGCTGTTTGTTTTGTTGCCAAAAATACTTACGGTTAGAATCGTACATGGCAAAGAACATTTCTCCAATGCATTTTCCCAAGCGTTCATGGTATACGCACTGCAGCACACGGAGACAACGTCCCAGGACGTCGTCCCGTCCTTCCAGCGGTTTGGTGCGGTCCAAATTCTCGGGTACGAACCAATTCCTTATTCTTAACTTGGCATCGTCATCTCCAAGGCAAAATCGAGTGATCAAAAGAACGAGGGGACTGATGATGTCGCTCATGGAAGACTCGTTCATGAACCAATACCCTTGGAATCGATTCCGCACGCGGGCTTCGTCGGGGTCGTGGTCGCCTTGGAAAAATGCTGCTAGAGTAGCATCCAGTAGTTCGCATGCGCGCATTGCTGTATCTGGTAGGACCACCGGTGTTGCGGATCGAGAAGTGGAAGACCACGAAAACGATCGTCTTCCGGCAGCGAGAGCCGATATTGCACGATCAATTGCCCTGGGCTTTGGTTCCTTTTCCTTGGCAGGAAGATTAGTATCTGGACAAGGGGAACCAGACAAGGACGAAGTCGCCGAATCTGTAGGGGTTACTCGGACGGGTGGAGTAGGGGGTTGTGAACCAAACCACAGAGTCCGATTGGAAGCATTTACGGGTATGATGATTAAAGCGTGAATGATATGGAGCATCGGGGGAACCAGTGGATGTGGTGATTGAGGAGGTAAACGGTGAAATGCGCGCAAAAGGGGAGGAATTAGGCTGAGGATGTAGCCCGTCAACGCCAACGAATGGGAAGAGGAATGGCGCCCTACCCATCCAGCCGAGGACTCCAATAATCGGACACGGTCTTATGGTCGTGCCCTGACGCCGCAACCTCAGGTGATTGAATTTCGCCATCCAAGAGCTATTTTGTGATGAGCAAAAATATTCACACAGGGTGAGGTGCGGAAGGGGCCAGACCTTGGGGTAATGAACGCAAAGATTAAAGATGAGTTTAAGTAAATCAGTCATGGCGTCCTCGGCTGTGGTTCCGCTGACGGATTTCCCTGCTATCAAAGTGTGTAGGAGGTTTTCCATTTTGGTAGCTAGGACGTCAATAGCCGTTTCCGGGCAAGACGAGTTAGTGCGCTTGTTTTCTACCATCCATTGGATAAACGACGCTGCAGACAGAGATGAAGCGGTACAGAGGAAGAGAATTCTTGAAGTGAGGTAGATCGTCTCGAGGGACGAAGATTTCTGATTAGGGTTTGCATGTAAGACGAGGTAAATTCGAGATTAGAGGGGAGGAATGGTCACCTGCAGTAAGTCAAGGGCGGCGTTTCCTCCGTTCACGTCGGAGCCAATGAAGGTGGCTCTTGCAGGCTCGATGAGAAGACAGGTGTTTGCGATGCAGCGCAATGCGTTGTTCTCCTTCAAGCTCTCTACGAGGGGGGTGCTGGCCATACTGAGCAAATGGCGAAGATTTGCAGGGGTCGCGAGTACACCAGCAACTTGGGGCACTTTTCCCAAGTCCTTGAGTTTGGGAAGCGCTACATCTATGGCACCTGGAAACACGATCAAGGACATCACACACAGGTACGAAGATAATGTAAATGGCAGTATAGCACACATACCTTGCTTGGATAGCCGAGACACGGTGCCGTCGATCAGAGCAGCTTTAAGATCATCTAGAATGAGCTGTGCGAGTGCCTTTGATGCGTGGATATCGCGAGAGTCTGTTGTGCAAACCGAGAGATAATAGTCTGAGACTGGGCTGAGTTTTACGAGAGAAGGCATTACCGATGGCTCCAAAAGCTGTGATGACGTCTGCAGTGGGTGCCGAGAGAGGCAGAGAAATGTAAGGTTGAATAGCAAGACTCGAGTTGGACATGATAACATGCAAAAGGAACTAAATCCCAAGCGTTTTCTTTTTCCTTAGCAATATAGTAATGCCAACCCGCCCCGTCACCCACCGTACAGCCTCGCTGCCAATTTGCCGTGATAACAATTTGCAAAAGCACACGTGTTTTGACAATGACTCGCAATCCTAACAAGTACAAACACGCCCAGCCACACTGTCATCTCACTAAAGTTTTACTTACTCCGAAAATTGTGCATTATCCTTGCAGTTACAGTGGGCTCAACATGAGGACTCGCGAAAATCCATGCATTATAAGCAACCACACTGTACATCTTTGTAAGTCGATTAGACATTTATGCATCTGATGTCAATAGATTTGCACTGGCATTGACAACTGGTCACAGAATCAACAGTACATCAAGGGAAATATCCGTTCAACACGTGTAATTTCAAACTTCAGGGAAATTATGTAGTCCTCTGACCTCTACTGCTCAGGAAGCGGATATCAGCCGGGCGGTAGAAGAATCAAAGTGCATTCCCTTCAGCTTCTTCCCGATACCTTCACCCTCCCTGACTCCCGTTCAACAGGGCCATCAACACGAAACACAATTATTGGTCGTTCCTACAGCACTTGCACAAAAATCGCCACTGCTGAGAAGGAGAACGTTCTGGCCACCGGACTGTCGTATTCGCTGTTAGACGCTGTCACGCTCAGTTCTTGTGTGATCGTGCACGTACGGTATAAACGCAATCTTGGCCCCCGTTATAACTGATCAAAAGCTCAGTAGGGACGCCGCCAGATGAAAGGGGGTGCTCACTTGCAACGGGTTAAACCTGCCGAAACGCACGAGCTCACAAATTGCTGGTTGCCCATAGTACTTGGGCAAGTCGCACATTGTGCGTGCACGTATGCCGCAAAGGCCAGGAAAGACAATGTTTTCATAAGTTGCATCTTTGCGAGTCGATTGGAGATGGTGAAGAGAGATCGAGGAATGCAAATGTTCCTTGAGCACAGCAAGTAGCGACGTGAGGGCGTTACACATTTCGCCATGCTTTTATAGCGCAAGCTCCTAGCATGACCCTGATGTGTAATTTCTTTTTCGACAAGTTGAAACTGTAGCGGTGCAGAGGTGACGGGTTAACTTTGTTTCTGATACGTGGCAACTGAAGCGACGAGCGGGCCAGTATATCAGATATGATCCCTTGTATCCCACCGCTGCCCCCGGCACGCCCGGGGAAGGGAGCGGCAGACTGGTCGCAGATTCAAATCGAGCTATGTGATGCCGATAGGTTTTCGCTGGCATCCACTCCACATCTTCGATCCTGTTAGTAGTTTCAGGCGGGGGCTGAACGTTGAACATTGAAAGGTCAGGGAACGTGTGTTATCATGTGACAAGGGAGTTGGAATGCACGATGTGCAATCTCCAGGTTCAGTCCTACTTTCTCTACGCAAAGATCACTATTTTGAAGGCCAAGGATGTAGTCTCCCTATGGAACTCGCTGTTAGACGTTGATGCATCCATTTCTCAAACAATCATGCACACAATATCATAAACGCAAACAACGCCCGTGTCATAAAGTCAGTTTATTCCGGCTGATAACTGACCCAAAGTTTCCATTACGTCGAGGACACAGGCGAATACTAGAGTTGTGAGCTGGCCACGGATGTAATCAGACCCGAGTAGGTTCATGTTGGACAACTACTTCTCCCACATGTTCCCAAATGATCATTGACGAGATGCCGCACACTCAATTCTTTCCTTGAACTCACTGACAAGGTGAGATCAAAGATATCAATTCGGTGCTAGTACAATCAATTGATATCACATCCGTGGGCAGGAATTCGACAGAATGTCGAAGGCGTATGTTGTGAGTACCGTGACAAATAGGTTTTAACTTGAAAGCACTTTGGTACTGGATGAACGTATTTGACTTAGCCATGATGCTGCGGAGCCACATGCACCAGCTTTCGGCCATAGTTATGTGAGAGGTACCTCTGCTCTAGTCGGAACTGTCGGAATTGCGCTATGCTGTCTTACCGAGGTATGTCCACTACTAACTGGTGACCGTGGATACGGAAGTGATCGACAAATCAATAAGGTCCACAACTAGATGCAAGCTTCGGATTATCCGAAATCAAATGACTTACCAAGGCATGTTGTTGGAACTCTGACGCTGAATATGACGGTGCTACTTGGCCTCGGCCAAACCGAAACAAAGGAAATGATACAGATATATTAATACCATCCAGGTACAGTGCCGTACACATGAACATGCTCTTCACAATGAGCAAGCTCCCACTACCAAAAAGTGTCTGCATGCCCTGCCTCATCAAACAGTTATTGTATTTGAGTCACGTCGTGTACACATGCACATGAGGAGACATGGGAATCACGGCGTATCTCTGACCTGCATAAGACATTACGCACCTCTTCCGCCATGATGAAGGCAACATCTGCCAAAATGCATCCGTGCTATATATAACTTTGAATTTCTGGGAAAACATGGAGTCCTGGGAAGCTGGGCAGTAGAGGTGACAATGTATCAATGAGTAATCCTCTTCAACCTCCTGGACCACTGGTAGCTCCACCAGGGCCGTGAACACGGAGCACAAGTCATGGCTATTCCTACATGGGTTGGTCATTTACCGACATTCTCGGGGCAACAACGACTGGTCATATTCACTATTAGATGTTATCGCACTCATTTCGTGTACAATCATGCATGCACGGTATAAACGCAAATGTTGCTCGAGATATAGCTCAGAAGGAACTCGCCAGATGAAATGGGTGCTAGGAGCCAAAATCCGAAACATACGAGCTTATGAAGTCCTCTCCATCCACGGTACTCAGGAAAGTTGCACACTGTGCTGATGCATATGCAGCAGTGGTAAGGAGAGCCAACCTTTTGGTGGGTACATATTTAGGAGTCCCTTGAAAATTACGATGATGTTGCAGATTTCATCATGCCTTAAAGCAGCTCAAGCCCTGGGCACAGTCTTTGTACACAATTCTAACACGTGGCAACAGCAGCGATGAGTGAATCAAAATATATGACCTCACCTCTTTATATCTCACCGCTGCCCTTGTTGTGATGAGGAAGGGGGAAACACAGAAGCAGTAACACTGCAAGTACTTCACAATTTTTCTTGAGAAAACATGCTGAAAAAATTGAAGAAAGTGATACTCTTTTTTTACAGGTGTTTTCAAAGAGAAAAGGCAAAAATAATCTTTTCTTTTCTTTGTATGACTTGCCACAAAACATTGATTGATGGTAATACCCATTGGTGTAGAAGCTAATCAGCACTACCATCAATTCATGTTTTTGCAAAGAAAAGACAAAGAAACCAAAATATTATATTTGCATTTTTTCTGTGAACACAGCCCAAATAAAAGAGTATCTCTTCTTTCAATTTTTTCAACATATTTTGGCATGAAAAATTGTGAAATGCTTGCAGTGTAAGCTAGCCACAGGTTTTTTAATCATAGTTACGAATGGGTTCGTGCTGGTATTGACTCAGCTTCAATCTCACCTTGATACTAAGTTCATGGGAGAGGTGAACATAACAGTTACCTGTCTTGTCAATGACCATTTCGGAACTTTCAGATGAAATTAACTGTCTGGCATGATGGATTCATCAGAAACTTGGATGTGACAAATCAGGCAATGCAGTCATTGGTGGACCATACACAGAAGCCAAACTGCATGCACAGAACTCACGTATTCAGTTATACATCTGGCCATACACATGGGTATATTTCATTTCCAATTTTTTTGGATTGCATTTCACCCTTGAGTTTAACCCATGGTACTTAAGGGGGAATGTCGGAGCATGTAACCAGTGCCGTGCTTGGTACATGTTGTCGAGGAGTTACCCTAGGGAAATGGGTGAGTAAATCATTTATAGTTGGGCTCGCCATACCCGTTGGAGTAGGATGCTCCGACTGAGATGTCCTTGATGCACCTGCCAATGACAATCAATGCTAACTACAACATGTCACTCCCTCGCCATGTGTGCTCCCACTGACTAAGCCCTCACTGCAACTAGGTGCTCCCCTATCCCCTACTCCATGTGGCCCCCTAAAAAAAGGACCAGTGGCATCCTCGTCACTAGCCCTTCCTGCCCTGCATCTTCTCTCATCCCTCGTCTCTCTCCTCGTCTCTCTCCTCATGAACTTTCGCCATGTAGGCTACTTGTTCCTCGTGTAACCTCATGCCTTGACATGGTTCAAACATGTGGAGGTGTCATGCACTGTACTCTCCCAGGAGCAGCACACCTTGTACTGTTTCCAGTTTATATGCATTGCGTATTCGTTCCGTGACATGGTGGGGCATTGACCACTTTGGTACTAGCTTGCATTCTGTTTTAAATGTGTAGTCAGTATCACTGCGGTACACTTGTACTAGTTGCCCTCGATGAAAAAGTACTTCTCCTGGGTGTCTTTTCAAGACTCCCTTATCGAACACGTGTTTGCATTTGATGGCATGTTGCACTGCTTCATCGTACCCATCCAGGCGCTGTTGCTCTGCATATGCCATGTGTGCTGACATTTGGACAATGTCAATCAGTGTGGTACAATCCTCTGGTCTGGTGCATTTCATGTCGATTACAAGGCCCAGTAGTAGTTCTTTTGGGGTGTGCTTGAGGGCTGGTAGTAGTCAGTTGTTTAATGCCTGAACTGCATTGTCGAGATGGTCTGTCCATGATCATGGTAAGTTTTCCCAACATGCTGGGTTGTCGTTATCTTCTCCTATGTCTGGGGCACATAGTCGCTTGAGTACGTGTAGGAGTAACTTGTTGGTACCCTCTACTAGGCCATTGACCCACGGTGAGTACACTGCTATGACGTGATGTTTACAGGACCACTTAGTGCAAAACTCTTTCACTGCATGATTGTCGAAGTGTTTACTGCCATCTGTCATGAACACTTCTGGTGCCATATATGTGTTGAAGATCATTGACAGACTGTCATTGGTCGTTTTTGCTGTACCTGCCGTTTTGAACTTCGTGACCCATACATGTTGAGAGAACATGTCCAGGAACAGTCCCAGGGTGTGATAACCTCCCTTTCCTTGCAGCATGCTAAGGTAGTCTCTGACTAGTAATTCAAATGGATGCCGACATGTGACTGGTTCAAGAAGTGAGTGCAGGTGTGACGGTCCGAAGTTTTTGCACTTAGTGCATTTTGCAATTGCATTCATGATTGAGATATCGAGTTTGGGGGAGAAGTACTTGTCTGTTAACGCTATCTTCAATGCATCACGTCCCCAGTGCCCTCCCATGCTATGTATTGCATACGCTTGTTGCTCTGCTTCCTCATGTGTTATACATTCCATTCGGCTTCTGGGTCGTACACTTGTTTTCCCATATATCCTCCACAGACGTCCATCTTCAATGATATATTGTGAGGCTCGGTGTCTTGCTTTGCTGCAGTCCCTCGGGTTTGCTGCCATGTCCACGTTGAGTATGGCGTTGATCACTTCCAAGAACATGGGTTCATTTGCAAACCATTCTTGTAGTTTTTGTTGTTGTCCATCTACCTGGTCAATTGCGAATACATCATTGACGATGTCAGTTAGTGCTTTTGGTTCCAGGTTGACTGACCAGTTGGTGCCATCCTCTTGTGTATGATCCGTGTTGTCCCACTGTCGGCTGAGTCTGTCTGCCACTACATTCAGTTTTCCCGGTATGTGTTGTACTGCAACTATGTTGTGGGCCAGTATGCCATCTCTCCATCTTGCATGTGCTGCTGTTAAGTTGTCATTTGTCAGTACATCTTTCAGTGCATGGCAATCAGTTTCAACTTCTACTGGGTAGCCCCATATGATGTCCACAAAGTGGTCCAGTCCATATTTGAGGGCTGCGAATTCTAGTAAGAATGGCTTGTACTTGCATTCTGCTGCCGATGTTTGTTTTGATGCAAATGCAATCGGGACCATTTTGTTGACCACTTTGCCACTTGGCATTTGGATCTGTATTCGTTGCATCAGCACTGCTCCTAATCCTTCTTGACACCCATCTGTTGTTACTATGAATGGAGTTCCATCATGTTTTGGCACATGTAACATTGGTTCGCTGGTTAGGGCTGTTTTGAGCTGCATGAATGCTATCATATGTTCTCTAGTCCATTCATTTGCTAGCTTGTAGTTGACCATTGCCCATCGATACATTGCTTTCGTTACTGGTTGTGGAACCTCGACTTGCTTGATTAGGTTATGGAGGGGACCCTCTATTTTTGCATAACCTCTGATCAGGTCTCTGAAGTGTCCCATTAGTCCTAGAAATGAACAGAGGTTCAGTGCATCTTCCAGTTGTTTCCAATTGATGATGGCCAATAACTTAGCTAGGTCCGGTTGTACTCCCTTTCTGCTTACTGCAGCACCTGCAAACGTTGTTTCTGTCATGAACAATCGACATTTTGTTGGCGATATTGACAGGTCATGTTCTTGGAAGTGTTGAAACACTACTCTCAGTGTTGTTAGCATTCCTTTGAATGTGTCATTTCCACACCCGCTGTCATTGACAAACAGTTCTATCGTGTTGTCCACCAGTAGGTCATGCAACTTTTCTGTCACTGCTGCTGAAAATGACGTTGGGGCTCCTGTAAGTCCCATTGGCATTCTCTTGTACCAGAAGTAGCCTCTGCCCTCCATGAAGAAGGTTAGGTACAGCTTCCACTCTTCCAGTACTGTGATTGCATAGAAGCCTGATGCAAAATCAAACATGGAGACATACTTGTACCCACTCAACCGTTGTTGCTTCACCTGTATATCTCCTTGGTGTAGCGGAGGTAATTGGGTGACCCTATTGAGTTCGCCAAAGTTCTGTGTTACCCTCCAGTTCATGTCCTTGGGGCCTGTGTCCGTTGTTTTTGCACCTTCTTCTTTGTCGGTTTTGACATTCAGAAATGGTGGTTCAACTCCCACTTGTTCACATTGTTCATTCAGTGCTCGCTGTAAATCTTCCAATGTTAAGCTGATCTTGTCGTCATGGGTTTTTTGTGTGAGTACTGTTGGTGCGACATGTTTGATGTGTGCTATGTCTGCTTGCTCTATCATGTTAGCGTCTAACATCTGTTGCACCCACCTGTGCATGAACAACTTTTGTGGTGGTGTCAGTGGTCGCTGGCAGACCAATGTTGTGAATGACGTGTTTGCTAGGACATTGAGATTGATTGTTGCTTCCAGCATTGGCATTACTTCCTTGATTGAGCATGCGAAGATGTCTGCAAACTCTGCTATGAAGGCTTTGACTTGTGCTTTTTCTGTGTCTGTAAGGTCATGTCCAATGGTTACAGCATTAGTTATGTATGCGACTCACTGGGGGTTGAATCGTTCCATTTGTCTTGTGAACGTGTCTTCCATTGATTCAGCTACTGCATACGTTTCTATCGTCAATGCTTGCTGTCTTGGCCATTGTTTGACATCCAGGGTTCTGTACTGGCTTCCCATGATTTGACTATGTATTGGGTCATAGTACTTGTTGCTTAGCGTTGCGGTGCTATTACCATCTGTGATTGTCAGTTGGTCCATATCATAGTTGTGTGTTGCCTTTAACATTTTCAGTAGGGGCTTTCCTACTAGAAATGCCCATCCTCCGCCACTGTTGAACACTATGAATGTTGTTTGTACTTTGACTGTTTCAATGCAGACTGTTCCCATCCATTGTGCTGTAGCTGGGATTGTGGTACCATTAGCCATATGCAGTGTCTGAGAAGTTTGTTTCCACCCCCTTAATCTGTGTTTGACCACTTCAAAGACCATCATGCACATGGCATTTACCATGGCTCCATCGTCAAAGAGGGCACATATCTGTACTTGTTCACTGCTGTCATTCTCCATCGTGATGTTATGAATGAATGGGACGGTTTTGTTCTTGATGTGTGTCACACCGTTTGCTTGTGGAATTGTTGTGAATATATTGTACATGCCATTGATTTCATCATTTGATACATTCTGGATTGTATGCGACACTCGAGATATGTTGGATTGTTCATGGGTCATTGCTCTGTCCATTACAGCGACCCGTCCCCTTTTTCCTGCTCATCTGTTTCAACTAACCTAACATCTGCTGCAGAGGCTCTATTGTATTGGCCTAGTGCTCTGCTGCACATCACTCTCCATGTAGTTTCACAAGGGTCCAATTGCATTTGATCTCCCGGCACTACTGGGCATTCCCTACTTGTGTGACCATGTGTTCCACATTGGTAACACTCTCCTGAGCATATCACTGCCGTCCCTGGTTTGAGTGGGAATGGTGTGTTCTCTGTCACCTGCGTGCCTTCACCATGCATTCTTGTCCAGTGTGCAACTTGTGCTTGGTATGCTCTCCACCCCGCTGAGTCTGCCATGTGGTGTGTCAACGCATTTGTGTTACTGCACACGGTCTCCTTTTGCACATCTGTAAGTGGATTTTGTGCATTTGGCATTCTCCAGGTTTGTTGAATCACAAACCATGAGTTTGGGTTGGCAGCTGGCTGCAGTGGTGCACACGTTTGCTGGTGGGCTGGCTGTATGGTGAGACATTGCAGTCGTGTTGTGATGTCTGCTAGTGAGGTTTTTTGCTGTTGGAGAATTCGGTTTTCACATTCCTCTTCCTCCTTTTTCCTCTCATCTGCATCCTCCCTTTCTCATTGTATGTCCTCTTCATCAAGGTTCTTCACCACTGTTGTAAGGCTGTCGAATGTTGCATGCTTCGTCATTACCAGTTTCTGTATGACCTTTGGTAGCTTCTTCTGCACAATTCTGACAAGGCCTATGTCATTCTCCACTCCCACTGCCTTCGCTAGTTGCAAGGCTTCCCTAGCCCACATGACATGTGCCCATGCCTTCGTGCCATTCATCTCCTTCATTGTTCCTACCTCTGCATCCTCGAGTTGAAGTGCCATTAGCTCCTCTTGATATTTCTCCTGTGTCTTCCTCACACATGGCAGCAGTTCCCATTGTCGATTGAAGGCTTTGTCTAGCTCCATCCATGATGCCAGTTGTGAGGCTGTGAGACCGTCATACCATTGTTGCGCGTCTGACCATGGTACAATGTAGTCTTGTAGCACTTCTATTTTCTCTGCCTCATCTGATACTCCTGCTAATCACATGATATGATTAAAAGTGCGCAAAAACATTTGTGGGTCTTGGACTTCATCCTCATCCCCTTGAAACGGTTTTAGTGTCTCCATCATTGCCACTGCTCATGCTGAATTGAGCTTTGGTCTATTCTGCGGGGCTGCTGGTATTGGGGCTGCTGATGGTGTTGGCTGTGGTATGGTGGTTGACATGTAATGTGGGGTCTGTAAGTTCGAGGTGCTGGGAAAGAGTCAATGCAATAATGCTATGGCCAGGTTATACAATGCCAATCACTGCAAGCATTTCACAATTTTTCTTCAGAAAACATGCTGAAAAAATTGAAGAAAGTGATACTCTTTTTTGACAGCTGTTTTCAAAGAGAAAAGGCAAAAATAATATTTTCTTTTCTTTGCATGACTTTCCACAAAACATTGATTGATGGTAATACCCATTAGCATAGAAGCTAATCAGCACTACCATCAATTGATTTTTTTGCACAGAAAAGACTAAGAAAACAAAATATTATATTTGCATTTTTTCTGTGAACACAGCCCAAATAAAAGAGTATCTCTTCTTTCCATTTTTTCAACATATTTTGGAAAGAAAAATTGTGAAATGCTTGCAGTGAATACTGTGGGCAGTACTGGTCTGTGTGACCCGTGTTGTGCATTGTCATCTGAGTCCGGGCTCTGGGGTTGAGCTGGCAGTGTTGCTCTCATTGACACATACTCCAGCAGTGAATCTAGAGCTAGGTCTCTGTCTGAATACAGTGCACTATCACTGTCTGTGAGTGGTGTTCCCAATGGTGATGGGGTTTGCGATGTTGCAGCAGACGTTACACGTATGAAACGTCCCTGCTTGTCTCTGGGTTGCTCTCGTCTGAGTGGCAGGTTGGTTAATGGTTGTTTCAGTGGGTTGCTGTATGGTGCCTTGTGCTTGTGTTCTTTCAGTTCTGTTTTTGGATCGATGTGGCGGGTTCTCGGTGCCTGTGCAGTCATTCGGTGTTATACCAGTGGAATTCGGTGTCTGCATCTCATGGGTAGCAGTTCTCTGCTGTGGGTTCAAATGCACTCTTGTCACCACATTGGAGTAGGATGCTCTGACTGAGATGTCCTCGATGCACCTGCCAATGACAATCGATGCTAACTACAACATGTCACTCCCTCGCCATGTGTGCTCCCGCTGACTAAGCCCTCGCTGCAACTAGGTGCTCCCCTATCCCCTACTCCACCACTGCACCCATGGATAAGTCTGTATCCAAGTCGCATTCTTCGAAATGTTCAAGAGCTTCAAACACCCTGAGTAGCATGGAACAGAAACTCAATGGGGAGAAGGCCTGTATAAAATTTGTTGCAGACGAATCCCGTGTGAGCAGCTCCATTTCTTTGGCAAATGAGGAAGCGATCGTCCACGAACTATGGTATGAACAAAAGGATTTACACAGGGTGACATGCGGGAGCGAGTAACGAATGCAAAGACTAAAGACGAGTTTAAGTAGATTTGTCATGGCGTCCTAGGTGTTGCTCCGCCGACGGATTGCCCTGCTATCAAAGTATGCAGGAGGCTGTCAAGCTTGGTAACTAGGACATCGATAGCCGTTTCTGACGAGCCGGCGCGATTGTTTTCTACCGTCCATTGGACGAACGAGGGATGAAGCGGTGCCGAGGAAGAGAATTTTGGTAGATCGTTTCGACTTCTGCTTAGAGGTTGCGTGTAGGATGAGATGATTTCGAGACTATATGAGGGGAGGGGCGAATGGTCACCTGCAGTAAGTCGAGGGCGATGTTCAGGCAAAGATGGCTCTGGCAGGCTCGATAAGAAAATAGATGTTTGCGATGCAGTGCAACGCGTTGTTCTACTCAAGCCCTCTATGTGGGGGGTGCTGGCAAAACTGAGAAAATCGCAACTACACCGGAGACTTGGGGAGCTTTACTCAAATTCTTAAGTTTGGGAAGCACTGCAATGCTGGCGACACGGACGATTAGGCCTTCAGGGGACATTAGTGCCACGTGTTGTAGCAATAAGCTTGCAATCCTAATAACATGCACAAACACAGTGTCTCCCTCCTCCTCTTTGCCACGTGGGGCAACAACTCGACGACCGATGCAGTCGACAAGCCGTCTGCTGGCTGAGCGTGCGCACAGACCACTCATCCACTTTATCGGAAGGCGCGTCTGGTCATCCCGTACGTCCCTCCCTGGTCACGTCACGTGAAATGTCATTCAACCCTCTCCAGCCACTCCTCCAGCCGCCAAACAGTCACCTGCAAAACACAAGCCTGTCTTCCAACACTACTGGGAGGCACCCCCCCGTCTATGGAATCCTCGCTATCACAACCTCGAACAAGCAGAAATAGATGCGATCCAGGTAGGTATTGGGAGGTAATCTGTCAAGGCAGACACTGACTGGTTGGTCAAGAGCGGTGGTGCTTCGTTACATTGATACTAAAGTCTCGATAGATGAATGAATCTGTAAAATGATTGTATACCCTTACACCACTTAATCTTTCTCGGCATATGCCAGTAAGTGATGTTCCACTTCTGCCTCGTCCATCACTCGCCAAAGTCCTCTCGTCTTTGGATTCTCATCGTCCGACGTCGAAACGATCCCTATCTCTATTTCTCCGGGTTTGTAATCCGTCGCGTGAACGGTCGACATGGCTTCTATCGCGATCTGAGAAATCATTAGTCGTTTTGAGAGTACGTCATGTCAAGTCAGCGATATCCTCGTACCTCTATCACCTCATCACGGCTAAGCGCCTTGCTAGCACCTGCGGGATCGTCGGCACCCTTCCCATTATCCAATTTCTTCCACTTCTTCTCGAGATGATTCATCGCCTCCTGTTGCTTTTGTCCCGCAGCAGTTGCATGGAACCCCACAAAGTATCCTGCTGGATCAAGTTTAAAACATTGCGGTCCATGATCAGGATCGATCCCAATCAAAATCATAGCTATGGAAGGATGCAAATGTAGACCATTAGTACATAAACGCTACAGCGCACCCACAGGCGGAACACCCACAAATGCCCAGTGGCCGCATGCCGGCTCGTTGCGTATAGACTTGATTGATGTTCGCCATTCGTCTTGCAAGTGCATCAGGAGTGATTTCGTAGCCGTACTTGTACCGCCAATCTGCAGCTTCCTTCTGAGCACGGAATACCTGCGCCTTGGCATCAGCTGCATATCGTCAGTCCAACAGCTACACAACACCAATGCCGCACTACTCACCCGTCAAACCAGTCATCACACAGCCAATAGTCGGGGTTATACTGTGAAGATGCGTGACAGACGACGCATCGATGAGTTTGTCCTGCAATTGCGTCAGCGCCAGCCACTTGCACGAACGATACGCGTGCATACGGGGACTTTCTTCTGCGTAATAACTACGGAAGTATCCATGCCTCTCACAGAAACGGCGGTATGTCCAGAACCAGTGATGGCCTTGAACGCATACTCTATTCGGTCAGGTAGTCAATGCACAATCACACCCGAGACCCAGCTGCACGACGCACCAACTTGATATAACCGGCCTTCCGGCGAGAATACGGTCAGAAATCTACAGGCACATGAGTAAGGAAGTTAGATCCAACGCGTAGGACGGATACCTGTCGTAGGATGTTCTTGACATGGTTCCTAAGTGAGCCCAACAATACGCGACGCGCAAGTGCTATCTACGGTGTCACGCAGTCACAGTAACGCATTTGTCACGGGTACGATGAGCTGTCGCCCAATGTCAATACCGTCCGAGCAAACGTCCAAACAATCGTGAAACGCAGGCGATAGTCAGTGTAGTATACATATGACACTCTCTGGAACCATGCTGCCCGATAGTATTTATATACCTGGCATGACAGCCGACAATATTCTTTAAACCAAGAGCGCTCATGCCCACAACTCACCTTGCGCGTGAAGGCTCGATCGGAGAGATACTTTGACCAACGAAAACACACACATCAGCCAAGTTACTTTGAGAACTACAGACACAACCTGCCATTTGCAGGCGGTCGGATAATCTTACCACTAACATACGTTATACCTGTCGAACAGGACAGACGCGCGAAACCACTCCCCATAACCCGAACGGTGAGGTTTCGCACGAAGTAGCAGAGTGACTAGTCGGGCGCCATGCATAGCAGAGTAATACCACTCTAAAAAGCGGGGTCAGCCCCATTACAAGGGGAGCGACGAGATTGTGAACGAACGAAGGGTGTGTAGGCGACTCTATAATCAGTCCTGATCTGTCTGGTCTCTCGGTCGATACTTGATACCACGATTCTCGAGCTCCACTTCTACGTCGTCAGGGACACGACCCTTGACTCTGACCGCATACATCCCTCGCACATATTTCGCTTTGGACGCGAAGGAGAGAAAAAAAAATGTCAACAACGATGGGAGCCATGCAAACGAGGGGACTCACACGTCCTCTGCCATCGTGCTACCCAACTCGACTCAGGATCGATGACGGCGATAATTCCATCAAAGTAAGTGGTCGTGCAGACGGATATACGGTCCATTGATCCTTTCATCTGTTTCACAGTGAGGTGGGGTAGGAATAGGATGCATGAGGCCGGTGAATATCATGAAGAAAAATAAGACACGCACTTGCATGATTTCCTCGCAGTTTGGACATCCATTCTTCTTAAAGTCTGTTGGGTGTTGGACGATGGAACATAGTAGGCATGCTCGGAGAGATTTATATTTGCCTTGAGAAGGAATTGAAGCCATGGCCGTCAACGTCAAGGCTTTACTGTCATTATGTAAGCACACATACATGTCTTGATATCGATCAAGTTGCCAGTCGCCGTAAGAACTACTCTGCCCTCATTACCAACGACGACGCGGCACGCCGACCTCCTCCTTACGCTCTACACTGCGAAGTATAAGCATCGTGGTTTACATGTGCATGGTTCTTCGTATCATAAAGTAGTTCAAGCGCTCCCACTCGCGCGCGGCAACGATTCTAACGACTCCCCCCAAAACGATGCGAACTTAGCTTCTGCTGCTGAATCTACGGCTGTAGGCACGATTCTCCCTTGCCTCTGACAATATGAGGCGCTTCAAATCAGCAAAAGCGTCCAGGTCACACAGGATAATTGTGTACATACACAATTTTTTATAGTTTGGGTATCTGCCTTTCTTAAAGTTACTAAGTAACAGAGTATAGTAGTAGGCATGCTCCGAGGTGCTTATCGAGGTGTTCAATTGTAATATATTTACAACAAGGCCACATGAGTCAGCAGAGTATTCATTTCCTTGATGTTGTTACAAAAAACAAGTTAGGTACTTGCTATCCAATATGTATAACATATGCATTGTAAAGTGGAGACCTTTGTTGGGTAGGATTCAGAGCTAAATCAATGAAACATTCATATTGAATACCAACGGGCATGGGAAAATACCAATGGCTTACCCTGAACAAAAAGCTCAACTATACAAATAGCTGTCAGGAACAGGGCTGAGGGGGCATGCACGTCACTCACATCTTCCGGAGTCAAACGTCCCATTGCCTAACGAAGGCCAATCCGGTCAGGCAAGTAGGAAACTATTGACACTGCAATTCACATACTGATTCGTCAGTAGACAATGTTGCATCCACCATGGCAGACTTCTTCTCTTGGAGCTGTAGAAGATGGAGACGACTCAGGAACACTAACTTTTTTCCATCGCAGAAAAACATCACCTGGATGATGCGGCTTTCGATACTATCTTCTATAACGAGCTTGATGGCTTGCACAGGACGGTGTTGTCCAAGACGGTGAATACGATCCATGGCCTCTATGGAGAAGTTAGCGGAACCGTCCGGTTAGTCGTCAGGTGGAATCGCTTGCTTACGGTACTCGACCTACGTAAAAAGTAAGAAGGGCCGCACTAGTTACGCAACATGGATGAGTGACTCACTGCAGGATTCCACCAACTATCCATGAGATACACTCGAGAAGCTTCTGTCAAGTTCAGAGCAACACCACCAGCTTTCAAGGAGACGAGGAATACAGTGACCTCGACATTGTTCACTAGGGTTAAAGTAATTGTTCAACGGAAGTCAGCGGCATTCCGCGACGCGGTGCTCACTGAAGTATTGGATAGTGGCATCACGAGCGCGTGGCGACATCCCTCCTTCCAGCCTACAAATCTGCAAATCGCGCCCAGTGGTAAGCACTGGTACCAAAACAAAACCGACACAAACACACCTTGAATCCCACTTTCTGAAGCCGATACATGATGAGGTCTAAAAAGTTCACGAATTGACTAAACACGATGCTCTTCGTAGTCGCATCTTGCAAGCGGAGGTTGCTCAGTTCTTCTACAAGGGCTTCTATCTTGGAGGACGACTGCCACGTGTCAAGGTCGAGACGTCCGAGTATGCCTTGGCGTGCAGCCGGTGCACTTTCGCCTAGCTCCAATGCCTGGGCTTCTAGGTCTATCGTCAAGGGAAGGTGACAGACGGGACACTCGGGCTACCCAAAAAAAACAAGCGCGAATGAACTAACGACGAGAGACCTGATTCGAAGAGTACAAACGCACCGAGATATCGTAGCTCGCACTCAAGTACTGTTTGATACATTCGCGGTCAAAAATATGTCGACATTTTGCTTGTATCGCGTCTTCGGCAAAGTCGTTGCAAAGCCGACAGACGGTGCCTTCTCCGAGCTCCTCCGTGTTGAAAAATTGATTACCATTTTTCCTACTCCGAAGCACGAGGTCAGGATGGCAAGCCATCTGTCTCATGCGGGTAATCCTGTGTGACGCCTCGGTGAGTATTCTAAGGGCAGATGATCGCTAGACGCGCGTAACGCACAAGCTAAAGATGTTGGAGTAGTCTATAGGGACGTGAGTCAGCGAAACACGCTATCACACCAAGAAGCAGGCATACTATTCAGAACCGTTCCCGAATGCACATAGGTATTGAATTGGCGCTTCGCGTCAGTGAACAAAGAAAGATACAGTTCCTTCTCTTCGGGGCTGAAGTAATCCCTCCTTACGATGACCGTTCTGGGTGGGAGACCAAGGTCATCGGCGCGTTGGATCTATGGGGCACCACGTCGTCACTTCGAGGCGTAAACTCGAAACACAGGCTAATCCGACACACCTTTGTTCGCCTAAGCATCAGTCGATCCAAGAGAATTCTCAGCTTCTTGAACCCCACTTGTCCTGGACCGACCATGGCGTATTTCTGGATAGGTGTCAAGATCTCTTGGTTCCAGAAGCAAGTCTGAACAACAAGTCAACACGATTCACGACAGACAAGTAGTAGAGACAGACGTGGCTCCCAGCACCATGTCCACAATCTGGGGATGGTTCAGCTTGCGCGATGGTATGCGAATAAATGAAACTACGAACCATCACATGTCTTTTTATCTGTAAAGCTCCAGTGCAATGACTTGCAGTCACAGCGCCTGCCTAATTACACATGCTAAACAAAGATCCTAACGCGACGGGACAGACACTCACAGAAGTAGTAGGAAAATGGATCGCCCCCCAAGAAACGGACTAGACTGTACAGTTCCCCGACACGATTCTGAAGGGGAGTGCCAGACAAGCACCATTTGTAGTTGCTCTGCAACTCGAAGCATGCTTTTGCGGTGTTGGTAGCTCGTTCCTTGATATTGTGGGCTTCGTCGAGCTAGCAGTGCAAACCTAAATGGAATGTGCCTAACGAATCATGTAACACGGACTCACGATCACTCGATTCCAGCCGACCTGGTGCAGCGGTGATTTTTCCTTTATGATAAGTCCCTTGCGCTTGAAACCGCTTTGTTGCTTCCGGAAACAACTCTCTACGATAGCGTACGTCGTTAGCACCTATCCTGTCAATGAGCAGAATGATCCAGGCTGTGCACTGTAATATGACGGACCACATCATACTTCTTGAGTTCATTGTGGTCGCCACTTCGAGACTGCCCGTGCCACACAAGCACGTTCATGTTTTCCGTGTGTGCTTGGATCTCGTTCCGCCATTGAATGAGAGCAACAGTAGGTCTGCTCAAGCGTGAGCACTCGCAAAGAGACTTATTTCAGAGACTCACGCAATGACGAGATTTGGGCGTTTCAGATCGGAGACAAAAAGGGATATCATCTGTATGGTTTTGCCCATGCTGTGGACACGACTTCGGCACTACGGCTGGGTACATGCATATGGGTACTTACCCCATCTCATCCTATGCCAGTCATTCAGCGACTACTGCGAAGAGCCCTAAGCAAGGTAACTCACCGCCAAAATGCCACCCTTCCAGATGCTTTCTTCTTGTTTTCGCATCCAAGAGAGACTTTCTTGTTGAAAAGGCAATAAAGTAACCTTCAATCCGGCAGGTTGGGCAGCTTTCTCAGGCACGACAACCGCAAGACCCTTGAGACCTTTCCATACATTGCGCAGTTCAGGATGGTGGAAGAGAAAGCGAATGCGTGACCTTTCTGACTGCAAGACATGAAACCAACCAGGAGGTGCATCGACAGAGAACTTACCAACGTAAGCTTACGGCCAAGCTTCTTCTTCATGGCTCTGAACTCTGCTTCTATCGAGCCGTAAATGACAGACTCGTCGCCTAGGCCATCGTCATCATCTTTACACTTGGCAGGGGTACTTTCATTATCAGAAAGGTTTGAAAGCTCCGAATGGTCGTCAGATTCCAGATCAAATTCGGTCTCATCTTCAGAGTCTGCGTATCTTCGATTACGCTTAGTGAAAGGACGCTTAAGCGACGACCGGCGACGGTTAAACTGAGGGGCTTTTTTAGGGGCAACTCTTGAAGATGGCCCTGCCCCATTGTCGCGTTCAGCTTCCTGCCTGACCGTCTGACGAGACAGTTCTATGGCAACACTCATCATCTGAGCCTCGTCTTCATCTGAGGATGACACGTATTCATCTTCTCCGCGCCTACAGGCGGAGACATCCTCAAGATCGGACAACTCGAATTCAGAACCGCTTGATTCTGATTCCTCGATGAGTTCTATCTCTTCTTCAGAACCGTAGAATTGATAGTTGCTGTGGTAGGTCCGCAGCGGTCCTACAGCTTTTCCTTTTCCCTTGTCCTTGGTGGCATAGGATTTCCCAGTCAGTGGCTGTATGGTGGGCCTGACGAGCATATATGTATCTACTTTTGAGTTAGTCGTGGGTATTTCGACAAACACTGATTTGGAGACGACCCTGCGTTTGGTGATGACAGGCTGTATTTCTTCGATTTGGGTGTCGGCGACGCGCTTCCTTGTATTCCTGTTCATAGTAGAGGATTTTACGAGCATTTTTTGAGCGGTTTTCGGCAGCTCGATATCTGAAGTGAGGGGCGTTTCTGGTTCTAGGGAGAGCTGGTCGGTCATGAAGGGAGAGACGCTCGTGCTGGTTGTGGCAGTAGTTGCTGTGGTGGCAGGCGTGGCCGAGGCACGCGTGCGTCTCCTTGTCTGGACCATCTTGGTGTGGTGATGGTGGGAGGGAAAAGGGATGGCACTGCGTGGCCTCCTCAGTCGCTGTGATTTTGACTGTCAAAAGGATCGCCGCGAAAGTTTTTGATGCCTTCACCTAAATTAGTGCGCGCGAGAATTGCCACAGACGCGACAAACACCGACTCAGGGGCCATTTTGTTATAATCTGACTCACACAAGTACTCTACAACATCCGCGACCCTAATACATAGTGGCGGACTTTGAGAGTGCATGGATATCGGTCCAGTCTTGACTTTGCTACGATAGGCCTTGATAGGCTCGTGAGGCAGTACTGGGATGGTTCACTGGAGTGGACTGACTGCGGGCCTACGTGATACGCTAAACTTGATAGCCCCGCCAACGATGCCACCACCACCATTTGACAATACTCCACGAACTACAACTCCACAACACTGGAAGAATTTCGGAAAGGCATTTTCACCAGCGCTTGAATGTCCCGGTGTCATGTGATTTAAGTTAACCGGGTATTCATTACCCCGCAGAGCTCACCACTTCTGTTGGCTGCTACTACTACGCTACCATCTCCATCATGTTACGCGCTGGCGTTCGCTCAGTTTCATCAGTAAAGATTCGGAAACCTTTGGCTCACTGGGGGTTAGATGTGCTTCCGAGAGGCAGGCTGCAGGGACTGGGGTACCCTCACCCTATTAGTTCCGGGTACTCGAGAGGTTTCTCAGGTATCGGCTCGCTCCATGGAAAGCTCCACGCTGAACTCGTTGGATACGTTTACCGAGGAGGAAGATATGCTGAGGGAATCTGGTACATGCTTTCTATCGTTCATCCGACTTACCTGTGACACGCCGTAGTCAGGCGTTTCGCTACAGACGTCGTGGCTCCCAAGGTCCGGGAAATGGATGAGAAGGAAAGGATGGACCCTGATATCATACAGGGTCTCTTCGAACAAGGTGTCAGTGATACCCTTATCTCATGTCTGCACACCTTGTACTGATTTTCAACAGCTTATGGGCATCGAGACCAGCATAGAGCATGGTGGTGCCGGATCATCGTTCACGTCCGCCATAATTGCTATCGAGGAGTTGGCCAAAGTAGACCCTTCAGTGTCCGTCGTGTGTGACGTCCACAATACTCTCGTGAACACCATCCTGAGGAAGTATGGCACCAAGGAGCAGCAAGATAAATGGCTGCCACAGCTCTCAGAAACCAAGGTACGCGTCATACGCAGGTATCGCGTAAACTGCTCAGAAGGCCTGGACTTTTAGCTGGGGTCATTCTGTTTGTCGGAACCTGCATCTGGGTCAGACGCGTTCGCGCTACAAACACGTGCCGTTAAGGACGGCAACCACTGGATTATCAACGGCTCCAAGATGTGGATCACCAATTCATACGAAGCCGAGATCTTCCTGATATTCGCAAACGTACGTCACACTTCGTATGTACTATCACGAATCCCGGACCCATCAACGAGCAGGTCGATCCGAGCAAGGGGTACAAGGGTATTACGTGCTTCATTGCAACTAAGGACATGGGTATTCAGATCGCAAAGAAGGAAGAGAAACTCGGTATTAGAGCTTCGTCGACATGTACCCTGAACTTCGACGACCTGCGGATACCAGACGAAAATATCATTGGTGGCGAGGGCAAGGGATACAAGGTTGGTCTCTCCCTGTAATCGCCCTATCACTATGGGAATACTAAATCGTCACAGATCGCAATTGAAATCCTGAATGAAGGTACGTTCGGCACTAGTAAACCTGCTTCCCAGCATTGAAAGAACTGGATTTCCACAGGGCGCATAGGCATCGCAGCACAAATGCTTGGTCTCGCCCAAGGGGCATTCGACAAAGCCGTGCCATATACCTACACACGGAAACAATTCGGCCAACCAGTCGGGACGTTCCAGGGCATGGCTTTCCAGATCGCACAGGCAGCTGTTGAAATCGAGAGTGCCCGTCTACTGACGTACAATGCCGCTAGACGGAAGGAGGAAGGGAGGAGCTTCACTAAAGAGGCTGCAATGGCCAAGTATTGGGCAAGCGTGATTGCACAACGGGTGTCGGGTCAAGCAATCGAATGGGCCGGAGGTGTAGGGTTCACGCGAGAGACCGGTATAGAGAAGTATTGGAGAGACTCCAAGATTGTAAGTCACCCACAATCTATTCTGTCGTCCAGCGAAAACTAAGTGGGATTTAACACAGGGAGCCATATATGAGGGGACATCCAATATTCAGCTACAGACCATTGCCAAGTTCATTCAGAAGGAATACTCGTAGATTATACTGGTATCAATGGCAGCTGCTCACTTCACTGGTTGCTGTTGTGAATGAGAAGAAGCGCGCCCTCGAACACTACCCATCCAATAACAGAGCTGAGGATCTTACGAGACATGCGAAGAGAAGCACCGTCGAAGAACCCAAGGACACCTCGTTGCTGGACGAGCGGTTTCATGCAAGCACTTCTGGATAGCTGTTACACCTTACCTGCCAGATTCTATGCGTCGTTGATATAAACCCTCGGTACCTCTCCTCGGAACGGACCTGCATCTTGGTCTAAGCGCAACGTAACGTTAGTAAGGCAACGCGGATTACACGTATTCACGTACTTTGATGACGTCGAAAGGGTGAGTGGCCATCGTAGCAATGGCACCTGCCGACGCAGCGGAGAGGCTGTGTATGGTGGTTGGATATACGTTAGGGGCTAGGAAGGCTAAGACACGACGTCAGCATACACGTCCAATGATGGGGCAGGAAGTGCTTTCCAACTCACTGGCCTCGCGTTTAGCGGCTTCATAAACGACAACGAATAGCCCTGCATAAGGGGCGTCTCTCAGCGACGATGCTACAACACCGCGCATTGCTTCAGAGGGACCCGAGCGCAACACCGAGACGAGTGAACCAGTCAGGCTTTTATATGAGTGGAGCTCGCTCTATACGAAAGAGTATTTGTTACCCATTACAACATACTACACCTAGCAACAGACCTCGAAGCGTGCTTTCACCACTGAGAAAGGGTTGAGCAGAAGGCCGACAGCGACACGGGCGGTCGCCCCAGCTATCAGATTACCCTGGCTCGAAAGTTTGGGGAGCACCGTTTTGACGCCGTCTTTCGTTTCACGCATTTCCCGCACAGCGAAATAAGGAGAATTGGCCATAACTGCACGCAGGTGGGTTAAACTAGTCATGTATAGCGCTACTCCGGGAACGTTCCTTTCAAGGGGGAAGCCAAGATTCATTGGGTGCGAGAGGCGGTAGCAGAAACTACTCACCGCATCAGCGTAGCCGTCGTTCCCCTCCAGAGTCCCTTTACGCCATCTTGTTCGACGATATCGCGAGCGGTATGCCATATGACTGTGGTATTACTGGGAGAACGCGTACCACTTTAGCGAAACCTGAGACCATTCTCGCGCTGCAGATCATGCACTGAACTGCTACTACTCACCGGATGCGCTGTTGCGCCCCGTCTCCTTGTTGTATCCTTGTCTTTAGCAAATCGACTAGTTCCGGTGGTCAGTTCCGAGTGCACCTCACTCATATCCCAGGGAACAGCTGGCAAGGAAAAACTCACGAGGCTGAAGTAATACTGCTCCAGCGAATCCTGAAAGCGCACCTGCAGAGCGCGGTGAGAGATGATCACGAACAATGGGGATGTTGTATTTGTAGTACCCGAGAACAAATGCCGGCCGATGGCAGCATCTTTCATTAAGAACCGCGGTGCTGGGAACTAGTACAGACGCTGGAAGACTCTTGATGGAACTGCACGTTGGCGTTGTCTGCGGTAGGTATGGTATTCCACCACAGTCTTACTGCGAAGTCAGCCGCACAGCCTCTCGAAGCGGACCAGTCATATCCGCAGTGGCGAACAGTACAGGAAGGCCACCATGATAACCAAGTATTTTTCCTGGATACGTCCTCCATCCAACAAAGATCACCACGGTATCGAATGTGGAACCTGGTACGTGGCCCATCTCACTATTTGCGAACACCTGATTCGATAGATGGGCTAATCTTATCATGCGCCTACATATTTCTCGCAGACGCCAATTAATGCACCTTCAAATTATATGGTCATTTAGGCCATGGGCCTCCAAGCCTCGTGCGATGCGGAGGTAGAGAGACCACGGGTCTACAGCAACTCTTTTCCCTCAGCCCCATCGACTTGAGCAAACCCCTCCCCGAGTACAATCCTTCCCACAAAGTTTGCAATATCCGGCTGGCCCTTAGGCAAGTATCTGTTGTAGCTGTAGACGATGCTCCAGTATGTGCTGATTAAATTGCATAGTCCAATATGCATTTGATCGATATCGATGTCTTCCTGGAAATCGTCTTGTTGCAAGGGGAGAGCGCCTCAATCACGTCCATCATTTCCAGCGAGCCAATGACGCCGTTGCATGCCCTGTGGCGTGTGCGCCTCCTGATAATTTGCATGTATGCAATCCTTCTTGTCTCAGTGGCCATGACTGTGGAGCGGACACTCGCGGTAATCTTGGTCTTGATTTTTCAACCCTTCATAGTAGTGTTTCTCCTGTACGGCCTATCATTCGTTCAAGCATTGCGGAAACCACTTTATAGTCACACCCTGATGCGATATCTCTACCGTCTGGAGCTCACAAAGTACATGTTTGGTACTCGCACTAGCGGGGTGGTGTTCACACTTCTTCTCTTGCAGACCGAGAAGGTAGCGGAGGTTATGAATGAGCTCTTGCCTACTCCACACTCCAGGGTTTGGAAGAAATGAAGACTATCGTGCTCGATCGTATCAGACGGAGGGGAGATTTTTGACTTTGGCACCTCCGACTGGGATGATGGCACCTGGACGAATTCGGAGAAACAGATGTTGACTAGTCTGTTCCAAGATGCCCGGGATGCCCATCAAGTCTTTGTAGGGCATCTCGCTGGGTCAGTCTGCGAACGTCCGGCAGTTTGATGACCCACATGGGTTTTGTGCCGACAAACACAGCTGTCAAATGTGTAAGCTTAACATCCTGAAGTACATCATCTTTACTGACTCCCCAGGTACCAGTACGTGAGATCACCTCGATGGAATTTATGAGAAATCATTTCTCCCAGAGGCTATGCAATTTCTAATTGGATGCGTTTCGGTTCCAATCTCTAGTCGTGTTCCTTCGCCTTTCCTCCCGCTAACTTGGTACGCGATGCACTATCATTTCGTCCGTTTTCATGCTGTATAACCATTGTACTATGTACACACTGCGTTACGATTGGGTTCCTAGTAAAGCAAAGCGTGATTCTCGTAAGGAGGCATGCAGAGCAAGGTACACGTACTACATACTTGTTGACTGTTGCACGTGGACGTAACACCTTGACGATGATCAACCGCAGAGCTCTCCAGGAGCTCTTGCAGCGACCACTAGGTCCTTACCACGACAAGGATGTCCTCAGCGAGGCGTGCCGGTCACCTGGACAACCCAAGCTATTCCTCTACTCGTTCGTTCTTGAGCACAACGGCCGTGTTATAGGGTATAATGCTTTCCACGAGAATTTTGGCGCTTCGTGGCTCTTCTAATGCGTCTTTTTATGTAGCCTTGACCAGTCAGAAACTCCCCTAGAGGGAGGCGGTGAAGATCATCGCAAGTTTCGTTTCCGTGGCACCCTCAAGATTGGTGACCCAGATTGGCTCTCTGATTGGGGTGTCAAGTTGGTGGAGGCAGAGCTCGACTTACGCTGGGCTGAATGCGCTATGCGAGAAGGATGGAGACGGGGACCACCACTAACGCTGAAGCAACTTTTTGACAACAGACTACTCAAGTATTCCGGTTCAGAGCGTCATGACAGCGGTGATGACTGCGAACTCTTACTGAGGATTCAAGGCGAGAAGGGGCAGCCTGCTGTCTTCATGAGAGGCGAGCATCTCTGTCTCGTACACGTTCCTATTCCCCGAGTAACCATTGTCCCCTCGCAGCTGACCCAGCTAGGGATGGGCTTCTCTGGTCATCGAAAGACCAGTAAGTGCCCGAACGAGTTCTCAAGCTCTTTACTTCATAGTTGCCGAGGTTTCGACAGTACGAAGTGCTCACTATGGACGTGGCCACCTATTCATTTTCCGAAAACTTCTTCTGGCGCTATCGCCTTTTGGCCCTCATGCAAAAAATCGTGGAACAATATCGTTATGTTCCCATCGAAACACGAGATCCAGAATGGTTCGTAGACAAGTACATCATGGATTTTGCTTATCCGGAGGAGGATAAACAACCGCGCACTATCTATGACTCTGCTGACTCGGACTTGGACGAAGAGCGCGTTCCTCGCACACCCCGCCAACCGCTTCTCGTGCACAAGAGTGAAATTCTTGGCCTGTTTGCAGCACATGCTGAGTGGCTAGTCACCAACGAGGTCGCTCGGCGAAATAAAATATTCGATGTCAAAGTATGGGACAGATTTCGGAAACGGGTGAAGAGGGAGAGGAGAGAAGCTGCCAGAAATGGCGTGATATGGGGATGGCCAGTTGGGCAGGAACCCCAGGTGGAGGATCTCATGTCGTCTGCTTCCAGCGAGGAGGATGAAGAGGAGGATGAAGACAATATCGTGAAACGTAACCCTGTGATCGGAAAGCCGACACCACTCGTCCAGCGTAAACTGGATATTGCGAGAAAAAAGAGATTGGCCAATAAGAGAAGGATAGAAAGTAGCGCGTCCGAGTCCGAGTCGGATGTGCAGGGACATGCATATGCATCTGACTTCTCAGGAGACTCAGACTCTCCTTGGGAACCAGACGAATTCCCCACAGTTGATAAAGAGGTTCGCCGTTTGGTACCCTGGCAATTCACCGTTCCTCCAGATCCGCCGGATGCAACTGGACGTTGGCATTGTCCGTTACCGAGTTGCCGGTATAAAATCGACCTGCGCCATTTGACAGAGGAAAACAGGAGGGGTGTAGATGATACTGTCATCCGTCACATCATGCGGAAAGAATGGCGGAACGTCTATATGGATGATAGGGTTATGGACGGGTTTCTCCAGATGGTAAGGAATCATTATGATGGCCATCTTGTGGAAGTGGGCGTGAAAGTTGTTAGGGAAGGGCGTCGGGTAGGCTTTCTCCCTACATTTGACTGTGTTACTCACCCAAGGATAGGAACGGCTCGAAAGGATCGAACCTCGCCAGGAAGGTGCGGAATCTCATTCCTTGCGAGGCCGCCTTCCTCCCAAGGGCTCTCTACGTGGGGAGTCCACAGCAACTATGTTTCATGTCATTGAATAAACGGTGCATTTTGCAACTGTACTAGTACACTCTGGAGCAGATGTGCACCCCACTCCATTAATCGATAATATACTTCTTTGATTGGATACATTGTAGTAAGTTACATGTTGCAAATCAAGGTATAACAAGTAAATCTACTACACTGATACATAGTACTTCGACCTTTTTGACCATGCAAATTTGCTATGATGCACCCTCAAACAACAACTTCCGTGGCTTACTTATTGTGGGCGGAGGCAGATATAATGCTGGCCTACGAACGTAGCAAGCATAAGACCGTGGAATGAAATATTAGGCACGGAGCAACGTACATCGACGTACCGCAATTTGCAGCAGGATTACCCATGATGATGCTCTCAGATACCCCTGAAATGCTATCGTTCTTCCCGAAAGCCGCGGCATCGAAGAGGTGGTCCGTGGTCTTCTCAAAAGACGCGAGCATCATAACGCTGTCCTTCATTTTCGCGACACCAAACCGCGTGATTCCCAGAACTTCGCCCTACGACGCGTGCATATATGAGCAGACGAGCTATAAGACGACCTCGTAATCGTCGCACCTTGTATGTCATCACATCTCCTAAAAGCATGACGTGCCGAGGGTCGATACTCATACCATGACTGGACATCGTGAACTGAATTTCATTGATGATCGTTCTCCTGGCGGCTTCAATGCCCAGGACCTTTGCGGTCTCAATCACGTGGTTAGATGTCGTATGTTCCCCAACGATTCCTGACTTCGCAGTGACGACAAGGCCGTTATTGATCAACACGAGCACATACCTTCTGTGGTCATGACTTTCTGCAAACCGTAGCCTTCTACAAGTAGTTCTTTGTCACCTTTCTTCCCCTTCGCGTCATCTTTTTCTTTGATGTTGATGATGGCGCGGTCGATGGATGGTACACCCTTGACGACGACGTCGGGCAGTAAACGTTTGAGTTCGCGCAACCGGTAATATTTGTCCGAGCCGTCGACGTATATTCGCAGTCGATTCCTTCGGGGTATGATAGTGATCGACTAGGAGCGGTATGGTAAATTGTGGCAATTACGGCGTTAAGATTTACAAACCTCTTGTTTGACCTTGACCTTTTTTGCACTTACGATCGCCCATTTGATATCGTCCAGAGTGAGCTCCAGCTATACAATGCAAAAGCTGAGCGTATGCTCATCGACTCGTAGAACTAATGACCGACCTGTAATTTAGAGACAGCGTCCATATCGACGATGAGGCCGATGTACGTGTACTCTGGTGCCCACGCCTCTTCCAAAACTGCAGCGACCTATACAGAAACATGTGATTAGGCGACCGGCAGGGCTAAAATTAAGTAAACTCTTCGTACGTCGCCGAGATGAGTCTTTTCCAGTCTACCTTTCACGATCCGGGCCGAAGGCTCACTGTCTGCAGTGACGAGCTTACAACTAATGATGGGGGTACTGATGGCCTTGGCAGCGTTGATGATCTCTTTTATACGAGGCACTCCCAAGGTGACGTTCATGGAAGCAACTCCGGCAAAGTGGAAAGTTTTAAGCGTCATCTGAGTCCCTGGTTCGCCAATCGACTGGGCCCCAACGGCGCCCACGGTGGAACCTGGAATGGGAGGCTCAGGTGCGAAACACGCAGTAAGAGTTACAAATAGAATACCTGGTTCGATTCTCGCCTTTGCATATTTTACCCAACAGAGGTGCAAGAAACACAGAAGCTGCGCTTCCGTGACCCTTGCCATGTTATCGACGAGCTTCTTCTCAGCCGCTGAGTAATTAGGTAAGTATGCCATCTATACGGTGGGGCTTGAACGTACTTGTTGCACCCATGGATAAATCGGTATCGGAGTCCCAATATTCGAAACGTTCGAGGGCTTCAAACATTCCATGGGCCTTGCGCATCTTTGCTACCCGATGTACAACGTTGTCTGTGAGAAATCCACGGATAGTTGCAATGTACGCAGCCGTGCATTCGTTGGTGAACTTCTTGGTGCTTAACTCACGCTCAACCACTTCAAGAATTTCGAAGGGTAAGAGCGGACGACCTCCTCTGCCACTAACAGACTACCAGTTTTCTCTCTTAGACACTCAAGAAGCAGATGTCAAAAAAAAAAAAGACACACCAAAGCGTGTTTCCAGGACCTCTCAAACTCGACAGGTTGCGCATCACCTTCCAGACAAGCAGGGTCGAGCCCATCGTCTCCGTACCTGAATTGCACAACGCCGCCTGTGGAGTTACGAACGGAGAGGTCGTACTGTGTCGTCAAGTCTTCTAGCGCCTTCATCAGTCGACGTTGCATGTAGCCGGTTTCCGCAGTTTTCACTGCCGTGTCGACCAAACCCTCACGCCCAGAAATAGCGTGGAACAGAAATTCGGTAGGGAGAAGGCCTGTATAAAAACTGTTGCGGACGAAACCCTTCGAGGGTGGCTCCTTGGATTTCTTTGGGAAATGAGGAAGTGACCGGTCTTGGAATCCATCGGGCACACGTTTTCCGGATATAATTTGCTGACCAACACAAGCAACCATCTGACAGACGTTGATGACGGAGCCTGATATTGTGTCAGCTTCATATGATGAATTGCTGCTGTGATGTAAACACACCTTTCGAACCACAGGTTGCCATAATGAGTGGTGCATTGTGGCGGCTGAGTTCTATCATGCAGATCTTCCCGACCTCGTCCCGGACCTTTGACAGAACGGAAGAAATGAGAGCTTCCAGTGTTTGCTCTTGATTACATCCAGGTTTGTTTTCAAGCAGCCCCTTTTTCGCTTGTGCAATGAGGTTATCACATTCTGCGTATGCCTTTTCGACCATGATATCCTTTTTAGAGACCAGCATGGGCCCAGGGATAACATCACTTATACCAAGCGAGAAACCGAAATTAGCTGGAAAGGGATGTAAATCAGTCATATCTTGGAGTAGCCAACAATGCTCACCCAACCATCGCGCACAGAGCTTCGCTAGACGATTCATCGCAGCCGCTGCCTCATGTGGGCCGTAGTCACGCATGATTACACCAAATATTGACTTTTTCTTGCCGCTACCGACGGTAGCCTTGTCCATAACGCCACACATGATTTCACTGTTGACGACGACCAACCAACCATCGTTTGGCGAAAGGTCAGGTAGCGGTTTCATAGCATAGTGCTTCGCATCTGGTTCGTCGACTCGATTACACTTCGACTCCACGTTGACAAGGATTTTAGACTGCTTGTTCGGACGCATAAGCACGTTGAAAACTTGTTTTCCCGTCCATAGTCGCACGGGCTTCCATATTGTCGGCGGCGGCAAATCTATTTGTAAGTCTGCATCTGCGAAGTAACAACATATCTGTGTGAATTGACGTCGGTCGAAGAACGTGTCCCTCTTGGAGAGTAGATATGATGCAGTGATGAAATCCTGGATGGCCGCGATGACGGGCTCACCGTTACGAGGTGTTACAAGGTTGTTTTTGACACTCATAAGCTCTAGTGCTTCTGTGCGAGCTTCCTCGGTTTGCGGGACATCTACACAGGAATGGTTGAGACAACAAGGTGATATTCTGCGTAAGACTTACGAAGATTCATTTCGTCTCCATCGAAGTCGGCATTATAAGGGCCACAAACACATTCATTCAATCGGAAAGTGCGCCAAGGCCGCACCCGGGCGCGGTGACACATGATAGAGAGCTACAGCTCAATGAGTCTACTGGCTAACGTCTTGAGGGTGCACTGACCTTGTGCAAACTAGGCTGGCGGTTGAATAGGACAACATCACCATTGATAACGTGACGTTCTACAGTGTCCCCGATTCGCAAACCGTCAGCGATTGCACTGCGATTACCGAATCTTAGAAATTTCTTGAAGCCGCTACTCCCAGCGGTGACGTAATTGGCACCAGGATGAACATCACAACCATTGCGGACGGCCTGGCGTAGGCGTTCAATGTTATGAGGTGTGACACGTTCTGGGTACGTTAGGATTTTGGCGACGCGTTCAGGGACAGCAACTTCATCGATCCGAAGATTAGGATCAGGAGAGATGACAGTACGCCCGGAAAAGTCTACTCGTTTTCCCGAAAGATTACCACGGAAGCGGCCCTGCTTTCCTTTTAGACGTTGGACGAAACCTCTCATCGGTTTCTGGCCGGCTTGCGAAGGTACGCCCGGAAGTTCCGAGTTGATATACATTGCAACGGAGAGCTGGAGGAATTCCCAATGTTCCATGAATTGCACTGTAGGCGCCCCTTTCGAAAGACCCTGTTTGATCAGAGCGTTCGTAAAGACTATCTCTGTCAGCTTCACAGTGAGATCGTCCTCATTTGAAGCTCCGTCCTGGGCTACTGAAGGTCTAATGCAAACCGGAGGGACAGAGATATATTGCCAAATATATTCTTCCGGTCTCCCGGATTCCGGCCGCAACCCTAGCAATTCGCAGTCCTGAATGTCAGCGGTGAGATTGAGCAGACAAGTAAGCATGTGGAACGGGAAACGCACTTCGTCTGATATCCGTCGAAAGAGATCAAGTACTTTCAATGGGTTAAGTTCTTCGTGGACTGCCCTCTTGAGATACATTCCCAGCTCCTTCTGTGCCTCGACAGCAGGGGCGAAACTCCGCTTCCATTTTTCCATCTCATCCGCTGTCTTCTTCGCACGAAACTTGTCATGGATGATTTTCAGTGCGCCTACTTTCTTGACAGCCCCGTTTGTTGCTGAACAGTAGGGACAATACACAACCTTTCTGGCCGCGGTATTCACTGCCTTGCAAAGTGCTTGGCGCTGAATGTTTTCCATTCCGGGACGGCGAAATCGTTTGAGAAAGGCTCGTCGTTCCGGTCCATCCAATAAGACACGTGCGCAAGTCTAGGAAAAAACTGTGTTGGCGGTATTTGTCGGAATCGAGAGGGAAAGTGTACCTTGCAAATGGCTTGCAGAATGGAAATGGTGTGCTTGAAATATCCTATGTGAAAAACGGGGACAACCAATTTGATGTAGGCGTAGTGTCCGACGCAGTCCACGGACGACATTCCGCATGTTTCGCAAAAAGCATTCTTCTCTGACGTTCCCTGCGTAGACCAGCGTCCTTCAACACGGCGGACAGAATAAGAAGGCCCAGAGTACACACAAGTCGCCTATCCAAAACGCCATCCTTGACTGGTAGTCTGTCTGTAGGGGTATATAAGTCGCGATGGGTGATTTGGAACTCTGATAATTGCACGGTGTCCTGAGCATTCAAGAGGCTGAATTGCAACTGCTTGCTACAAGTCTGTGTCATTGAATGTGTAAATCGTACGTAGCTACTTACTTACATGACTTTGGGGGCCTGCGTAGACACGGATTCCTTCATCGAATGCCCTGGCTCGGTGTCATAAGTTAGTACTTGTCGCGAAGGATCTAATACGCCGTGGCTGTGACCACGTGATGATCTCCCAATCAAGGGAACGCCCCTGAACGGATTTCCATATCCGGGTTACTGCCATAACACGTGAAAGGTCTGAAAGAAGACCGGTAAAGTCGACGAAGCCAGAGCGTCCCGACCGTCGTACATAGCGCTATCCGACAACATGTCGCCAACTGACTTGAAAGAACTGACCATTGAGGAGGTCGCACAGGTGAGCAGCGAGACGACTCATTGATCTACACGAACTATCCAGTGACCTGTATACAGCACAACAAAGAAGGAGACCTGGTTGGTTACCGGTCGATCTTTCGTTTTTCACCTCGAGCTTACCTCCACATAGTGGGTAGTTATCGATGCAAAAGTTTACGACCTTTCCCGGTTTTCCCACCTTCACCCTGGAGGACCAGACGTGCTACTTGCAGGAAGTGTAGGTACGTCGTACATATCTACATGCACTCTCCTCCCATTGCCCGACGACCCGCCTGCCAGCCGGGAAAGATGCGACCGCCGCTTTTTTTGGTTTGCATCGTCATGAAGTTCTCCTCCGTCCGCAATATGCCCGCCTGCAAATCGGCACCATCCGCGACCAAGAGGAACACATCAAGCCACCAGAACCAGGAGCCATCTCTCATGTTCCTTACGCTGAGCCTACGTGGCTTTCCCCCGGATTCCATAGCCCTTACTACAATGACAATCACAAACGCTTTCATCACGCAGTGCGTGCCTTCTTCATGAAGGAGCTTTACCCGGAAGCCTTGCGTTGTGAAGAGAGCGGGAAACGTATATCCCAGGAAATGGTGGACAAGCTCAGGTGTGTTTCACTGCCATCTACTTCGTCACATGCTGGTCAACGACACGAACCCTGGTAGTAATTTGAACTTCTTGGCGATGCGACTGGGCCCTGGGAAGTATTTGAAGGGCCTCACACTCATGGGTGGGATCGTCAAACCTGAAGAATTTGACTATTTCCATGAGGTTGGTCTCGTATTCAGGTGGATCTGTGGCTGCTACCACCATGTTTTTCCATAGCTCATACTAAATACCGAACTGGCGCGTTTCGGAACTCGAGGATTTGTTGATGGCCTGCTCAACGGTGGGGTCATCGCTCTACCGCCAATCTTCAACTACGGTACACCGGAACTTCAGGCACAATACGTCCCCGACATATTCGCAGGCAAGAAATACATCGCTCTGGCAATCACGGAGGCTTTTGCAGGCAGTGATGTGGCCGGCGTACAGACCACAGCAGTACGTGAGGGGAATGAATGGGTGATCACCGGAACAAAGAAGTGCGTGTAGTGTAGTATATTAGAGACTACACGGATATTAACAAGTCATAGGTGGATCACCAACGGGACATTCGCGGATTATTTTACGACGCTTTGTCAGACAGACGTACGTGGATTCTTTCCATCTCCCCTGATACGGCTTGTCAATGATATCCCGCCCTTTGAGGCAGTCTGGTCCTACGGTGATTCTGGTTCCCCGCTCCTCCACAGTGTCTACGAAGCCTGTCAAAACATCCTACTCCGCAACCGCGGGCACCGCCTACGTTACCTTCTCTGCTACACGTGTACCCGTGTCGCACACACTTGGCGCGGTCGGACAAGGTCTGCGTGTCATCCTGTCCAACTTCAACCACGAACGGTGGATGGTCGTTGGTACGAGCCTCGGCGCACAACGATTCGTCGTAGAGGAATGTCTGAAGTGGGTACACATAATCACTACACTCTCACTACTACTCAGCTTCGATCGCTAAATCGATCAGATGGACAAATCAGCGTATGGCATTTGGGAAGCCACTTAATGCGCAACCAGTTATACGGGCGAGACTCGCGCTCATGATCGAACGAGTCGAGGCGTGCCAATCCTGGGTTGAAAATATAACGCACCAGATGAATCATGTGCGTCTCTGGGTCTTGGATCATGACCAATACTGAAACCAATATATTTGAGCTAGATGACGTACGCAGAGCAGTCTGACAAGCTTGCTGGGCCAATTGCCCTCCTGAAACAGTAAGTTACCGTCAGCACATCGATATATCGTGCTCAGCATCCGTGATAAGGTTCGTATCTCGCTCGGGTCGCGAGACCGCAGAAGATGCAGCCCAAATATTTGGTGGGCGAGGTATCACAGCAGGAGGGATGGGCAAAGTCATCGAAAACGTGCGTTAAGCGTCTTTTTGCGATTCCATCCTCGCTCATCCTCTTCTTCTTTTACCGTGTTGTTGGTCAATTCGCCAGTTCCACCGGACATCCCCATTCGATGCTATTCTTGCAGGTGCGGAAGACGTGTTGGGTGATCTTGGTGTCCGCCAGGCCATCCGCAAGATGCCCAAGAATGCAAGACTGTAGCTGAACCAAGCGTTGTTACATTTCTCATGGAATTATACCTCTATTGTAATCTTTTGATTTTGGGGTTCGTTATATAAGTTCGACCTCCCGGCAGTGGGGACTCTAAGTCTCAAGCCTGGGTGAGAGCGAATAACCGAATAACCTAAGATGCCCAATAATGCGAGGCCGTAGCTGAGTCAAGCGTTAATTATTACATTTTCTCTCACCAGAGGATAACACCTGTTACGGCACTATGTATACCCTTGTCATCTAAAGTTGTAGTCATTCGGCTTTGGGATCCGTTAAGTTCGATCTCCTGACAGTAGGATACGGCCTTGGTTACTGTACAATTTTTAACTGACCCTAGGCACCCATCTAGGCCTTCAACGCCCGATCCAGTGGACACTTTTGCTGATAGCCGGCTGTTGTTTGCTGCCTGCTTCCCCCCAATCCCTTATACTCACAGACGTCCTTAGCTGGGCTTGTTATCCTAAAAACCTTGTGCCTTCGGAGCTAAGGAATCCTTTCAATGACTCTGAGGGGACAAGGTTATGTTTAGTCGTCGTCAAACAGTCTAACAGACATACACAGCTGGGACCAGATCATACGACGTGCTTGGATTGTGTCCACAATGTCCTGGGGACGTCCGAAGTCGCCGGCATCAACCATGTTGGAGCCACCAGTGGTGTTCGACATACGGGCACGAACATTCCGGAATTTTACACACACTGCAAGTCTACTCACTTGGCACGGGGCCTTCACGCCGTATGTTTTCAGTATTTCCTGCCAAGTCAATTGTACTAAGCAACCACACATAGTACTGTAGCCCACCAACACTGAAAAACTACGCTTCCTCAGTATGAAATCCTCCGAACCTGACCACATTCCGAGAAAAAGCAGTTGAGCCATTTAGCAGACATAGCTCAAGCCTGACATGACGGACTTTCAGAAATCCTAGATGCCTGGTAATTCTCATAATGTGCTGTCGTGCGTCGCGACCATTTTTCGGTTATCCCAATTTCCCTCGCTTCTCCGAAGGCTGGTCGTCCAGACGTAGCGAATTCGAGAATGATAACATACATGCTCCCCCGGTTTCCGGCACGTGAACCGGGAGGCGGCCGCGGGTACCAGGGCTACGGACCACCATTCAATGGCCCTCCGACGGAAGCACAGTTCACGTATTTGCAGCTCTGATGCTGAATATGAGAACTCGCCTCTATCCAGCAGTAGATGAAACTCGGACTGAGTTTTTTCAGTAGGACACCGTAACCCAGTTCCTACGGCTCCTACTAGAGTGGCATAACTGTGGGTGAGAGCTGGTGCAGGTCATGAATAATTGAAATACGTCGCGATGTACCAAAGAATCTTCTATTCCAACGTATGTAAGTGTCACATGGTCACAACCTACGTCTCCGAGATCCAATCGAATTTATGAATAGGTTCATGCTGGACAATTGCTTTCGTCCATTGGAAAGAGGCCTGATTTCAGCATCCGCCGTGAAATCACTAACAATGTGAGATCGAAGATGTGAAATCCATGCCAGCGTGAAGCTATTGAAATCAGGTTCGTCGATGGCTCTGGTTCAATCTAGGACCAGTTAACTGCTTCCACCTTTTCACTCCCTCCCCTATCCGTCAAGGACAGTGGTGGGGTATGAGAAAGGCAGGTTTTTGATTCTTGGCACACTCTCTGCTACAGTTGCCACGTGTTTAGAAACGAAACCGGTGTGTCGCATCCGCACTTCCGGCAATCTATTGCTCAATTGTCGAAAAGGAAATCAGAATTGTGCCGGGAACCCAAGCTATACAAGTATGGTGAAATGTGCAATGCTCTCACGACTTCCGACCTACTCGTGAACATGCAACTCACGAAAACATTCGCTCTCCTTGCCTTCGCCGCATTCGCACGCACGCAATGCGCAGCTTGCCCGAGTACTGTAGAGGCCGAGAACTTTGAAGGCTCGTGTACACTGGCTCCTTCACGTACTGCAGGTGAGCACCCCGTCTCATCCAGCGGAGTCCCTACTTAGCCTTTAGTCAGTTATAGGAGCATCACTTGCGTTTATACCATGCGTACATGATTACACAAGAAATGTGCACGACAATATCTGACATTGAACATGACAGTCCGACGGCTTTGTTCTTACCCTTGAAAGTACTGGTAATTGTCCAAATAATGTAGGAACGAGCACGAGTTGCGGTTCGTGTTGACGACCCTGTGGAGTCGGAGTCGGGAGGGTGAAGATATGGGAGAAAGTTGAAGAGGAATGCACTCAGTTGATATCCACTTCCCGGGCAGAAGTCTGAGGACTACATAATTTACCGGAAACTCGAAGTTGTATATAGAACGGATAATTCCCCTGACGGCTATGTGGATTAAGTTCTGACAGCCAGTTGTCAATACCGGTGCGAATCTATTGGTATCACATCCATGTAGTCAACTGCTTCTACCGTTCTCACCCCCCTTGGAGTGCTAAGACTGGGGGGCAGGATGTAAGAAGGTCGGGTTTGATATTTTGGCGTGCAGTTGCCACGTGTTAGAAATGAAGCCAGCGTGTCACCTCCACACTCCTCGCAACCTTTTACCCACCCCATCGGGAAGGAAACCACGTACTATTAGTACTGTGCCAGGGACCCGAGGTATAAAGCACGATGAAATATTCAGCATCGTCAAGACTTCCAATCGACTCGCAAAGATGCAACTCACGAAGACAACGGCTCCCCCTGCCTTTTCCACATATCGGCGCGCACAATGTGCAGCCTGCCCGGGTGCCATTGACAGTGAGGCCTTTGTGAGCTCGAGCGTGAAGGACTGGGCCTCCAAACCTATCGCAGGTTAGCACCCCGTCCCATCCCACGGTGCCCCTACTGAGCGTTTACAGTTATAACTTGGGTGACGATTGCGCTTATACCGTGCGTGTACAAGAAATGAACGCGACAACGCCTGACAGTGAATATGACAGTCCGACGGTTACATTCTTGTCCTTGAGGGCAGTGACCTTTATTGCCCGGCTTGTGTAGGAACGACCATAAATTGCGTTCCATTGTTGACGGCTCTGTGCGGTCGGGGGGGCTAAGGTCGGGAGGATTGAAGAAGACTGCTCCTTGATCTACCGCCCAGCTGATATCCCCTTTCTGAGCAGTAGAGGTCCGAGAACTACGTAATTTCCCAGATATTCGAAGTTATATCGAAATACTCCCTTTGATAACCTGTAATTCATAATCGGTTGTCAAGAGTAATTTTCGCAGCCACCTGATGGGTGACGTGGTGGTACAGTCGAGGTGGCTGCACTGATTTGCAAGTCAGCCTATTATAGGTTAAGCTTTAAGTTGATTCAAACGTAATCCCACCGCCAGTGAAAAGGCATAACCCCTGTCTCAAGCGCGTTGTAGGATATTGCGTAGAAATCGAATGAATAGCAGCCTATACATATGTCGTATTGTGCAGACGTACTTACTTTACTAGGATGTTGTGGTGCCACGGTCGAAACACCAATTCAGGCCTAATACGAAATGATCGTAGCACATAGTTACTAAAGTTTATCATTGATTCGGCCAGCGTTTCTAAAATCTACGAGCTGTTACCTGAGCACGTTGAAGTCATTCAGTGACGTCACAGGATATCTACACGTAAGAAACTAATCTGCAATCAGGCATGCAGCACAGATCACATCATTTGGAGAATAGCCCATATGAGCACTGACGCAATGCCACTGTAAACTTGGCCCAGGGTGGTTCTGACTGCACTGTTCGTCGAGGTGGGCGTCGCACTCGTCGAGGTAGCGCTAGTTTCGGACGGGGAGCTGGTGGTACTAGTCACAGGTGGTACAGCAACTACTCCAGACCCGGTCGCAGAAGCCTCGGTTGCAGACGCTATGACATAAGTTAGCAGAAGTGAATATAACACGAGGTGATCGTCACTAACGTTGGAGCGTCATCTGAGACGACAATGCTTCAGTGTATGAATTGTGTTTAGTATTACTTTGAGACGTCGGCGGGGGCTGAGGCAGGGCACCCGCTTGGATGCAAGCCGTCAATAGCTCTATCCGATATTTAGATTATCAGCTTTTGGTGGTGCAAATTATAAACAAAAAAAAAAGACTCACGCACAACAGCAGCCTTTGTGGTACCAGTGGAGTCCGAGCCATCAACAGCCTTGCTTACGCACCCGAGGCAGGTATGGTATGATTTAATAAAAGTCGATGTACAGCATGTGGATGTTGGACAGTCCTGCGTGCCCTATTAGGATCGATGCAACGGGTGAGGCAACAACATTCAATACTCACCGACGTGTCCGTACTGTTCGCTATGGGGTCACAAACGGGCGTACATTCTGATGGGATCGTTGTCTGCCTCTTACTGATGGAGGGACCGAACAACGCTAAGATGGCGTCCGCGCTGTATGGTCCAGTGATGGTCTGAGCACTGCTCGCAGCCACAAACGCTGCGAACACAAATGAGACGAATCGCATTCCAAGAGCTTTCTGCTGGTGTTATTGAGAGTGTTCGGGAGGTGGGGAGAGACTGGAGTCGAAAAATCACACTGCTAGTCCATGTCAATATATGATGCGCGACATATTTGCACCCTGAAGGCCTGACCTATTGCTGCGCAAGAAGGCGTGTCCGACGTCGTGGTTCTAACCGAAAACTGGGTGGAGTCCGTGGAGCCGTGAAGACGAAAGAAAACCACCTGCAACGACATTCTTCGGTTCGTGTGTACTGCGGGTGAGCCTCAGTGTCATTGCGTTATGGCGGAGGACTGGCTTTTCCAAATGCGGAATGGACTCGTACATTGATCGGGTTATGAGTCGCGGTTGCTCCGGTCTGAACGTAAGTATATAGCTACATGCATACAAATCATCCACGTTGAGTAAGTAGGGGTAAGAATCTACCAACTCTGCAAACTGTTCGTTATCATGACAACATATCTTTATCCGCAAAGCGATCCATCCAAATCTAGGTCCAGACGGGGCAATCACAGCATTTGATGGACAAGCCAGATAAGAGCCAGGCCAAAGACCTCGCGGACATGCACTTCAGCTTCCCTGGCAGCACCATTTGTAGGCTGCGATCCAGAGGTACCGCTGGCTGTCGCATTACCGGAAACAGTGACAGTACTTGTAGGTGCGGGTTGAGCTGCAGGCGCAGTGATAGTAGCAAATGTAGGAAGACTTTTAGCAGTGGTACTTGCCGCTATAAGAAGCCTGTTAGTAGATATAGACAAGCGGCGGATGATTCTTGCATACCTTTTGCTGTTGTCTTACCTGGCGTAGATGCATCTTCGTTACCTGTGGGAGCGCTTTGGCCCGGCAGTGCTTGTGGTGGCGAAAGTGAATATCCCGCTATTTCGCAAGCCTGCCAAAGTTCTATCGGATAACATCAGCGCGTTCGCTATTCACGACGGTGCCCGCAGGAAGACGCACGGTTGAGAGCGATTTGCGAGGGAGCATAATCGTAGTAAGGCAAGTTTGAGCCTATACACTTGAAACAATTATAGTATTCAGTAAGAAAAGTGTCTGTGCAACACTGAGACTGCGGGCAACCCTGGCGGCCTTATCAGTACCGATGTCTCAATCGAGATAACTGCATTTACTCACCGCGTCCGTTTCATTTACAACGGGTTGACAGGTGGAAGAACAGGCAGCGGGGACGTCGAGAGGGCTCTGCCTTTTATCGACAGCGATCAGGCCCCTTACACCCGCAACAGCCAACGTTACAGAGACGAAGAGTAACGGAAATTGCATCGTAGAAGTTGGACGGGAGGTGCTGTACGAGAAGGGAAGGGATCAACTTATATGTATGTAAAGGGGTACAGCAAGTGCAGACGCCCAAGAAGCATGGCCGTCGGATGTTAACCCATCTGCTGCGCATCACGCATGTCTTCCTGTTATTCGGCTTGATGAATTATGTCCCTGACACACCAAAAAGGTTTATTAAACGTCTCCCAAGGCCAATCGGTTGATAAGCCAGATGCGCTCGGGCATGATACGTGGTCCCGAGGGGAAAATATACCCCTGACGCCTGAGGCTCGACTTTGGACATATATTTTTGTACGGACTCGGCGTATCGAAGTTCTTGACCTTGATTCTTGCTCCAATGTTCTACGTCCGTCGTAGTACCAACAACGGTGTCGACCAAATGAAAGCGGACTTGGTTTTGCAAGTCGCGTGATTTGGTAAACATGTCATCAAGCAATTTCTTCGACTTACATCAATCCTCATTGCATGACAACTCGCCAGCCATCTTTCTTTCCAACACCTGCTTTGGTGCGTAGTGCTCTCACAGCCATACATGTAAAATGACATTGCCTTCAGGATCATGCAGCAGCAGGACTGGGTGCTGGCGTCGTTGCCGTGCTTTGTATGCAGCCCCTGGACCTGCTCAAGGTGAAGTTCCAAGTCTCAACTGAGAACCCTCAAGGCGGTGTCGGGAGGCAAATATGGAGTTCTTTAAAAGAAATTAAAACACAGCAAGGATGGAGGGGCCTGTATCGTGGTCTAGGACCGAACGTTGCTGGCAATGCATCTAGCTGGGGGCTCTACTTCCTCTTGTAAGTCCTTTTACAGTTATTGGTCACCGGGACCCTGATTTTCATTGGTTGTATGAAGCTACGACATGCTGAAGAGACGCGCCTCCGGGGATGACCCCAGCTTCCGCATATCCCCCGGCTCGTACCTACTTTGTTCAGCACAAGCAAGTCCGCGGTCCTAGTTCTTTACCGGGTCTGGACACCCGGGTGTCGAGACATGCTAATGCTGTTTCATTCAGGCGCCGTAACTGCTGTATTGACCAATCCAATATGGGTGGTCAAAGTTCGCATGTTTACCTCTCGTCCGGATTCTCCGAATTCTTATAGAGGTCTATGGCGTAAGTGTGTTGGACGAAATTCGCGGATGTTGACGCCCTCACGTTGCATCAGACGGTTTGTCGAGAGTATGGCACACAGAAGGCATGGCTGGCCTTTGGAAGGGCACCACGCTTGCCCTTGTCGGGGTCAGCAATGGGGCCATCCAGTTTATGGCATATGAAGAGATGAAACGGTGGGGGTTCGAGCGAAAACGCAAGCAATTTAAGAAAGCTGGAAGGATTATGACTCCAGAGGATGACAAACTCGTACGTCATGTCTCTTCCACCCTGTTCTCCTTTCGACGCAATCTGCAGTCCAACACGGCATATACTGTCATGTCAGGTGCAAGCAAGCTTTTTGCTCTCGCGACGACATATCCGTACCAAGTCATCCGGTCCCGCATACAAGTGAGTTTACACAGTGCGAGTAGCTGTGCTTTTTACAAAATACTCTGCTTAGAACAACGCTACGGCGCACTTATACCCAGATATCCTTACTACCATCAAGCGGACCTGGAAAGGGGAGAGTGTCAGAGGCTTCTACAGGGGCTTAGGCACCAACCTTGTTCGCGTCCTTCCCGGAACGTGTGTTACGTTCGTTGTCTACGAGAACTTGGCTTGGCTTCTCCGTACAACTGCCGCCAGACGGCAAGCCGCAGCCAGTACCGCAACCATTACATCATAGCTTTGGACTGATTCCAATTTATTGGTCCATTGGCAGTATCACGCTCCATTTACACTGCAACATACATACCATATGTTACTTGCCACCGGTATAGTTTATTAGGATACAACACTAACAATGTACGTAGTGTGAAAACCTCCCAACTCAATAACAATGCACCTATAGAAAAAGAACCATTAGCTTATGTGTTTAAAGCAGAGTGATCAAGGGCGAAGAGGATTCCCAGTCGGTCAAAATAACCATGACCACGTGTAACTTCATCGCACAGAACGTCTGCTCCCCCGTCCATTCGCGAGTACCATCAGAATGAGGAGACAAGCAGAACGAAGGAGAGACTGGAGCTGTGCAGCCCCCCACGCTCGACATTGTTTGAGCTTCATCCTACCGATGAAGAAATCCAATCCACGAAAGAGTGACAACTCACTCCCAGAACATCAACGACATTGATAGTAGATCTACAAGACATGTCTGGGTGAAAACTGTCAGTAAAAATGTTTCAGACCAAGAGCACAGAAGGATAACCGGTCAAATAACTATAACCCACACACGTCATGGCGCAGAACGCCTACTCCAGCACCCTTGTATGCAAGCATCCTCAAAACGAGTCTACAAGCTGGATGATGAAGAGACTGGACGACTAAGTCCCCACGCTCGTGAAGAAAGTGATAAAGTTTTCATCACTCCGGAGACAGCGAGGAAAAACAATCGATAAAGAAAAAGACCCACCTTGTTCGATACATTGGAAGTTTCAAAACAAAACCAAAAAAAACCGCCAGGGATGTCTGCTCGTTATTTGGGCTTGTGGTCCAACAGCCTTTGATCCTAACAAGTACAAACAACCGCTTCCTAAAACAGTCCATTGTAGTCGCCTCGATCGCACGTCCGTTTTGACCAGCACCCAAATTAGTAAGTCGTTCCCGTGTATCCGACTAGAACGAGCACTGAGGTAGCTACAGAGAAGGTCATTCCCATGCGCTCGGTTCTCAATGCCTTGACGCGCATACACCACCAACTGTTACTGCCATATCCCCAATACACCCGCAGAATCCTTATTTCTATACCACGCACCCTTAACCGCTCCTACGCCACGTCTCCGAAACATCTCGATAACCGAAAACCAACGAATGACAAGATTCCCTACGCTTTCGTCCGCGTCGTCGATCCCGAGACCGACAAACTCTCTCCGACCAAGCAGTCTCTCCAAACCCTTATCTCATCGCTGGACCTCAAAAAATGGATCGTAGAACTCGTTGCTGAAAAACCAGAACCAATCGTGCGCATCGTTGACCGAAAGGAAGCATTTCAAAAGTACAAGGAACAACGCAAAGCGATGAAGAAGGGTACGAAATCGGGAGAGGCAGCAAAAGAAATTCAGCTCACATGGGCAACGGCATCGGGTGACATATCACACAAGCTGGCGAAGGCACGGTCATATTTAGAGAAGGGATGCAAGGTGGAAGTCGTATTCACGCGGAAGAAGGGTCAGCCATTACCTACACCCAAGGAGATGCAAGGACGCCTACAAGACGTTGCATCAGAATTGATGGACGTTTCGAAGGATTGGAAAGTACGCGAGGTTAGCTCGACGATGAAAGTTATATCCTTCCAAGGGACATGCGATTCGGGATGATGGGGGTCATTGTATATGTCCATCTAGTTCAATGATACACTATTGCGGAGTATTACTTTTCTTCCTTCTTTTTATTCGCGCCCACGTATTATGAAGATGCCTCTCTTGCAGTCTCCGCCTCCGAATCCTCGCATCCCGGCTCAGCGATTTAGTCCAGGCGTCGCGCGACACAGGAAGCCCCCGTGTCTTCAGCGTCGGTAAAGCATGCGGACGGAATGGATGAGCGTGCAGCTTTGGGAACCCATATGGTTGTTGGTGGCGTAACGATCGTCCCTGCCGGTCCAAAGAAGCGTAGAACCAAGTATCCACGAACCATCGCCTAAACCCTAATGGCACTGTATAGCCTGCATTCAACATTTCATGTACCACTCGTCGGAGGAAAGGATTCCATTTCCGCGGCGGGATCCCAAAGCGTGAATAGCGAACCATGGCACGTCGATTTAGATTCCACCAGTGCGCCGGATTCGAACGCTGCGAACGCTTGGTCATGGCTGTCTGTCTCCCGAACATGTCCAGAGCGGCATTGAAGAACCGTTCGTCAGGCTGCAAATGGCGAACAGATGGATCACATTTGGGATCGATTTTCGCAAGGGAATTGTAGATGTCCAGTGCGCCACGCCACATCGATCGGTAGTGTATAGCACCCAAACGCAACGCCCTCAACCGACGCGAAAGGTGCACATCGGTGACACGAGTCCGGTACGCTACGTATCGGGCCCACCCCTTCCGTATTTTGGCCGTAGAGGACGGGTTCCAATTCAGTTCTCTAGGGTTTCCAGGACGCCAGCCGATGCCCTTCTTCGCCTCTTTTCCGTACACCTGCAGCATAATGGTGTACGCATGCACGGGCATGCGCCATCCCTCCACGATGCGTCTGTTTCCATTCTCGCCGTCCTCCAGCCAACTCGCCATCTCCGCCTGTTTCGCAAGAAGCCATACGCGCTCTGCGAGTCCGGTCCTCCCAGCCTTGCATAGGGCATTGAGCACGGTCGTGAAGAACCATGGACCAAGAGATACGGCACGATTAAGGCGCTCTTGGCGTGATCGTTCAGCAATAGAAGCACGAAGCTCTGGGGTGATCCTGTCCCATGCTGGATGGTCGACAATGGACATCTCGGGAAGAATATACCACAATACGTCAACTACCACATGAGGCTGCCCAGTTGAGGTAAGGTGCGAAATATAGCTCGCCAAGGTGACGCCATCCGCAGTAAGAGGATGAGGTGGAGTAATACGAAAGACCTCGGACAGTGGGATAGGCTTAGGTTCCAACCCGACTGCGCCGGGTGACGCCACCGAACGCTTGGCAAGATTCTTTGATGACTGCGGCGGCTCCTGGGGATCAGGTAACACCATGATGCCATGACGGTTATTTGTCTTCGTCATGCGCAGCTCTTCCAAGGTACACAATACTAAGTCATTCCGCCTCAAGAGAGTCCCAGATCGCAGAAGGATGTTGTACGTTGCAATGTCTGGCTTCAAACCAGGAGAACGAACAAACTCCATGTGCTGCAAGAGTTTGCGTGCTCTTTCGACGGACATGTGATGGCGGAGAGCGTAATGGATGAGAGTATTGTAGGTTTCACGAGAAAGCTGCGGCATCACCGGTGGCCCTGGATGATCACCGGTGCCTCCCTGTTTGGTTAACCAGTCTTTAGCCTTGATAGGAGGTCGTTTGACAAGGCGCAGCAAGACACCATGGAAATATTTGTACGCGTTTCTCGGTTCCAACTGGCCGTCTTGCGCGACCCAAATATCGCTGTGGCCCCTTGGACATGAGTAAAGAATTCTCAATAAGGTCGAGATGTCCGAATACGGCAAAGACCGAGTGTCAACAAGCCGGGCCAGATATGCCAGTGCTTGATACGCCTCTGCTCGCTGGTCTTCTTCCGCCTCAACAGGGTCTGCAGAGATTTCATCATTACATCGTTCCACGATAGACTTCATCACCCGCATCGGTGGAATGCGAGAAACGCTGGCCAACGCCTGAGCAACACTGACCCGCGACTCTTGCGAAAGAGTCCCATGCGAGGCCTCCTCCTGCGCTACTTTTGCTTTGAGTGCTTGCGCCCTTTGCCACCGCAGCTCAAAATCTTTCACGATCAACGCGAAGAGAATGGCTCCAAGTAAAATTTCACCGTTTAAGAGGCAAATGGAGGCAAAACGTTCAAGAAGACGATCAGAGTTCCGCTGGCCATTCTCTCTCGCTTTCAGAAGTAACACCAACGCAAAACGAGCACCGTCATTCTTGATCATCTCGGGATTGACGATCAAGTCACCGTCTCCAATGACGTCCATCTGACGCCACATGATTTTACCGCCTTCTCGGAGAACATCAAACGTAGTCGGAGGTGCTCGGGTGAGTGCTGTTGCAAGTATTTCAAGAGTCGCATTACGCATTCTGACTCCATCTCCAAGAAGTCGGTCTGCGGTGGTTTTTGCTTTTAATACATTGCCATAACGGAGGTGGTGGTGTATGAGACAGTGGGCTGCAAGCCTGGGAGAGATAGGCCGCTCAAATCGTATAGGGATGAATTCGAAGCTGCCGAGTACCGGTAGCTCCAGGCTGATGGTCTCAGGAGCTCCTGGTATGTTAGAATAAATGAGAGAATGCACAATGTACTCCGCATCTGGGAGAGAATTATCCCGGCAAGCGACCCGGACTGCCCGAGCGGCGGCGAGGGCACATTGATTTGGAGAAAGATGCGTCTTGATCAACTGTGAGGAAGGGGGTCGAAGTATGAACTGTCTAGGTCGTATAGGTGGCTGCGGGGTAGTCGTAGCAGAGATGCCAGGAAAGCGAAATGGTGCGGTTTGGTGCGCAGGTGGTGGGGGTGCTTCTGAGGGGCCGGGTGCATCATCCGGCAGCTGAAGACGTTCGTTGAGGTCGGTCAGGCGGTCAAAGTAGTCACCTTCTGCGTCCTCGTCATTCGAATACTTGGGCTTAGTGTCGGGTCGCGGAAATGGACATATGCGTGAATCGAAGAAAGGCCGCCGTAAAGGAGGAAATGAGGATGGAGCGGAAATAGCGACAGGTGAGAGATTTCCTCGAACTCGAAAACTCTCTGGGCGAGCCAAATAGGTCAAGCGACGGCTGGCCCTACTACAGATGCTACGAGTTGTTCTTAGTGAGGCCCATTGCATGTGTGTCGCATGCCTTCATTCCAACGTCAGTGCCTCGCATATCAAGCCGCAGAAGTACTCACCAGCCTCCCAAATAGCTGACGGTACCAGTGTTGTCCTTTTGGTCTCTGTCGTGTTGACACAACTCACAAGACGAGCCTGACGCTATTGGGTTACGTAAGCTACTAGCAAACTTGCTTCGTCACGTGACTCTTGCAAGTGGATTCCAAATTCGCGGCGCTGGGCAAGTCGCAAGTGACTGCAGCAACGAAAGCTTGAAAAAGAACTTGACACTTGGTTTCGTGTATTGGAGTACTGAAATCAAAATGAACTACGACAGACCTTATCGTGGTGGAGGTGGTCGGCGAAGATACAGAGACAGAGGTAAGGAATCACAGTTCACCCCAAACAAGCTTGGCGTCCGGTTGAACCCATATCACAGAGGATTATGACACGCACGACCGCCGTCCGGTGTACGAACCTCCCGAGCAGACATTGAAAAATAGTATTATAAGGCTCGGCGAAGTCGTGAGTTCATCTGGCATTCGTACCAGGCAAGTAGTACTCACTTCGCCTTTAGGACCCTGTCCAAGAAGTATCCAGGCTGGCTAAACAGCTACACGAAGATGCCACACCCATGATGACAGCTATTTCGGAGGGAATCCGCATTGCGTGAGCTTCTACCAGTCACTCTATCGTTCTTTTTATATTCGGCGTTCCTTCAGCGTCACCGAACAACCGTATAAAATACCGTATTATGCGGCGCTTCTTCGACTCCTACACGGCCCTAATTCTTTAGGGATGGATACCTCCACAGCGCAACCTTCGACACCTCTTGGAAAGCAGGTGCTTGAAGATTTCTGGAAAGGTTTTCAAGGCTACCTTGACAAACTCTCCTGGAGACATATACGGCTCTGTGTATGTTCGGCACGTCATAAACATCGTTCTCTCTACTGACGTCTACAAGATACACTTCTTTGCTCACTTGACCGTCGCGCAAGTCATTTCCACCGAGTCTATGGCTGCCCTCTTGCAGTCCTTCGCTGCAGTTCTGGATGAATTTGGCGTATCGTATGGACGAGGAAAACATGCCGCACTCTGCGCTGCCGAGGGATTAATGATTGTAAGATTTTGTTTTTGCTCCCTTGACTAATCCTTAACTATTCAACCGCAGGCAGGTGCTGTGATACAGAAGAGCCTGTCATCCAATACAGGGGAAATTATCGCCGCTATCCACAACTTCAACGAATCTATGGCATCTTCCAAGAATCTAGTTCAACCGCTGACATCCCTTACTTCCGCTTCCGCTACGCTTGATTACGCAGACGAAGTAAGTCTAGGATGAGAATAGCTCTTGCCCTTACTCAAGGCTCGCCGAACTAGCTCCTCGACAGCGTAATTACAGTGTTGAAGGCTCTAGAAACATCGGAGTTCGCTGATCCCCCAGCAAGCTTCCCTCAACCCTATCTCGAGTATGAAGATCTAGATCCTGCTACTTCTCCGCCCTTTGAGCTCCCTTCTATCCTGGTGCCGCCCGAAGTCATCGAGCTAGATGGACTCTCCTCTGATGATGGTGAAGATTCCCAGGTCAAAAGAGATGAATGGCCCGAGTTTTGGTTCCGTCTGTTCGACAATGCTGTATGCATTTAATGAGAGACATTTCGGCGGTGTGATGACTGACTATATATACAGGTGACACCAGATCTGAATACTATTTCCGGATTCTTGATCCGGTCGAACCTACGGGATATGGTTGACATCTTCGAGGTTAACCGAAAGGAATGCGCCAGACTCCTTCTTGAGTACCCTAAGTGGTGCGTGCCAGGCACCTTCAAACCCCGAGCTGGTGGACCTCCTGTCGAGGACGATCCCAGCGCGAACAACTGGCAGTTGGAAAGTGTCATAATCGAAGTGAGTATTCTTCATTCGGCCACCATCGGTTTTAGAGTCTCATCTGGATACCGTTAGGCAACCCTCGGTTACCTCTTCCTCCTGCCTGACCCAAGCCAGAAACCTGTATACTTTATCGCACTAATTACTGAACTTTGCAAGTTGTCACCTTCGACTGTGGGGCCAGCGGTTGGCAAGTCTATACGTAGGCTCTATAGCTGCCTTGCCGACGGATTGGACGTGGAAGTGTCCCGGAGATTTGTGGAGTGGTTTGCCGTGCACATGAGTAATTTTGGCTTCCAATGGGTGTGGAAGGAATGGTAGTGTTGGTCGCTGCGATGGTACGAGATGATGCTGAGCACACTCGACAGGGTCCCGGACTTGGTGCTCCCGGAGAATCACCCCAAGCGCACGTTCGTACGACGTGCTGTGGAGTCGGAGATACGCCTATCTTACCACGAACGCATTCTGAAAGCGCTCCCCGAAGCTATGCAAGATGATCCAAATGTTATCTCTAGTCAGCAACCGGGGCCTGATCCAGAATATGAGGAGCCTTGTAAGTTTCATTTGTTCAGTTAGCGGAAGATAAGATCTGATGCACTCCCCGTCAACAGCACATCCCTACCATGACGCTTATCAGTCCGTCCTAAGCCTTTTGCGCGGTCGTTCACGTGCCGAAGAGGTCATCGCCCAGCTCGACACCCTTAAGACGACTCTTGATACATCCCATACTGACATTCACATCGATTCAATCATACGATCGTTGGCCATCCAATCTCTCTTGTCCATCGGATCCCGCTCGTTTTCTCATTTCCTGAATGCTATTGAACGTTATCTTCCACTGTTGCGGGGACTGGCTATGCCAACTGACCTTGACGCCAAACGTGACATACTTGCTGCTACTGCAGCATTCTGGAAGAGGAATAGGCACATGGTTGGGATTGTGTTCGACAAGCTCATGCAATACCAGATCGTAGACCCTACGGACATTGTAGCGTGGATCTTCAACAATACGGCTTCCGGCGATGATATAACGGGTCCCGTGTATATCCAGGCTTTCGAGTGGGAGCTACTGAAAGGGGCGTTGGATAAGGCGAACGGGAGGGTGACAATAGCCAGGAAAAAAGTAGTGGCGCTGAGGAAGGAGCAAGATGACAGTATTGCTCGTGCCAAAGCCAGCGGTGGAGCGGATGTTGGCAACATGGAAGTCGACGGAGAAATGAAGCCTCTCAAGCAAGGTCTGACGGTTATTACATGTCGTTCAATTGTGGTCATTGACTGGCTTACTACCAGACGAGTCTGCAACCGAGAACCCCCAATTAACAACTGCCCTCAAGGCATTCACGAGCCTTACTCGCGAACAAAAGAGCGTTCTTGCAAAAACCCTCGAGGGCTTCGTTTCATGCCTTTCTCCCGTCCCGGGTGACGACCACCAGAACGCGCACTCGAAGACTGTGGTTGAAGAGCATGCATGGGAACGGCGCACATCGTGGACTAACGAAGAATGGATGACCTGGGAAACCTGGGGATGGTACCGACACTTCTGCCGGCTGGTGAGCCACCCCTTACACTCTGTTTGTTGTCCCATTTCATATTTACATACCCCACTAGTATTCGCCATATCTCCGCAATTACTCGACGACGTTGAGCACTGTGGCCTTCGTCAAGATCGAAGGCTTTACCACCCCAACAGCTCAGTCGATCAAGAAAATATGGGACATTGCGACCGGCCAAGAGGCATAGTCTGTCGCTCTTTTTATTAGTATATGCGTGTACGTTGCTCTACACTGTACACTGGGTGTCTGGTAATGTAAGCGTACTTCTTCTGATAGTCTCTCATCAATGTAGTGATGCTCTATAGCTGACTTCTCCAATAGTCTAAACTGCAGTGATGATTTCATGACTCAGTCTTCCTTGTCCTTTACGTGCTTTAGTCGACCTCCAGTAGAGTATCCGATAGTTCCGAGGAATACCAGTGCTGCTCCGGCCCACATCTGTGCGTTTGCCTGCCCACCATACACGGCGACACTTAGCAAGAGTGACACGGCTTTGCGCACCGTCAGGATAAGTGTCACGGTTAGTGAGGTGACGCGTCCTGTGAGCCTGTTCACGCCTATGACACAGAGTAGTTGCGTGATCGTGTTCAGGAAGAGGTGGATGAAGATGGAGGGTATTGTTAACGCGTATGCAGGTATGTAATGCTGCACTCCATATGGTATCGTGCACGATGAGACGGGAACGCCGACGCTCATACGGGAGAGTTCCCCGACGATGTTATCCTTGGAGAAGAGGAAGAGTGGAAGGCCAAGGGTGTGGAGGAAGAACATGTTCTCTTGCCAGGAAGGGAGAACGTCAGGGTCGGAGGCAACTTGCGACTCCGTTGGCGTAATATACCGCGCAAATACCCAGTCTTGCACGAGGCCAAGAAAGCCAGAGAAGAGGAGTGCGAGGCTCAGGATGGCTATTCCCTGAGCATAGAGAGAAACTTCCGTTGTTTGCGCAGTAGTGGCCTCAGATTTCGGTTTTGAAGCCGACAACGTGGTCAACACGATGCCCAGTGTCACTATAAAGACAGACATGACCTGTCTGAGCGTGTACCTGCGGAACACGTCAGGGTTTACCAACACCACCTCAACGATGTCGGCGACACATACCGCTTCTTCGCAAGCAGCCATCCTAGGACCAGGTTGACGATCATCCCACCACTGCGAAAGATGATATGGACCGTCATAGGTATATGGTATGCAAAGGCGGCATTGTTTAGCGTGGACAGTACGAAAAAGAGTGCTACTTGGATCAAGTAAGGCAGAAGAGGAACTCTTCGTTTCTTTAGACGAGGTAACCATGTCCTACGGGTGATTGGTGATGTCGAAGGCGTCTTGTGACTACTGGAGTCCCCATTCGCCGCTTGGAGAGTTTCCAGGCGAGTGAATGTAAGTTGGCTAGGTAGTCCAAAGAGAAAGACTATGAGAAATTGAAAGAATGTAACGACGACTCCGGAGTGCGGATAAGTGGAGGTGACGTGCTCCATAGTGATCGCATTGCTGGCCAACCAGCGTGAGTCAGGGCATGAACACGTTCGACTCGACGAGACCCTACCTGCAGCAACCTCCGAATATCAAGGTGAGCGTCGTCACCCAGTCGGACAGGGAAAGCATCCGACTACGGTCTTGAATGAAGAGAGGCTAGTCAGCGTGCGATTTTGTTGCCCGCCCAGACGTTTTGGGCGTGCCATGCCACTGTCACGTTGACTCCATCATTCATTCTACCATGGCTAAGGGGTTTTGTACTCATCTCGTCCCCGTCGCCCCATTCGTACCAAGTAAATACTTGAGAGGGCCACTTTGGACCAAGATCGTAGAGAGGGAACGATTGTCTTCTTTCGAGTTTTTGCTCTACCTAGGGGAGATGAGATCAAGAAGCATGCCTAGGCGGACCAGACTCGACAGAAGACAGTCGATCCCTGACATATGATATGGCACGGTCTAACGTCTTTCAGCTGCGGCATCGGCATGAAGAACGATAGTGCTCATTGATCATGAATGCATGACTACCCACGGATCACCGGGCCCGTTCTCTAGTAGCCAAACCATGAACAAGCGAGGAAGGGTTTACTGGACATCTAGATAGGCATACACAACGTTGGAACGAGTACATGATCGAAGGACAGCAAGCAGAATTACTCAGATCACCTAACCAAAAGGGATTCTGTGTAAGGGTTGTTTACCAGTTTCATTGCAGTTAACCGCCGGACTCAAGGGCATACATTCCTGGAGGTGGTCCGCTCCCCTACCATTTTCATCGTTGGGCGTTGGTCAGGGGTCTCAGTTTCGAACCACACTAAGGAGGAAGAGGCGATCGGGGGGATGGTGTACAGATTGAAAACAAAGTCTCCAAGGTTCGTCCACAGCTCCGCAGGTCGGCCTGGATTGGCTTGTACACATCAATGCGTTCGACTTTTGGCGCAATGTACTCGACGACGCCGTGGAACTTTTGTTTTGCGTTCTTCAAGTGGAGAGATGTGCTACGATCAATGGAGAGACGGCCATGAGATCTACGTGTGCAACGAGTCGGAGGCGCAATTGGCTGGCTGCAGAGGTGTGAGCTGGGTGCCAGTGATCAGCATAGGGATGTTGCACTGGCCCAACTGATGGCGTGGTTCATTGGAATTTTGGAAATGGATAGTACTGAGGGAATGATGAATTTCAGCCACCTGCTACCATGTAGTTTTGTCAAACTTGAGGTAGCCAATGCTAGCACCTATCTTGTGCTGCAGCAGACTTGTGCATAAACCTACGATGGCATTCAAACGTCGATCATCAAAGCAGGCCAACAAGGGGTTGAGTTCGGTCTCGTGACTTTGACGCGTCGCGGTATGTTGTTCGACGCGTCATGATATCATATAAAGCCCCTGTACACCAACGATGATCGTTTATTCCATTTCTTTCCCTTCCTTCCTTTCGCTCAGTTTCTGCCCAGCCCGGGCTTTCCACACTCCTTTCAAGTAATGTCTGTCGATCGTTTTCACCCAGCGTCGCTCGTTCCACGGTCACTGCATAAACCCCAGCTCCTCAACTTGATGCGAAAAAAGGTCAACATGGACATGATCAACTATATCGCCTTACGGGCAGCGCAGGTCGTCAAGGTCGAGGAGCATCAAGCTGACCCATTCTTGCCAACGCCACCGAATACCCCTGTTGGGTCTACCCTCCCGCAGAAAGATGCGCAGGACACCGGCCGTCTTAGTTCCTCCTCGCTCCCCACCCTCCAAAACTTTATAGTTCGCTTAGTGGCCAAATCAAACGTGCAAGTACCGACACTCCTTACCACACTCATTTATCTAGAGCGCCTCCGACTCAAGTTGCCTCCAATGGCGAAAGGTACCGGGACATCGTAACACGTAAACACCTGACTTGATTCCGTCTCAACAGGTATCCCTTGTACCCGACATCGAGTATTTCTCGCTGCCCTCATCGTAGCCGCCAAGTACCTCAATGACTCCTCGCCTAAAAATAAACACTGGGCAACATACGCCGCGATTTTCGACTTGGCGGAGGTAAACCTCATGGAGAAACAGCTCCTCTCCTTACTTGATTACGATCTAGACTTCGATGAAGAAGAGGCGTGCAAGCACTTCGCGCCTTTCATGGATAAGATGTCAAAGGTTCTACCCACTCCCGGACAGAAGGAAACAAGGGCTGCTGCCATCCAGGCTGTGTCGAAGGCCAGGAAAGCAAGGGCAAAAACACAATCGAGTTCCCAATCCCCGGCATCGACTCACGACGTTCCCAATCCACCACCACCGTGCTCTGTGGCATCGCCCGTCCGCTTCATCGTGGGAGATTCAGTTGGTAACCATCGGAACGTATTGCCTACCTCCGGCGATCCCGCCTCAGATCTCACCCCATCACCCATTTCGAGCAGCTCTAGTACGGCAAGCTGCATCACGGATTCGGGGATAAGCACCCTCGTCGAAGGTGACAGCACGTCGTCCTTCTCTATCAATGGCGTGGGGAGTGAACAGGACGACAAGCGGGACGTACTTGGGGAGCGAGGTGTCCTCCGAAAACAACTTCCCAAGCATATACGTCGTGAATGTAAGAATGTTCCTAGCACTTTCGTGAAAACCATGATGGCTTCGCAAGGTGAAGATGGTTCACCCCCCACTGACCTCAACCACGTCTGGTCCACCATACCGGAAGCGTCCTCGTTTAAGCCAACTCCACTCTTGAACACCATGCCCATAGCGAAGATAGGACCATGCCCGTATGGGATGTCTAACTCGCTAGGGACTGTTGACCTCGATGGCACCGGCGACGCGACTACAAAAGAGAATACTAGCATATCGTCTTCTGACCGTGTCCGCGCTCATGCTCGGAACCTCGTGGAGAAGCGTCAAGTTGCCCAAGACGAAAAATATGGAGAATCTCCGCTTCCAGTGCACGGCGCGAGGCATATTCCGGCCGCTCCTGCCTCCGCAAGAATAGTCGATATAACCAACCTACCTTACATTAATCCCGACGGTGGCACTTCACGACGCCTTCTTCATTGAAGCTCTGCATCATTCGGAACACCAAATGGTCGGGACAAATTCCGTGCAGAATATCAATGTGTAATACTCTCCATGTTAAGTTACCTCAAGTCTCGACGTCCCTCAATCATACTCGCTGTGCAATTAAACCCCACTTCGTACTCTGTCAAGATTCTCGTCACGCACTATTAGATTTGTGGATCTCACCGTCACTGTACAACCGTCATTCTAGCCACGTCACATACCTCCTACTTCACATACTTTGCACGATACACGCCAACTCGATACCAACGATATGTATTTTCACGAACGAAAGAAACCTAGATTAGAAAGTGTCTGTGTCCCAGAAATATCCCCGTTGGCCACAAACCCTAACCAGTTCTGTGCCTGCGAATGTTTCCGTCCATCTTGAGATCGCTATAAAGGTTTGACGTATGATGCTGGGAAAAGTCCTTGTCGACCTTGACCATCAATCTTCCCTGTCCACCTTCACAAGAAATGAGATATTTGTTTGTAATGGACCTGTAGAATGGTGTCGATGCTCACCAGTCGTCGGAGGATCTCTCCACAACCAGTATCCGAGAACCGGCCTCAACTGTCAAATCTCCAGGGTCCTAAGTGAAGTTCGTCAATAAACGTCTTAAAACTACCAGTTGCGAACCAACGGAGAAGGTGTCCACAACTGCACGCGCTTGACTTACCTCGCTGCTATAGCCATACAGGGCCTCCACCCACTCAGCCTGTTGCTCTGGCTCCGGTTCAGGTTCCGGTTCGGGCTCGGGTTGACGTGTTGCGGGTACCCGTCGGCCTGGAGGCGCAGGTGGGACGGGCGAGGATGACTTGTCGCTGGTTTCTGATGTTGATGGAGCGCGCCGAACAGGAGGCGGTGCGAAAGTGTTTTTCGGAGGGGCGAACGCAGGTGGGAGAGACCCTACGGGGTTTTGGTCTGACTTCTTAAACGCAGAAAAGACGCTGTTCTGATATTTGAAACCAACGTAGGGATCAGTCACGGCATTGAATCGTTGGAGAGTTGCACGCTGTAGAGAGCGGCACTGACATACCTTTTTGGACACGAGCTTGTCAAGCTCGGAACCTGGGGAAGCAGTGCGGTCCTGCGAAGAGTTGGTACTTGGAGTGCGCCAAGGCGAGCCAGGTGGTGGCGCCCTCGTTGGAGGTGCAGAGTTGGTGCCTACCCCTCCTGTCGATCCTCCAGTGTTGCCACCCGAAAATGCAAGTGCAGCTGCGGCAACACGTCCTGCTGCTTGAGTAGCCTCAGGGTTTGAGGCCTGATGAATGGCATGTCAACTATTCTATCCAGCATGTGGATCGATCTAGTGCACTCACCGCAGCTGACGCAGACGACGCGAACAGATTATTCCCCGCTAACCTTCCGCTGACTGGAACGCCGGGTACGGTCCTACCTCCTAGCATCGATGAGCCACCACCATTATTATTCCCACCACCTGTTCCAGTAGAAAGAGCACGCTGCACGGCTGACGCAGCTGTTGTTGGGGAGATCCCAAAACCAGCTCCAGTTCCTACACCGTTGTTTCCGAAGAGTTCGGGGCGCGACTGGAAGTATCTGGTCGTAATAAGATTAGTGATCTAGACAGATATCGGCGGACCACCTTGTGGGTACCGCTGGTGGACGTTCCAACTTAATAATGCTTGCAACTTACTCGTCCAGTAGACCAAAGAACGCCTCCTTGTCTTGCGTTGATAGCCTAGTGAACACCATGTAGTAAACCCCCTGACTCGAAAAAGTATCGTAGCTGACAGATGCCGGTTAGAGGGTAGCGGCACGAGGTGTAACGATAACTGTTACTCCTTGGCGCGTGACAAGTTCTTAGTGACCCTTGCAGGAGGTGTTCAAGGAGCGTCAAGTGGTAGTGCTGCTCAGTCGGTTCATCAAGTAAAGCTGTACTACGAGGCTGTACATATAGCGGAAGGATATGCCCGACGGTAATCGCCGCGTCCCCGCCTTGGTCTTACGCGATAGTTTGGATTGAGTCAGTGTCATCGACTTGCCAGTACACTTGTAAGTCGCAAGCAATATGATCACCGCTATCTGGCGTTTTCCTCGGACAATCACCTTGACCCTTGCCCAAACACGGAAAAAAAAACCCTGTCTTGCTGGGTTCACAGTGTCGAAGACGTTGACAGCCTATTCACGGTCGGGGTTTTGAGGACTGCGAACTGGCCAGGGTGAATTCAGAAGGGGAGCTCGTACGGCAAAAATTGTTTAAACACACACCAAAGTGGTCTGAAGTTTTTCCCGAAACTCACGATGGAGAATAGGTTGTCATTACGATAGTGTGCGTTCAGTTCTACATGATAACAGCAGAGACTCATTTGCAAGCAAGGCGTCATTGGTCTATTTCGGAGGCGATGCCTTGCTTTGTGTCTGCCATGGCGCACTGCACGGTCATACAAATTTTAGAAAACCTAAAAGTCAAAGTACTATTAGTATGATCCCGTATGCTGCAGCATATTTCCCATTCATTTCAAAATTTCAAGGTTTATCGATCGAATTACCCTGTGTCGGGGAACACAGGAAAGAACCTAGAGGGCTGAGAACCCATCGGGGGCATCAATGCAGTCAAATTGTTATTGCGTGGACCGTCTCAAAGAGGTTCGATCTATGAATGTCCGTCCTGTCGCTGATACTTTTTTTTTACTTGCATACTAGACGAATTCATTAAGCCAATTTACTACCTGGAGCAGGATTACACGAGAATCTTTTCGAGTTTGGAAATAACAGCAGAACAGCACTCAAATGGACGATGAATGATATGCAAAGCACCTTAGGAGGTGGAAGGTACACAGAGCACGGTGCTGCCAATGTTGTGGGGATCGAGGAGATCGAAGATTTCCTAGGTTCTCCTCGGATATATGTAGGACGTAGGTTATCGTTATCGTCCTTTCTCTTGTCAACTTGTAGTGGCCAAGGAAAACCTCGACGCTGTTCAACAGTATCACGAAGGCGAAGGTCTCTTTGACACAATGTTTTAGGCCCATTCGGGAGATGGAAATGACGTCCGCGGCGGGGTCGTTATCTTTATGCTGGTCCGCTGCCAATCAGTTGAGGTGATTTCATTCATATATGTCCAACTTATTGCGCACATGGATCTTGACCCGCAGAATATCATCATTCCTCTTGGGGGTGGCCGTCTCAACCATCGATTTTATCACGTCTGTCCGCATGAAGAGTGCCAAACAACAATTCTGTGGTGTAGCAGGCATTGAAGGGTATATCGCACCAGAAGACAAAACGCGGCAACGTGTACAAGCCAATCCAGGTCGACCCGTGGAGTTGCAGACGAACCTTAGAGCCCTTGCATTCAACCCGAAACTGTTTCCTGACTGCGATTTCCTTGATGTGGCTTCCGAAAACCGACAAGTGCAGACCATGACTTGGTGGTATGAGTGCTTAATTCCGCTCGCCGTCGATCATCGATTTGACCATGCTGTACTCGTCCCGAGGTGGTGTATACTTAATTAGATGTCGATTGGTGCATCCCGTGTCGTTCGATAGTGTCACCGAAGAACAGCTAGTACAAGTGGTACGACGCAGGACTGCCTTCACACTGTTGCTATGGCTGAAAGGTGTTGTAGGGGCGTGCCACATGTTCCTTTGACCCTACCTTGACCAAAAGGCTCCTCACAGATGTTTATAAAGTACAGCAAGAATCACGACAGCAAGACATCCTGTGAGCCTCATTTGAGCCTTTTGTAAAGTAATACAACAGTCTACCAGAGCCTCTCTTTGACATAGGCAAATGCAGTTTTCCACAATCGGATACAAGTGCAGGATACAGTCCACAGGAAAAAAAAAATAGCTAACGACGTGCCCAAATCTCGACAGGAAGAAGAAATGCAGATCTTACTTATGTACATATGTACATGCGTGGATGGGATCATCATCATAAATCACTTCCAAAACAACGTGGGCTCCACAGCCATATAGCAACGTGTACACAAGTGAATTACTTAACTCGTGAAGAGGCGAAAACCGGCGCGGACCGTAGTCTGAACGGTGTGGGAACACACGACGAAAACGAAGCGAAAGGAAAGAGGGAAAGAAGATATGCATCCAGTTGTGAATATCACGAGAGATAGCAGCGTCGAAATTGCAGGATAAAAGGAAAACCTTGATACAGAGGACTTCCAGGAACACAAAACAGAACAAGAAAACGGATGCAAGCACATATATATATAAGGTAGGGAGAAGGTACGCACAAAGCCCATCGTTGCAGGTACCGAGGTAGACGCAGGCTTCGACGGAATATGCGATCGAAAGGTGGAAGGAAGGAGGGGCGACAGTTATTGGCCATTGACGTAGGGGTTAAAGATATCGTAGTCCCCATTGCCGGTCATGTCTGGTCCGATCGGACTCATGTTTTGTGTAGCAGACGGAGGTGCGGATCCACCACCAGCTTGAGGCACAGGCGTACCACCACCACCCATCTGTGGTCGCGTTTGATCTGGGGGACGCTGTCCGCCGCCCATCGTCGACTGCCCATGCCCGTAACCATACCCTGCAACGCCTGCCATACCACCGCCACCACCGTGCCAAGTCTGATTCGATGGCGAAGGGCTTCCACCGAAGAAGGCTCCTCCGATACCGTTTGGTGAATTCATGGACCCGCCCATAGCATAGCCGTTCACCTGGCCTAGTCCACCCATTCCCCCTCCCATTGGCGTTTGCGCACCCTGCGACCAAGCCCCACCCTGATTAAACGCAGATTGAGCATGCTGCTGTTGCAACATGGCTTGATAGTCGTTCGGTGTTTGCTGGTGCGAAAGCCTCGATGGTGCTCTCGGCGTCATAGGTGAATGGACGCCATCCGAAGGAGATCTCGTGCTTCTTGCTATACCCGGGATCGCCGAGTTCGACCTCAGCGCAGGAAAGGTGTCGTTGGTTGGCACCATTGACGAGCCTCCACTTGTGGCACCAGGCGCCTGTGGTGGTTGCGATGACCCGCCGAGCTGCCCCATCATCCTCGGGTTCATCCCGTATGTCCCATGCTGCTGTGAGCCCATCATACCCGCTGCGCCCACGCCACTACCCATATTGAGGTTGCCATTCATATTCCGCATTTGCTGCTGTTGCATCAACATCAGTTGCCGCTGCTGGTTAATGTTGACATTGCTCATATTCCCCGGCATCTGTTGCGAAAAATTAGAACCTCCAGCTGCGACAGCCATACGAGGATCCATCCCAGAGCCTCCGCCATTGCCATGGGGCTGACCAAATGGGAACATGCCATTCTGCGACGCTTGTTGTGAGGAGATCTGTTGTGGTTGCGACATCGCCGGAGCTTGTTGACCTAGGGGTGACACAGGACTCGGCCCGCTACTATTTCCGATTCCTCCAGGCATGGTACCATTGGAGAGTCCGCCTGGCATACCTGCGTTGGGCTGCATTCCACTCATTTGAGGATTGCGATGTTGATTTCTCTGATTCAACATGCTCTACACGAAAGAAGGCAGTGGTAATAATTGTGAGTTCCGAGAAGAACAAAAACATGCAGGAAGAAATGGAAACTTGCATACCTGGAAGGCCTGTAGCCTCTGCAATTGCTGCTGTACAGGCAACGCAGAGAAGTTCGGCACGTGCTGTGTTATATACATCATGAGTGGATGACTGGGATTCTGTAAGACCTGGACCAGCTGGTGGATCTGGGCTTGCTGCGCGGGACCAGGCTGCTGGGGTTGACTCGATGGTACTCCAGCTCCAGCTCCTCCCCCTGCCGCTATACCACCTTGTATTGCTTGCGCAGGTGCCGGAGGAGACATGTGTCGCGGAGCTGTCGTTCCCCCTTGCGCTTGTTGCATTTGTTGCATCTGGGCGGCGTGCTGCTGTTGCTGCTGCCTGATCTGCTGCTCCCGCATTTGTTGTTGCAGCTGCATTCTTCGCATATTCGCGAGCATAGGATCTCCAGTGCCAAAGGAGACATTTGGCGGTGCTCCAGGAGCTGAGCTTGGTATTGCTACTGTCCCTGTACTGCCCTGCATGCCTGACATCCCCCCGGCACCCATCCCAGGCATTCCAGCCGAAGGCAACGAAACCGGCGGTGGATGCGGTATTCCCGTATTTGATGACGCTGACACGGTCGGACTCTGTGGTATGTGAGGCGTCCCAGGCGCCGTCATCCCAGCGACACCCATTGGACCAGAAAATGTATCCGGGCTTGCCCGCAGACCCGTCGAACCAGTAGCGCCCATACCTGACGCGAGAAAAGGATTTGGATTCATACCCGAGCTGGGGTTTCCGGGAGGTCCATGACCCGAACCCGGACCTGGACCATGGCCAGGACCAGAGACCGGTATAGACGGCATACCGGTGGAACCCGGCATCATTGGATTTGGTGAGACCGAGGAAGGGGACAAAGAGGAGGCATGGATTTTACCGTCGCCTACATCTCTTCTTTTGTTTGTAGAGGTTTCTGAGACATCATCGGGTCTATTGCGCTTAGGATGGGTGGCGTTCGAAGGTGACGAGACGTGTGGGGTTTGGTTAGGGTGGTGGGGAAGTGAAGAGGGGACATTGACGTTAGCAGCTTGCATTTTCCGACGTGCAATTTCTTTTGAGAAGACCTCTGGCATATCAGAGTAGAGACGCTGTAATCGAGCGGGTGAGAACTCCACTGCGGTTGGAGGAGTCATGATGGGTAGAGCGACGCTTGGGTGCTACAAATGGCCAGAAGGAATCAGGAGGAAGGATCCCGGACAGAGAAGGATCCACCTACGTGATGCCGTTGGTCTGCAGCTGCAGCCAACCAAGTGAGGTTCGACTGTAGACGATGGGCGTACCTGAAGAAAAGTCGATTGTGTGATGAGAGAGAGAGTTGGGTTAGGGGATAACACACTGTTGGTAACGATGGTCTGTTATTAACATACCACGCCTCTGGAACTCTAGGCAAACTCTGCAAGAAGGGCCAGATTAATCGATCTCTAAAAAAAAAAAAGAAAGAAAATCGAGGAAGAGGGAACGTACTGGAAAAGTTCGGCATTGAGATCCAAGATTCTGATGACCATTGCGTTGTTAGATGCATGAGCCATATTTGGAGGTGGCATGTTGTGGGGTGTGTGTATTATAGGGGGAGTCATGAATTCACTTGATGGCGCGGGGGAGTAAGAAGAGACGGCAAACTTTTCAGCCAACCGAAAATCTGACGCATTTTGAAACGTGGAGGGAGTCGATGGCTGGTGTCGCACTGGGGATCCACCTATTGACCGCGAAGATGAGGAGGACGAGATGCCGTTCACGTGTGTGCCTAATGGTGTGTCGCCCTTGCCCTTGGTATCACGCTTGACGTCGTCTCTCAGCGAGGAGCTGGATTTGAACTGCGGAGATCCTCCCAGGTTGTTTTCCTCGTCATCCTTCCTTTCGGGATCGTCATCAAGTTCCGGTGCGGGAGAGAGGTCCGTGAGTGGTGTGAGAGTACCTTCTCTGGGCACGTCGAGTTCGCCCTTGTCCAAGGGGGGAGGCTCTACTTTCGGCTGAGCGGGCTGCTGGGGGAGGTCCTTTGATTCGTGGTTTGGGGAGGCGGAGTCAGGGGCGGGAGAGAGGGGGGAGCTCTTGTCTTCGTGGACGACATCGTGAGTGGTTCGTTGTTGGGAGGACGGCAGTCTGTCCTTGGCGATGGAGAAGTCGAGAAGGGCGTTGGACGAGCGAATGCCGTCGTGGGGGGCAAGATAGTCTGTGAGACTGTCACTGTGGTTGTGGATGGGCTCTGGCCAGCGGAAATGGGTGGAGGGCGCCGTCGTCGACGACAAATGCTGATCGCCGGGGGAGATTAGATTTGAGTTTTGGTTTGGGTCGAGGTCGGCAGAATTTCGATCGAGATGGATCATGTGCGCGCGGAGTAGGAGCTTGCTAATATGGAGGGCGGGGAAGACGTCGGAACGGTGGTGAGTCGTCGTCGCAAAGTGGAAGCTTAGCCGAGTAACCAGCACCGTGAGGTGAGTGGCCGTCCGTTGCGATGGACGGGACGAGGGTCTGACTGGGGCTTGGCTGGCTGGGATTCGTGTTTAGCTAGTTAGCTAGTCAGAGTTGTAAATACGCTGTAGCTGTGTGGGATATCAAAAACGTTTTGTCCGCGTCAACGACGACTCCCCCCCGACCGTGTGACTTTTTTTGGCGTTCCTTTGGTGCGGAGTGCCAATTCACCCTGGCGTCAACATCGTCGACGACGACGACGACGACGACAAGCATCCACTTGTCCATGGGGACTTGGATGAGCAGCAGATTCCATTCCCCGTGTGATTTTTTTTTACCGCCTCTCCACCATCCACGTCACATCTCTCAACTCGTTCGGCACCGGATGGCATCTCCATATCTGTGATAAGAGTAGAAATGAGGAGAGAGGGGGAAAGAAAAAAAGAAAGAGAAAAAAAAAAAAGACGGAGCGGAAGGCTCATATTCCGTGGGGTAGTTATTTATTCGCGTACGCCATACCTGTTTCTGTGACGCTGTCCATCGATCCCGGAACGAACGCCCACCTGGGCAGGGCCAGATCTTGTTTGTGAATATATTTTCTGTCTATCTGCATGTGTTCAAATCTCCCCTGACAATACAATCAATGATCGCGTGATACATATTTCCCTTGCATACCTCCCTAAGCACGTCCGTACTCCCGCTGATACTCGCTAGCCCTTCTCTTATTCTCGCCATTTTCGAGGCCAGCGTTCGCCTCCAACCCTCTCACGTCCCGCTTCTTTGACGTAACATGGCGAACTAAACTGGAACCGGCATTTGCCGAATATTGTGGCGCCGCTTCGATTCCTTGGACAGAACAGACGATACTACCGACCACCAACGCCAGCCCAACGACACGTCAGGATACACAAGAACGTGAGTATGTCGCTCTGATCGTGGTGCACTGGAGGACCAAGGCATTGTCTTGATCGCAAGGAGAGAAATCAGTTCGCAATGTGGCCGTTGGGTGACGGATGAGTCGTACTTGGTCCGGATGCATATACATTCGGGATTCCGTCTTCACGTCCTTTGATCTTCATCATCCAGCTCGTCTCTCAACCATCCGACTCACATTTCCTTGCAGATAATCAATGGGTCGCGTCATTAGGGCACAGAGGCGCTCACACGCCATCGTACGTTCGTCCCATGCCCGTTCACTGACTTCCTCCCCAACTCATTCTCTTTGCGCGGACAGTTCAAGGCACACACTCACCACAACAAGGCACCTGCCAAGTTCCGCCCCCTGGACTACGCGGAACGCAACGGCTACATTCGCGGTGTCGTGAAAGAAATCATCCATGACCCTGGCCGGTACGCACCTTCGCTCTATCCCAATCAGAGTCATTCTCATTCGATATACTTCTCTATCTACATGGTAGTGGTGCCCCTCTTGCTCGCGTCGTTTTCCGTGACCCCTACCGCTACAAGCTTCGCACCGAAACCTTTATCGCTACCGAAGGTCTCCACACCGGTGCCTTCGTCTACTGCGGCAAAAAAGCTGCCTTGACGGTTGGAAACGTTCTTCCCGTCAACCAATGCCCGGAAGGTACCATTGTATGCAACGTGGAGGAGAAAGTCGGTGACCGCGGTGCCCTTGCTCGCACGTCGGGTAACTACGCAACCGTCATTGGTCACTCCCCAGAGGACAACAAGACCCGGGTACGGCTCCCTTCTGGTGCAAAGAAGACAATTTCGGGAGGCGCACGTGCAACGGTGGGTATTGTCGCGGGTGGTGGCAGAATCGACAAGCCATTGCTCAAGGCTGGCCGGGCATACCACAAATACAAGGCCAAGCGCAACAGGTACGCAATTTCCCTTGTCTGTATAGTGTTGCATGGTTCCTGATTGGTCTTTTTTTTTTTTAGCTGGCCTCGTACTCGTGGTGTTGCTATGAACCCCGTCGACCATCCCCACGGTGGTGGTAACCACCAACACATTGGAAAGGCATCCACCGTCGCACGTTCCGCAGTTCCTGGACAAAAGGTTGGTCTCATCGCTGCCCGCCGGACAGGTCTTCTGCGCGGAACGGTCAAGGTCAAGGAGGTTTAAGGCAACTGAGCCGCTTTCACGTTTTTTTTTACCGCTCTATGCATACACCCGTGTTCCTTTCTATACTGCCGATGCCACCTTCCAAAACAATGTATGCGCTATTGCATATGCACATATGTCTCCTATGCAGGTGTGCTATTTTGAGGGATTCGAAGCTGCATGGATAATTAACGTGCCTCACGGCTGTACTTTCGTAAGTTTAAAACTGCTTCAGTTATCACAAATTCCGTGGCCATGCACGGTGCTACTACACGAGAAGTGACCTTTCCGGGATAACCTTGTGCGCGTTTCGTCATGCAGACAGGAGCAACCCGCCTCGGAGCTACCTATCTTGGTGCTGGGGGTTCTGAAGGAAGCTTACATGTATACACTCGGGGGCATCATCCCATCGGATTGAGACCCGGGCGCACTTGCTTTCCAAACGTTCATATCCGCTCAATTCACTGTTTACAGCAGAGTCTGGACTCCAAGCTTTATATAATATTTCATTAGAAGAAGCTCCTCGAGAACGCACAAGTGCCCGAGGCCGCGGACGGGTTACTGTCATGGGTTATCTGTATACCCTCGAAGGCACCAGCGAAGAATACGAATTTAATCACGTCTCCCACGATCTCTCGCTCCATGCTATGAAGGGCTGGTCATAAAAGTGCGGGATTCGCGGCTCCAAAGCGGTGACAAAACAGGGTACCGAGGTAGCAGAGTCTCCCTGGTGTCTAGGACGCTGACTGGCGCAAGAGTGGAGAAGATACTCCGTTCGGAGCAGAATTCCATAATCCCAAGTGGAGACACAGCGACTTCTACAGTCGATGCTTCGTTACAGAAAGTACCGTGGGGATGACGATGTTGTCGCCGTTTCATTCCACACTTTGTCAGTACACCGTAGCCCTAGTACATGGGTAAGTGGACACTGGTCACTCCATGTCAAGCGACCCCCAACAGATGGCTGTAGCGATTGACAGAAATAGTTGACAGGGCTTGACAGCGAGGGAAGAACGGGATGGCGAAATGTCGCCCGGAAGCTTCCTCATATGTATATACGTATGGCAATGTCCCCCAGCAGATGGCCGACGGCATGGATGTGCCAGGGTGTCTTCGGTTCGATGCGCAGTTACACACACACATCCACGCTTCATGGCATCCAAGGGAAGTTAGGTCCATGCTACAACCACTCGGTGCTTGCACGTGGGCTGCGGAGATGCCGTTCAAAGATGGACAAGTGAGTATGCATCTGTTGCCAAGTGCAAGGACAACAATGAATGACGCGCGACTTACCTACCCTATGAGAATTCTGGCGTGGACGGCGACACCATGTCAGACGACGCCAAGAGGGAATCGGATTGCACGTGCAACCTTAGCTACCTCCAGATCCCATCCGAGTGTGTGCTGGGAGTAAACGTTTGATGTGAGTGATTGATTATTAATTCGATTTCTTCTCGCGCGACGCATGTATACTTTGTATTAGGACACAGCCGGATTGTTGCGGAGGCGTTGATGTTTTGCTGTATGATACCGGTGTGTTCATTGGATCACGACTACTTATATCATGATGGTCAATGTGATGACACGTACTGCCACATGTAGCGCAGTGCTAGAATTAAGATAAGACGCGGCATGATCCGTAAACGCTTTTGTGGGTCGTGTCAGACCATGAAACGGCTGTTGTCGAACAAATAGCGGGGACGGTTAGGATGTCTGTATTTGTCCACTTACATGGCGAAGGTGGCCAATTGAGGTGCGTATAAAACTATTTCCGGAGAAGGCAAGGTTTGAGGATGACCAATAGGAATAATGTCGAGACACCATCACATCGGAGATCGAGAACAAGCATGTACACACAGGATAAGGAACCTGGACGAGCCAATCCCGAGATGCACGCGTGTTTTCGGCCTCGGATTCAGGCGGCTTTGATGATATAAGTTAGCCCTGAGCAGAAGATAACGAACGTTGTCAAAGCGATGTCTTTCTGTTGTCAGAATCCAACCACTGGATTGCCACCTCACCCAAGTATATAACAGTAACCCCGGGCTTTCTTGTCCAGCCTTTTTGCCCCTTCCCCCTTTCTGTTTGGCGGTGACACGTCACGTGGATACGCATTCGCACGATCACGTTTTTTTTCCCTGTCCGATAGCCAAGATTTGGTTGGCATCCGTCGTCTGACCTGTGTTGTGTGGGTCATATCACAAAAGTCATGCTCGCCCTCGTCCATCCTCTGCCGTCGCCAGCAGACCACAGAAACGTCGACAGACCACTAGAAATTAACATCTCAGGACTCTCTTCAATTCCAATCCAACACACCTCGTCAAGAACAAGCAAGGTTGCCGCCCGAAAGCCGCCAATACAACAGCAGCAACATCGTCATCATAACTACCACCACCAACAAGAGTCTGCATCTGCGCCAAAAAGCCCTTCAAGTTCTTCCACTGTGGCCTGTAACTCGCATACAGCTCGGCCAAATGCCGTGCAGCCGCCACACACCACTAATCAGCAGTCCTCTTATACCGCCGCAAAGAGAGCCTCTTCCGATAAACCCGTCCGTGTGCCACACACTCAGCAAACCCCACCGCCTACCACACAACCCGTGGACATCCATTCATACGCTCAGACTGACCTCCTTAAACTCCTCGCTTCCTTACTCACCCAAATCGCATCTACTAACGATGCATTGGCATCAACGGACCCCGCACGTACCCTCTCCACCTTCTCACACCCCACTCCACCCGAAGATCCCACTTGCGCTTCAATATGGCACTCACTCACTTCCGCATCGCACGCAGCTCTCGCTAACCCTGCCTCCGCACTCACCTTCCACGCCCGCAACATTCCCACTATCACCCTCGAGGCCTACCTTCTCCGCATCCTCCGATACTGTCCGACGACGAACGAGGTGTTCCTCGCCCTATTGGTATACTTTGATAGGATGTCCCGGTTGGCCCAGGAGACCGTTGGTAGAACTTTCGTTATCGACTCGTATAACGTGCATAGGCTGGTTATCGCAGGGGTCACCGTCGCCAGTAAATTCTTCAGCGACGTATTCTACACCAATTCCAGATACTGCCAAGGTCCGTCACAATTTTGCTTGGGCATTTTCTTTATGGTCGTAAGCGCGCGCTTACGATGTCTTCTGTTTCTGTTTCCGTATGCAGGTTGGGGGTCTCCCTCAGGCAGAGCTCAACCAACTCGAACTCCAGTTTCTCCTCCTCAACGACTTCCGTCTGGTTGTATCCCCGGAAGAGATGCAAAAGTATGCAGAGCAACTTATCCTTTTCTCCCACTCCCAACAACCTCTGTCACCCCCTGTTCCATCGTCGTCGTCGTCGTCGCCAACGACACCGCACTCGCATCCCCACCTACGCATGTCCCCTCACTCGCATTCGTCGACGCATTCCATTTCTGGGCCGGCACGCGCAATGGGTGCCATAGACGCCTATGGTGGTACTGTAGCGCCCGACCGAACGCCCAGCATGCGTCCAACGCATGCCCCATCTAGACATGGTCACACATCCCATAATACTTCCAATTCGCATCACCACAACAATTACCCGACGAACAGCTCGAGGGACGATGACGCCAGTAGTATCTTGAGCACTGATACCGAGACAACCGAAACAGAGGGCGGAGATACGACGGATGACGAGCCGACGATCAGACCGCCGAATTCCGGGAGTTCGTGTTGTGGCGATGCTATCGAGGATCAGGGTGAGGGGCAGTTTCAACCGGAAGGTATCCGGGAAGGCGAGTGTGATGGAAGGCGGGGCGAAGGGAAAGACGAGACGTTCGCTGATAAAAGGGTTGGCCGTCGTGTGGAGGTAGAGGGCGACGGCGACAGAGGCGACGCAACGCCCGAGCTAAGAGCGCAAAGAAGGCTTCGCGAAGTCAGCGAGGATATAGGGATGTCGAGTCCTTAGACTGGGTTACAGTAAATGGTTTCATGGTTCGCACGCTGCTTTTTGCAAGCCTTGCCTTCTTTTTTTCACTGTCTCGATGCAAGTTGCACGTCCTCATAATACAGGTTCGTCTTCTTACCCGACTACACATACCGCAAGCACAGCACGCGTATATACTTCTGCCCCATTCGCACCATGGCTTAAATAACTACTTTAACTGGTCCGGACGTTTGATTGCGTTTTTCTGCTTTTGTACATGCCAGTACCTATTACAACTTTCATCTCCACTTTGTTCACGAATAGAAAGCAAATATATGTAACAGCTCCCTTCTGTCGGTTGGGCATGCGTGGATTAACCGTGGTATGGCCCGTATGGGAGTGATCAATATTACTGTAAAGCTCAGGGTAAAAGAACAAGGGTTTAGAACGATTGGCTATATGCTTTTCCTGATGCCGTACGGCAGCAAATCACTGATCAACTTCTTGCGATACACAGCACCCTGTAACCATTTGCCAGGCACGCGTACCCATGGAAATGTACCTAGATTTCCTGGTCGCACCAACACACCCTAAAAATGTGGTCGTGATGTGATATGTGCGTAAAAAGACGAACGATAGTAGTTGAAACCTATACAATGCGTGCTAGACCGCCTACAGTTCATCCCGCTTCTCCTCTTCCACGGGAAGACACAATGCAGGTGTCGTTCCCATTATCTGATACTCACATTTTTCAGGTTCGGACACGGTAAGCAACACGTTCTCCGTGCCACACGTGAGGATGAGCTGCCGTTGTCATCGTCAACCTACTGTCAAAGCCGGCTAACAGTGAAATGAGCAAGCGGACGTACCTCGAGACTTCGCTGTGGTCCGTTCCAGCATTTGGCACCTTGTGTGTATCGCTGTCTGGTGTAGTACTCTGGCGTACCGGGTTCCGCGAGTTTGTTCCATGATGTAAATTTACTGTATGATGGACAACCAAGGTCATTCTACATGAGACACCCAAGCAGAAGGCTCACCCAAGGCTGAAGGACGAGCCACCCTTGTTCGGTTTCTGCCTTGCCTCGTCGAAGAGGCAAACCTCATACGTATACCTTCAACACAACAGGGTCATGTCGGTTTGGCCTCCTGGTTCAAGAATTCTAAAAGGTAACGCACTCTCCAATGTCTTTCTCCAAACAAAGTCCGTCAAGCTTCTTCCACTCTCCTTCCGTACCAAAACCTTCGGGATTGAAAAGATCAGAGAGATCCTCGTGCGCGGTCTGAAGTTCATCTCGGGTGAGCTTGAGGCTGTGTTCTGCATCGGAAAGAGCTTGGCGTGCCCGGTTGGCCTCTATTACACACCATGCAAAAGGTTGAGTAGACGGCGAAGTAGTAGAGGAGAAATCTCACCTGAGGATGTGTCCGAGCTGCCTGCTTTGATGCCCAGCAGCTCTAGCCATGACAACAAGCTTTCCCGGAAAGCCAGATAGGACGGGACGAACGAGTCTGGAAGATACGCTGTCAAGTCGAATACTGCGGCTCATCTCCTCAGTCACCATCCCTTGGCATAGCAGAAATGTACGGCTTACAGACAGACTGGGATGAGGGCTCGCCCACCACCTTCTCATGCTCCAGAAGCAAAGACACATGATCAACGTTCAGCAGTTTATTCAGCTCCTTCTCGGTTCTTTCAGCACTCCATAGCCCATCCTGCTCTTCCTCTTTCCTGTCCTCCTTGGGGCTCTGAGAGGCATCACCAGCTGCAGAACCTTCATCCTCATCCTTCCGTACGTTATTTATGTGTGGCAGCCCTGCGAGGGTTTCCCACCCACGCACGGCCTCAAGAACTGCCATGTCTTGGTAATTGGGGTTATACCCAGTACGGAGTGCGTCGAGAATGTCTCCAAGTGCCTTCTCGCGCTCGAGGTGCTTTTTGTGCTCATGCTGAAGGGACTTAAGCGCAGTATGATGAGTGAGGATGGACTGGTAGAGTGCTAAAAGAATATAAGTTTAGTGTTTGCACACGCGAAGAGTATGGAGATATACGCGACTGTTTTTTGTGCTCTAATTCTTTGGCGGAAAGCGATTCGGCGCGTTCTGCGATATCTGGCAAAGGGAATCAGTACATTTGAGGGCAGATAGGGAGGCAAGGAGTCGCACCTCTCAATCTCTCAACTTCCTTCTCTCGAGCGACAATTTCTTGCTCAAGATCCACGAGTACACCTTCCAGTCTCTTCTTTTCTTTATGTGCAAAGACAATGTAGGATGCGCGAATTTTGGAGCCCTACAACACGGATCAATGCCCGTTACTGCAGGCGCAGATGATGCTGCAACGCACCGTCTTCCGCACTTTCCTTTCTTCCTGCGTCTTCTTCCTGTACTCCTCCCCGGCGTCCTTGCATGTGTTCGGACATACACCCGGCGCCTCGTCGGAGCCGTCACAACACTCGGGTTCACAGAGACCATCGTTCACCCTCGAACTCGGTATCGTCGAGCCGACATGGCCCACATTCTTGCAGAAAAACGCGCCATTCGGACATGCACTCGTCCCTGGAAGAATACAAAAGTCATGCCACGCGTCAGTCTATCGTACACTGAGCCCTGGCTCCGAAGCGTGATGCTCCATAAGCACGTAGTGGAGATATGACACACATACCTGGTTCATCGCTCCCGTCCGTACAATCACAGTAATCGTCGTTCACAGCATTCCACGAGATCTGCCTCGAGCCATCCAGACATGTCCACGTCTGTCCTGTTCCTGAAGCAGAGTCAGTAGGCACGTATTTCGCGATAAGGCCCGGCGGGACACCATGGGTCTTGTCAACTACTGAAAGCGCAGGAAGCGGTAAGGCTGCTAGGAGGAGCCAGGAATACATTTGATGCAGTGTACCCTATTAATGTATCCTGAGAGCCTAATTTCGTGGCTCACCGGCACCAGTGACCAGTGAGTAGTACTACTGGGCAAGTACAACGTGTCCCGTTTTAGACCTAGTTGCATTACATAAGCAGTCGGAGACACAAAGGTCTCGGGCTTTGCCGTCGTACTATCAGAACCAGAGACAAGACTTGACCCTCCCCGACATCGACAACGACAAGGCCCTCAGACGATGGTAAGTCGCTACATTTCTTGTTCTATGGGACTCTTTCTGTGAGCGCGCGAGCTCCTGGCGTAAACCTGGGTGAGCTCGCTTGCCGCACTACACGGATGTCTTGGACGCACTTCAGATGACCCAAACCGGCTGCTGACGCAACAGCTCCCCAGGCCAAAGCAAAAACACCAGCACCGTCATCAGGCGGAAAAGCTGCCAAGAAGAAGAAGTGGTCCAAGGGAAAGGTCAAGGACAAGGCCCAGCACTCCGTCGTGCTTGACAAGCCGACGTACGACCGCATCATGAAGGAAGTTCCCACCTTCCGCTTCATCAGCCAGAGCATCCTCATTGAACGGCTCAAGATCAACGGCAGTTTGGCCCGCGTGGCTATCAGACATTTGGAGAAGGAGGGCACAATCAAGAGGATCGTGCATCACTCAAGTCAACTCGTTTACAGTGAGTGCTCACTGTTATTGGATGCGGCGGTAGTTGACCAGTTGTGTGTGCTTCGATAGCACGGGTGACGACTGCATCGGAATGATGCACTACCTCCTTTGTCCATTTTCACTATGCTCGCTCATAAGCCCATGTAATCCATTGTATTGCACGCAAAATTATGCTGGTGACTTGGCATTCAGATATTCGGGTATCGCACTCGTGCATTTTCGCCTCATCCCAACACGTCTACAAATGTGCCAGCTGAGGGCGCACATGTCCATCGACAATACAGTTGATTCATTGCCTGCTATTACACCTTCTGATGCTACATTTCCCCACACTCTGAATCAAGATTGTTTGGAGGGACACCACAGCAAACATTTGATGCAATACTCACCTACGATTTTCACAGCCAATTTAGGTCTGTTGTTAGGTCCAGTGGGGACATTCTCAATTTTACGAAGGGTCAGCATTCCATCAACAACCCTGCCAAAGACAACGTGTTTCCCGTCCAAGAAGTCGCATTTGGCCGTCGTAATGAAGAACTGGAATAGGGTCCCCAGTCAGGACTCGGGACGTGTCGCAAGTCTGGACGCGTACCTGACAGCCGTTAGAGTTCGGGCCCGAGTTTGCCTACAATAATTATTAGTTGGGAAGAGATGAGCACGGTACTGTGTAAGCACCATCGATAACAACCCTGGACCCGTGTGCTTTTCTTGGAAATTCTCGTCCTGGAAAGTCACTTGTATGAAGTTACCAACAGTGCCAAAGAAACGCGACTCACAGGGAAGTTCTTCCCGTATATTGAAAATGCGCCTGTTCCATCACCATTTATGAAATCGCCACCTGTTGCAATGAATATGTGCCTGCTGACTCGTGAACAAAGCTAGATAGCACACCCTGGCACATAAAGTTGGGAACACTATGCATACGGTTAGCTGGTCAGCAAAATTTGCTTCCAGCAGGAGCAACGTACACCCTGCTCGTGAAACCAGGTCAACTTATGCGCGGAACATATTGGAGACATGGAGACGCTAACCTGTGGAACGTGGCGCCTTTGTACCCCATCGGTCGAGCGTCCTTCCTATCGATTGCTTGACATTTCAGAGGCGTGGTTCGTGAGGAATTCAACGTGGGTATAAATCACCTGTACTCCCCAGTGCAGAGCTGCCTAAAGTTCTCTGCTGTTCTGAAGAATGGTGATGCACGCGACGTAGGCAGCGAGGGCTGGTTGGGACGTACTTTGGAACGATGTCGCTGAAGAGCTCCATCTTAATGCGCCCTGCAGGGGTTTCTCCGATGTGGATGTCCATGAATACGACGGGTCGAGTTGTCGATGACATTGGGTTCAGTGCAAGAGACTGGAGATTAGATAATAAAGATTGAGGACGAGTGTGGAGCGTCGATGTCGTACAAACTCGTAATGGATGGCTCTATACCCGTTCTGTCCTGCTCATTCCCGCCCCAGCTAACCACCGACCACTACCACCATCGATGAGCGCAGAGACGGATTATTACATTGGCGTTGACGTCGGTACTGGCTCTGCGCGTGCTTGCCTTGCCACATCCAAAGGCTCCATCAGAGCTTCCAACACCCAGGACACTCTTACATGGCGGGATCCTCACGATCATCGCATCTTCGAGCAATCGACGACTGATATCTGGTCGAAAATCTGTATTGCCATTAAGAAAGTCCTCGAGGACTCCAAGGTCGACCCCGCTGCTGTCAAAGGCATCGGGTTTGACGCGACATGTTCGTTGGCAGTCGCCGATTTTCAAGGCAACCCGGTCACGGTGACAAGGGGGGATGACATTGGCAAGGTCGGGACCAGAAACATTATATTGTGGGCAGACCACAGAGCCGAGGAAGAGGCGGAACTCATCAATTCCACCAAGTCGGTCGTCCTCAACTACGTGGGTGGAACCATGAGTGTATGTCCCTCATCCCTTTGTCACTGTCCTCACGTCTTTCCACATTCACCTCATGCACACGGCACGCACAGCTCGAGATGGAGATTCCAAAGATACTCTGGCTTAGAAAGCACATGGATCCTTCCCTCTTTTCTCGCTGCCAGTTCTTCGATCTTCCGGACTACTTCACCTACAAATGTACGGACAACAACGCTCGTTCGTTCTGTTCGACGACGTGCAAGTGCTCCTTTGTACCCGATAAAGGATGGCAGGAAGATTTCTTCACCAGCATCGGCCTTGAGGAATTGATCGACGGAGGCGAGTGGAGACAGATCGGGGCAGCAAAAGGTCGAGTACAGGCTGCAGGGACGCCAGTTGGCAAGGGACTCACACGACAGGCCGCTGAGGAGTTGGGCCTCAAAGAAGGCACCGCTGTTGGGAGTGGTCTCATTGATGCGTAAGGCTTGTTCGATCTCATATTTGCGAAGTACGTCTTGCTGACAGATGTCGTTTATAGCTATGCGGGCTGGATGGGTACTGCTGGCGCAAGGTACGTGGAGAACGGCAAGCTTTCCGGCTTTCCTTCTCTCGACGAGTCCCGTCATCGACTTGCCGCCGTAGCCGGAACAAGTACATGTCACATTGTCCAGGTAAGGTGGCTTGGCTTGTTTTTCACTCTTCTATATATTTGATGCTTCGTAGAGCAGGGAAGGGATATTCGTGAAGGGAGTTTGGGGTCCTTACAAGGCAAGGGAGTCTACTTGTAGAATATATCTACTGTTCTGATGGTGTTCACAAGGATGCGGCCTTCCCCAACTGGTGGATGAACGAAGGCGGACAATCTTCGACGGGACAGTTGATCGATTTTATCATCACCACTCACGCTGCATACCCCGAACTCAAAGAGCGTGCGAAACACGAGAACAAGAATATTCATCAAGGTAAGTTATCACCGTTCACATGCAGGAGGCAATTCATCCATCCGACCGTCTAGTGCTGCTTGACATTCTCAAGAGGCTTTGTGCGGATAACCAAGTCGATAGTTTCACTGCACTGATGAAAGATGTACATTTTTATCCTGACTTCCATGGTATGTCAGACTATTTTTCTGATATTGAAAGTGCTATATATCATCTGTGCAGGGAACAGGTCTCCCATCGCAGATCCGCGAATGCGCGGAGCGATCGTCGGCCTCGAACTGGTATGTCATACTTGACAAATTATTCATCCTGAATCGAAAAACTCGTCTAGGATGCATCCATTAACGACCTCGCTCGTAAATATTATCTCACGCTGGAAGCCATCTCTCTTCAAACGAGACACATTGTTTCCTCCCTCAACGCTGCTGGTCACGACGTCACTTCTATCTACATCTCTGGTGGTCAGGCAAAGAATGCTACTATGATGCAGCTTTTTGCGGACACGTGCGGGATTCCAGTCGTATTGCCGATGAACGGTGGAGAGGCCGTAGTTCTTGGCGCGGCAATGTTGGGAAGAGTGGCGAGTGAGGGTCTCACACGGGCGGAAGACATGTGGCGGGTGATGGTGAGTCTGGAGAGTTGTCACCGTCACAGCTAATTGGTAACTTGTCCTTACAGGTCGAGATGACACCATCAGGAACATTAGTCGCACCATCTGCTCCTTCCAATATCAAGAAGATCCTTGACGCGAAGTATAAAATTTTCTTGGAGATGATCGACATTCAAAGGAGGTGGAGGAAAGAGGTGGAGGAAGTCACCAGATGAGGTGTGAAGATGCCATTTAGATTGTAGACTAGTCAAGGGTTAGATGAAAGAACATGCGAGGTTCCTATGCAATAACGCATGCTGTCTAGTAAACTTCCTCGCCCTCTACTGTAATGATCTTCATTTTCCAGTCCTCGCGATCCAGCTCTCCCTCCTCGTCTGCCCACTCGAGGTCTAGATCTCCAGGTACGATATCATTGATTGGGGCTACAAAAGTGCTGTCCTCAATTCCTCCAATGACGTCTATGTCCTCGTCTTCTTGCATCTTCTTGCGCAGGGCCAACTCAGCTTCGTCCTCCTGCAAGCTCCCCTCAGCTAACATCATTTTCAGCACTAACCATGCCAAGTACTCACCAAATCAAATTCGTCCTCTCCCTCCTCGTACCAAACATTTTCGGTCTGCTTCTTCAAACCCGCCAGCGAACGCGCCCCACCGCTCGGGTGAAGGACAATGCCAGATTAGAATGTTTCCATCCTTCGTAGTTGAAGCGAGGCGTGGTCCATGCGGGTGCCACTTTTGAGAGCCACCGACGGTCAGCTTTGGTTGCTAATGTAGTGAAATGAGAGGTGTTAGAGGAAACGTACGTGCACATCCAAGAGTGGTTCTCTTCCTCCGTCCAGAGCACTTGCGAATTGCCCGTCGTTTGAGATGTCCCAAATATAGATTTTATGTGCCGCAGGGTCCGCCGCACCTGCCCAGATGACAGTTAGCAACTAGTCCAGCCGTGCGTGCTAGCTGGAAAGCTAGTGTGTGTCGACGTGCGGAGGGGTCGCAGGATTATGTCGGCAATAAAACTCACCTCCGGCCAACACACTCCCATCAGGGACTATACGATATGGGCATGCCACCGCAACTTTCGAAATCGGGTCATTGAACCGGTGCGTGGCTCCAGCTCTGTCTCTATTATCTAGGCAGTTTACTTTGTATCACGTACGTCGCAACTCGGCTCTGGAGGCGGAGAGTAAGTAGGGAGCGTGACTTGGCGGATAGTGTGCCTGTCCGACGAGTTCGGTGGCAAGGCCGGTCCTGGGAAAAGCAGTTACTAGTCAACTTACATGTTCCGTACAATAGATGGACAGGTTGACTGACTTACCTCCCACCCATCGCAAAGACAAGTCCTTTGATGACTCCTGCGCCAACTATACGATGTCTTGCTACCAGCTTCCGCGACGAGAAGACACAGTCAGCCATTCATACCAGGCATGCAAGAAGATGGGAGCACTTGGTCGCCACACTGCTGTCGGGGTGATGATCCTT